>OW679195.1:124686968-124862928 GCA_940337035.1 Agriotes lineatus
CAGTGAAATGGATCGGCTCTAAGTCCACGAAGATGCGGCAGACAGCTAAGTCCAGTGAAATGGATCGGCTCTAAGTCCACGAAGATGCGGCAGACAGCTAAGTCCAGTGAAATGGATCGGCTCTAAGTCCACGAAGATGCGGCAGACAGCTAAGTCCAGTGAAATGGATCGGCTCTAAGTCCACGAAGATGATAGGCTCTGGAGAGGCGGGAGCTGCTAGCTGGTCCTGGAAGCTAAAGTGGCTCGAACTCCAAGTCCCACGAAGGCGGCAGACAGCTAAGTCCAGTGAAACGGCTGTTGGTCCTGGAGCTGAAGTGGCTGCTGGTAGTCCTGGAAGCTGGAGTGGCGGCTGGTGGACTCTCCTTGGCTGAGTGATTTCTTACTGCCAGCGTCTGACTATTTAAAGGAGCCAGTCCTTTGTCCAACGCGATCTCGACGCTCATTGGTCGAAGTAGAAGGGATGTTTTGCCCGATTTCGATATATTTTGAAATTATAGCATTTAATTGAGCGGCGTGATCAATTATCGACTTGGTTTGAGTCGCAATCAATAGTTGATGAAATGCCGATTCTAACGACACCCAATTTGCTATGTTTTGAGTAAAAATTAGCTCAACTTGGAATTTTTAATGCAATGTTCCGCGTAAAGCTTAATTAAGTATTATTCTTATGGCGTGTGTTAAAAAGTTTATTATGCTTTGATCGGTTGCGCGCTATTTTTATAAGATTTTTGAGACCAATTTCGCTTTTCTGGGACGCTTCCTTCCGTTAATTAAAATTTAATTTGTAATCTGCATCTTTGCCCGCTGTACTCGGTCGTGGCCCCTGATTTCTTCGTTACAATATGCCTTTCCTCGGGCCGCTGAACTCTCGGCCGCTCTCCCGGGCGCGTGTTTGGCTGCCTGATGGAAAAATTGCTTTTTCTCCACCTGTATATGTGCTAGCGCTCTGTGGTTTGTTTTAATAGGTAGCGGTTAATTTTTCCTATCTTCTGGTATCCTTTATGTGTGATTAAAACAGAGCGCACTCTGTTTTAAGGGCGTTTTAGTGAAAAATTCTTAATTTAATCTGCAAACATTCGTGAGGCGTATTTCGCTGGCTGTCACCTTTCTTGGCCGGCCGGCTCCAATAAAGTTTATGGTTGCAATCTTGCTGCACTTTAGAAATTCGTTGTAAGGACACTTATTTTTATGATTTTAGGGTTTTGAAAGATACTTCTGCGTAGGATCGCGGCGGTTTGTTAAACAGATGTAATATTCTTTGTTCTTCGGGCGCCTTTCGGGCGGCGTACGTTTCCTTTGTTTTTATTCGATCTGTTTAACGGTTCATATCAGCTTATAAGAGTCATTCTTATTATTACATCTATTAGCTGTTTTACATGAGCTCTGAGAATCACAAGCTATCCGATCGGCGGCTCCATATATTATTGTTCATAGCTTATTTTGTTTACTTTAATAGCAAATATAAGAACTGTAGCGAAGATGATTTTATTAGGAGGAGCGGGGCAGTGTGAAAAGGGGATTAGGTGTGAATAGACGTTTAGTCGATATGTATCTTTCGTTTTGTGTTAATTGTTTAATTAATATATTTTAAATGGATTTGTTGTTTGGGAAGCTCTCTCATTTTCGAAACTAAGTAACTATGCATTTTCCGTATATATACTGAGATGGTCTTAAGCCCTGAATCGCACATCTAGAGCACAGCAAACTAATGAATAGGTCATAAAAGCTCAGAATGGGAGATAGGATTTAATGGCAACAAATAAAATAAAATCTAATTTGAATTAGCAATCATATTGGCTAAGCAATGCCTGTAATAAGTATTAAAATCGTAACATAAAAGGAAAGGCAGAGTTCTAAACCTAATAGGAATGGGATCACAATATTTAATTAGTTTATAATATTAAAAGGGGATGGTAAATGCAGAAGCCAATCCATATATTAATAATTCGATTATGAATAGAATGGTCACATGCTTGTCGAGGTAAATTGCAAGTCAGAAATCGTTGTATAAATTTCTCTTTGAGCATATTCTTAAAAGGTAAAAGAATGCAGAAGGCAAAACAGAGTACAAAGTAGCTCATATGGCAGAGTCCCCGGGCTTGTACTCCTGATGCTAGCGGTTCGAATCCGCGTGGATCCCACAGGGACCAATGGCGAATTAGTAAAAAGTTACTGACGTCATAATAACAAAGGCAGTGTAAAGAGGGGATAACGGTCGGCCTTACCTTTTGGCGAAAGTTATATTTGATATTTTGCCGGCTGGTAACTATCGGCCTAATTGGGCTAGCTCGCCGCGAGGGTCGCAGGGTTCCAGCTAAGCTGAAAAAGTATAATAAAAGAAAAGGAGAGGACGCCAGGTCCTCGACTCAGTTCTAATCCATGTGCCGGACCGTGCACAAGGTAAAGACAATTTCCAGCAGAACAAAGAAAAATAATCAAATCAACCACCAAAGAAAATATCACAGCTCTATTATTAAATGGTGGGTATGTACTATAGTGCAAATACAAACATAAATGTACAATAAATCAGGCAGGCGTTCAAATACATATAAGTAACCATATGTTGTACCAATTATAAATTTCAATGTAAATGTATATATCTAAATAAATTACAACAAATGCATGCAAAGAGAAGAAATGTAGTTTCGAGCCGAAAATAAATATTACCATGCAAATATTCGTAAAGCTAAATTTAGGCCGCGAATCGTTGGACGATACAAACACTCTAAAAAGAAACGAGAGTACGCAGGGCGTCGCGGAGACAATTAAAATAATTTAAATTGATTAAGCGCGAGTCGCGGAGCGAGTTTAAAATTTTTGCGTAAACCGGCTCAGAGCAATACAAGACCACCTTGGCTAACGTTTCAACCCCGAGGGTTAGCTCTAAATGACGCTATATCTATATCCAAAATTTTCTAAAGGGCGGAATCAGCGTGCGTTTGCGTGGCCACACATGAACGACGGTGTCCATATTAAAAATGCATTAAGTGTGCGTATGTATATTTACATGCTAAAGATAGCAACGGCTTGGATTTGCCCCTTACTCGGTTAGCGGAAATCTGCAAATAATCACAATGCTCCCGTAGTGGGCTCACGAGACACTGCCACTGTAGTGTGCCTATCTTCACGCCGAACGTTTGACATGAAAATATTAGTTCTTGTTTTGTGATGAAAATAGCGAGGCTTTAAGGAGTCCGAACTGTGTTATGCAAGCGGGTGAGTAAAAGCGACGTCCAGATAGGACACAAGTGAAGCTCAAAGCCCTACAAGTTTTACTCTATAAATTTTTTAGATAACGCAGAGGTCAGTGGGGTTTCGAGCCAAGAATAAATATTACCACGCGAATATTCGTTATGACCTCAATTTAGCAAGTAGCAGAGGGTAACCGCATGTCATTGCGCGGCGGCCCTAACAAAAATGACACAATTACAAATATTACTAAACTAACGATGCAAGAAACTTACTATCGCACGATCCATGCTGATGAAATCACACATGCCCGAAGTACTAACGGCATGAAACAGTATGATTCAATTATAAGTTACAACAGGCGCAATGCATATTAACTACAATAACGTCTTGCCTGCAGGAAAGTTTACCAGAACCTAACCTCTCCGTTTGCTCCCCTGTGGTTGGACGTAGCTAGCGAAGCAACGAGGACGGCCGCAGCTGCGGGATGCAGTGCCAGCTATGGAGGCTGCAAAATGACTTGCAGGTGAGTGTAAAGCAGTTGCTCAATCTTCAGCGTTGCCCACGAGAGTTGCAAAATTCACAGGCGATGCGACTATCTTAGGGGCCCAGTGCATCGGACTGGATTCCAGCAGGGTGCAGTCGAACGGGGTAGGTCTACTCCAGACAGGAAGGATTTCAAGCAGATGGGGAGTGTTTTAACTCCCACCGGAAATTGGCTAAAAACGCACAGAACCCAAATGTATTCCCGATTAAGAAGAAACTGGCCTAGTCTTACCTCAAGCTGGGGGTGGAGCCGAAAGAACGTGCTAAAGTCGGTTCCAGGAGATCCGCCAAAAGCGAAAGGATGCAAGTAAGTAGGTAACTAATCATTACGAACACCCACGATAACGCAGAAATGCTTTCAGATCCCTCAAACAATCTATTCGAAGAGGCGAGCCCTACCAAAGGGCTATGAAGCACTTAGCTGCAGAGGAGCACCTACTAGCACGACAATTTAGCTTGAAAAGAAAGCCGAAAAATTCAAAAACCCAGCCTACAGGTCATATGATAACAAAAATTTGATCCAGAAGATGCCAAAAAAAACCAGTCAGGCAAGTTTGACTGCAGGAAAAGATAACATTGCTCTAGCAACAAATGGAATAGTTAAAAATAATTTGTATCACCGGTTGCCTAGCGGCCATACCCAAATATTTGTAAAAATATAGCAAGAATAAACCTAATTTGCAAGATATGAGTAGTTAAACGAGGGGTTGCTTACGAAACTGCATGATAATTATAGGAGAGTAATTAAAAATAAGATATAGCCAATTATACCTAGTTTAAAGCATGCAAAAATTGACAAAAGCCAACCATAAATATTCAAGTTCAAAAATTCAGCTAGCGAAAGTTGAATCCTATGGGGGACGCTCCAAAAGTATCGTAACAAATTCTCCCCCCACAAAAGGGAGGGTAAATCACCCCAGATTTACCCGACCATACAACTGCCATCAATACCGAATTGCCCAAAAAAAAACGGTGCCTGCCGGAAAGAAATACAAAGGGAAGAAACAGAGAACTTAAAAGAGTAGACAGGAATAGAGGATGTAAGAGTTCAAGCACATCGTCGAAAACAACTAGACACCAACCTCTTCCGTCGCTGCAAGATGATGTGAGCTGCGCCGGTAGAAGGGAAGGTTACGTCAGGTTGCAACAAAGAAGCACCCGAAACGCAAACACCTCGGAAAAATGCGGAGTGGGAGACAGGAAAGCGAACGACACAGAAGAAGGAAGGGAAAGGAGAACCAACCTCAACCAAGGGTTAAGTACTTAGGCCCAGGATCGACCTACAGCACTGACGCTATCTCCAAATGACGGAAGATAGAACGGATATCCAAAATAACACGAAGTATAAAGAGAACGAACACAGCAAAAAGAGGGAACATCCCTTTCAAACAAGAAAAAAAAATGAGACAGAGAAAGATGCGAGAAATGAAGGGACCAGATGTTTAGGTCGGGACTCCAATTCGAGAAAAAGGAAAGGTGAGTTGGGTCCCAAGGTTCCGTCCGACGTCCCCAAACCAACCTCCCAAAAAGACGTGGATTAAACCAAATCATCATCATTGTCGACAGCGTTATTGAGCTTCAAGTCTTTGGCATGCCAATTCCAGCGTAGACGTCCGTCTGGATCCTTAAGTTGATATATGAAGCGAGACAATTTCTTATGAATTATAAAGGGTCCAATGAACTTGGGTGCCAATTTAGCAGTATAGTGGTTAGCAGCATCTGATTGCGTGAAGTTTCTTCTCCAAACGGAGTTTCCTACCTGATATTCATCAGGTCGTCTTCGCAGGTTGTAGTATACCTTTGAACGATCGTAGGCCCTAGCAAGACGAACTTTTACTTCTTTGTACAATCGTTGCAGCGCTTGGGCTCTTATGGTGGGGTTTTCATCCCTTATGACACGAAGTTCGGGACTTTCATCTTCAGGTTTTTCTTCAGGATTCCCGTCGAGTGTAATTTCTCGGCCAAAATTCAAAAAGTAGGGGCTATGACCAGTGACATCATGCTTGGAGGTTCTTATGGCACAAGCGACTTGTTGTAAGTATTTATCCCACTCACGTTGTTTGTCGGACACGTACGCTGTAAGCATAGTTTTCAGAACACGATTGATGCGTTCTGTTGGATTTGCCTGAGGGTGATACAACGCTGTAAACGCTATTCTGCAGCCATAGTTCCTAGCCAAGGCAGTACATTCGCGACTCTTGAACTGGACACCATTGTCGCAGATAATTCTCTTCGGAGCGCCAAACAATAAAAACACGTTCTCTTCAACGTGACGTACGACTGAAGCGGCCGTAGCCTTACGAAGGGGAAATACAAGAGGAAGTTTAGTGAAACAATCAGCCACTACAAGTATATACTGATATCCCCGAGAAGAACGAGGTAGAGGTCCTATGAGGTCCATACAGATGACCTCCCAGGGCTTCGAGATGTTTGTGTGACCTCCCATATGTCCAGCGGGTGGTCGTTGGTCAGGCTTAGTGCGGGAACACACCTTGCAGTTGCGAATGTAGCGCAGAACGTCTGTTCGCATCTTGGGCCAGTAGTACCTCTGAGCTATACGACCTAAGGTTTTCGAAACGCCAAGATGTCCTGAGGTAGGATCATCATGATTACGTCGTAGTATTTCTGAATGTTTGTCCTTAGGTAGAACCATTTTCCAGTCTTCATCGGCCTGCACGAATTCCGGGTATGGGCTCCTCACGTGTTTATAAAGTTGCGAGTTTGACTCGTGCCAAGCAGGAGAGCGCTGTGGATCGTTGCGAACTTTTAGGCGCATCCGAGTTCAAAAATTCAGCTAGCGAAAGTTCAATACTACGGGGGACGCTCCAAAAGTATCGTAACAGCAGACAATCGAATAAAATTCTTGAATTAGCATCAGTTTTATTTGCTCCCGAAAATTTACAATTTTATACGTTTAAAGTTATTATTTCATAACGAAACTTCGGCAAAGTGCATATAACTTACCCCTGCACCTGTGTGAGTGAATTAAAAGAAATCCGTGCCGTGAAAATTATTTTCCATTATCGGCCCGAGTGAGTGCTAACGACCAGCTCCGGAGAAGACAACACGTGTTTCGCACAGCATGTCTAGCCATCAGAGGGGTTCCAGAGAACGAGGGGCCGTCAACCGCCAGCCCATCCAGCTTCTGCGAGGACAGCACGGCGATCCAAGCACTGGCAAAGAAGATCTGGGCACATTCTTGCTGCGGCCGAGCTTCGAAACGGGCATGCAGGAAAAGTTTCACAGGTTAGTTGTGAAGCCAATTTAATTTATACCATTGTCTACCTATTGGGAGGCTGCTTAAACGTCGCTGCATAACAGAGCCCAGGCGAATTATTTTCTTGTGTAAATTAAAGTTGAAAAATCCAAGCCCAGAAGTGAGGTTAGGATACTTGGCTTGGGTCGAAACAATCAAGTTACGGTTTTTCCCTAAAAAAAACAAAAGAAAGCTACTGACGCTACTAGAAAGCGGGAAATTATGAATTTACCTGTGAGATTTGCTCATTGAGTTGCATTTAATTATCTGAAAACACCAAAACGACAACCACTTGATAAATTTTCATAAACGTAATTTGTCAGTTAGATCTGTTGTAGCACTTTAGCGTGTATTTGAACTACGCACATGGGCGTACGGTAAAATTTTCAATAAAGTAATTGTGGACCCACACCTTTTGATAAGCTCTCTGCTTACCTGAGCTAGTCAACATTAATATAATTTGCAATTAGATTCTATCTAAAATGTAGGGGCATACGAACATCAAGTCAAGTAATACATAAAACAACTCACAATAATTATCCCTGAGCGTTTCATAAATTTGTAATAATATTTGCTGGACTCAAAATAAAATATTAGCATTGGAGGCTCTAGCTAATTTTATTTTAAATATTAATTTTAATTATATTAAAGCCATATAACCATTGCAATATAAATGGTCGCTGTCAACGTGGGGCGAGCTTAAAATTAGTAGGTGCCTATCATTTTTACAATATAATTAGATCCAACTGTGTAGGTTTGCAAAAATAAGAGTTAAAACGACAGGGCTATTTTAAAATATAAAATTTTATACTGTGAATCTGTTATCCGTGTGGGTAGCTATGCTGGTAGGTGCGAGCGCTTTGTTTTTGCCAATATACCCAAAATAAATAAGAAAAAAGATGGATAAGCGTACCAGAAGAACAAAGAAGGTAGAAGAAGGAAAGGAAGAGGAGCACCAGACAGAAGAGGTCACTGAAGTACCAGAACAGCATGTGGCAAAGGAAATACAGCAAGGGGATCAGGCGGAGGAGCAACAGCAACAGGCTCCAAAGCAAACGCTGGAAATGAATTCGATTATGGAAGCGATCATCCAAATGCAGCAAGAAAGCAAGAAGGAAGCAGAAGAGCGGGACAAGAATAATAAAAAAGAAGAAGAAAAGCGAGCTAGAGAGCTAAAGGAAATGATCACAAATAACATACTGGAATTAAGATAAGAGTCGGAAAGGACAGCAAATAACATACTGGAATTAAGACAAGAGTCGGAAAGGACAGCAAATAACATACTGGAATTAAGACAAGAGTCGGAGAGGACCGCAAATAACATGCAGGAGTTAATAACAAATAACATGCAGGAACTAATTGCAAATAACACACAGGAATTAAAGGAGGAATTGACAAAGAATGCAGAAGAAAGAGAAGCGAGGGGGTACAACCACACCGAATTGATGGTGAAAGGATTAAAGAATGAACTAATGCAGAAGCAACAGGAGAACAAACAAGAGTTGCAAGATAGAATTGAGGGGTTACAGGAAAATTTGGAAACATTCAAGGTAACAACCAAAGAAGAAATTAGGCAAGAATTACAGCAAGAAATGGGACAATTGATAGAAGAAAAGATCGGTCAGAAAGGAGAGGAAATTAAGGACAAAATTAAGGGGGTAGAAAATAGAACCCGAAAGCAACTGGAACAACATAAGGAAGTGCTGGAAGTTGAGTTCGCCACCCTTGCTACGAAAAACGAGGAACAATGGGTAAAAATACAAAAGGGTCAGAACAGGAACACACACCGAATTACCCTGGTTGATAAATAATCGAATTACAAGGGTGCCGATGATATTTTTAGCAAAATTGGACGACCTGATGCGGACGATCCCGACCGAGTGTAGAAAACTCCAGGTCATTAACATGGCCATGAAACACAATGCGGAAATATGGCATAGTATCATCAAATACAAATACACCACTTACAATGAGTTTAAAGAAATGTTCAAGGAGCAATATTGGAGTAATACTCACCAGGCTCAAGTGCGAACCGAGTTGACCTCTGGACAGTACATCGACAGAGGAGGGTCCCGAGAGATTTACATTATGCACCGATACAATAAAGCCCAGTATTTGACCCCAAGATTGACGGAGGAGGAAATTATTCAGCACCTCTCCAGGCATTTAGAGGCCGAAATCACACGAGCAGTGGCAGTCCAGAATGTGAAGACCTTGAGGGATTTCCTAGAAATAGTAAGAAACTATGACTTGGCGGTCCACAACGAGAAGGAGACGAAGCCCAACGGTAATTTTCAAAATTATAGTAGCAACGAGTATCAAACGTCGAGCAAACGAAAATGGGAGGATAATTTTGGCAATAATAACTTTCGGCCTAACAAAAACATGAATAATTATTACATCCAGAATAACAACCGACAACAAGATCGTTATAACAACTACAACAATCAGAGAAGGAACTACAATAATTACACTAATTGGAATCAGAATAGAGCAAACTACAATAGGGGGAAAAGAGCAACCAAAGGAGTTATAACGAGTTGATCGACGAAAGAAACAAGAGGAGATGCCAGGAGCAGGAGACTAATAAGCAACAGGACAGACAATTTATAAATAACGTATTTACGCAACGAAGACCCGACGAAGATAACATGAATCAAATCGTGATTGCGGAGGTGCATGAGGAGCCCTCTACAGATAAAAAAAACCTCAATTTTAGAATTAGATGAAAAACACTTTGTAAATAGTAGATTTAAGGACGTCGCAAACTTCGCCATCACCCATGAGAAAGCGGGGGAGTTTTTATTAGAAGAAAAGGAAGAAGAAATATCAAGTTCATGCTTACCATTTATTAAACTAAAATTTCTGGAACAAGAATATGAGGCGCTGATTGATACCGGAGCAATGGTTTCTCTAATACAAGAGGAAGTCCTAAATAGGCATTTAAACGTTTTACAAAGTAACATAATAAAAGTCAACAAAATCGAGTTACTGTCAGCAACGAAGAAGAAAATATCAACTACAACAAGAGTATTGGCAATTAAGATCAGCATAAGTAAGAAGGAATACGATGTGCGATTTTACATAGTGTCTGCCCTAAATGTACAATTTGTGATAGGAGTCGATATTATTCAGCAAGTTGGAATTAAAATTGATGGGATGGAGAAATGTATACAAATAGATGATATTAGAAGGCATTGGCCTGGATCCAAGTACGGGGACCAAATGCGTGAAAATTGTTGCCCAGCTGATAGAGCGGGAGACGATATGATTTGTTTTCGAAGCCAGTGTGCCGAAGACGAAATAATTATAAATAATTGTGCGATAATGGAAGGAATGCTGAGTGATGGACAGATAGGGATGGATTACATACACTATAAAGGCAGAATTATGAAAATTATCGAGAAGAATACGGAGATAGCGTGTATTTGAACTACACACATGGGCGTACGGTAAAATTTTCAATAAAGTAATTGTGGACCCACACCTTTTGATAAGATCTCTGCTTACCTGAGCTAGTCAACATTAATATAATTTGCAATTAGATTCTATCTAAAAAGTAGGGGCATACGAACATCAAGTCAAGTAATACATAAAACAACTCACAATAATTATCCCTGAGCGATTCATAAATCTGTAATAATATTTGCTGAACTCAAAATAAAATATTAGCATTCTAGGCTCTAGCTAATTTTATTTTAAATATTAATCTTAATTATATTAAAGCCATATAACCATTGCAATGCATATGTATATGCGTTTATATTTTTAAATCCCCCTTCAATTTTTTCTATCACAATCGCGCATTAAGTTTTAGTACAAACAGCTGACACTAACATCCCAACCCTGCCAGTGGCCACTACCTTTCTGCGACCAAGTGCAGCGCGGCAATGACCTTAATGCAAGAAAAATTATTGATGTTAGAGAAACATACAATCCGACACGCTATTTACTACTCACTTGCAAATTTATAATTTCATAACGGGCCTAAATAAAAAAAATGCACATTTTCCTTATTTAAAAATTGAGAAAATAACGTAATCTCCCCCCCTCACAACCGCATCCCGAACTCTCTTAAAAAATACAATCGACCAGTAGGAAACCTCCAAACAGCGAATTTCACACAAATATTGATTTTAAGTTTTTTCTTATAATTATATCGTTTTCCCCATTTTGCATCCCCCAAATCCAACTGGGCTGCAAAACTCTCAAATCCTGAATATCAACCCGTAGGAAGTCTCCAAACAGTGAATTTTACAGAAATATCGATATTAAAGTTTTTCTGATAATTATATCGTTTTCCCCATTCTACAACCCCCAAATCCACTTGGACCGCAAAATTTCCACATTCCTAATTCTCTTTAAAAATACAATCGACTAATAGTAAGCCTTCATACAGCAAGTTTCACACAAACATTGATTTTAAGGCTTTTCTGATAATTACATTTTACCCGTTTTGCAGCCCCCTAATCTACCTGGGCAGTAAAATTCCCGCACACCGAATTCTTTTAAAAGATACAATCGGCCAGTAGAATGTCTCTAAACAGCGAATTTCACACACATTAATTTTAAGGTTTTCCTGATAATTATAACGTTTTCCTAATTTTCCAACCCCTAAATCCTCCTGATCCTCAAAATTCCTAAAAATCCACAGTTTCATCCACATACTGCCAAAAACAAAATTTTATTTTTTTCCCCTTTTTATTCGAACATCCAATTTGTTACAAATGCACCTCAGCTTTCTACCCATGTAACTTCGCTTCCGTACATAGCAGATCCCAAAAACCAGCCAGTACGATCAACGTTGGTTCATCCTTTTTCCAACTAACCCCAAATCACATTTGGATCTTTCAAAAAGTATGCGATGTAGCAGCACCGAACGCTTTCGTGTCCAAAAAATCGTTTTAACCCCCCTACTTGCGCCCCCGCGAATTTTACATTTTCATAACCTTTCCAAAAAGTTCGCCGTTGATGAAATCTTCAAAATGACACCAACAACATTCACCTGCAATACGTATAACTTGCAAAAATTCGCGAAAACTGCGCATTTTCCAAGCGTCATACCAGTCGCTAAAAGAACCACGTACTAGTGTCACATCTCCAATTCGTTAAACATTTTAAATGTTAAAATTACATTACCTGCTAGAGCAGATATTGCATAAATTAGAAATAATTGCACATATTGTAGTAGATTGTAAAACGTCAATGGTTTGTAAAACGTATTTTCGTAGTAACAATGTGTTGAATTTTATGCATAAGAAAAAATTAAAGGCATGTTCACACAAAAATCATACTGCAAACTGTTCTTCCTGCTATTATCTTTGATATATATTGGCCATAATGTCTATTTTTGGCTTGATGTTTGAATTTTGTCAAACTGAAAATATTTGTCAATGTCACATCAATTAGATAAGGTCTTATTGCAGTACTAATTATGATTTATGTACTTTTAAAATGTTAGATTAACTTATATAGTAGCTGCAGTCAAATAAACGGTTTCTTATTTAATATAACTGAAGATCTAAAATTACTGAAATTAAGCAGCATGCCTAAAATTATACACATGGAAATGAAACTTTATAACTAAAAGTGCCCGTTTAGAGAGAATCATATACCATGCAGGTAAAAGTCATTAGAAACATATTTGTATAACAAATTTAATGCTTTGAAACACAATGTTGCTTTTTGGAATCGTTTGAGAGATATTCTTTTGTTATTTGAAGAGTCCGCAGCGACCTCAAAATATTTTTTCTGCAGCTTTATAGCACATTTGGTAACTTTCTCAGTTATCGTGTATATCACCTTGCTTATGCAGTTTTAGAAATTTTTAAGATTCAAGAAAAATATCAGGATACACACTCTTCCACAGAATATGAAATGACATCAGAGAGGGTGGAATGTACAAGACGTTGTGAAATGGACGTAGCGAGTGTTAGGAAAATAAGAACAACATGCTCACCTGGAGTTCCATCAAAACTATGACTGAGGAGAAGAATGTAATAATAGTAATAATAATAGTATGGCTTTTATTGCAAATATTTCAATAATATGGTTTATTAAATTACTGCACCTGTCCGGTTAAGTGAGTATTTGAGAGTATTTGGAGGTAAACACTTGTTGACTCCCGAAATTAATGGTATGCACTGTAACTTTACATGGTCCGATATTCTTCACGCTATCCTTGTCGGACCCTTAGCCGTAAAAAGTCGCAAACACAATTATCTAATGGTTAACTTGCAAAGGTGAAACCCTAACTCTAAGCTCCCTAGAAGGATCATTAGCTTCTACCATATGATAAACATAACTCTAGGCAAACAGCTTCAGCAGGTGGTGTTCGAGTCAAGTTCACGTTAACATAATGGAAGTAATGGTCACGTAGGAGGCAAACTGACCATGTTTTTCAGACCCGATACTAACGACTTCAAACCAATAGCGAAAATTATAACGAATCGCATAAGCCTTGACGAAAAGAGAAAATGCAAAAATTCATCCCATGTGGTTCAAAGAAGTGCCGTATATCAGCTCAAACTAACCGCGAAGATCTGCCAACTTGCGTAGAAGCCAAACTCCAAAAACATAGCTACACCTACCAATATCCGTCACCGGCATTGGCTACTATACCAACTTCAATTCCACCATAAGGCGAGGAAGTACTGTTACGTTTGAGAATCATATGTTTTCTTCTTGTGAGAAAAGCAGAAGCTTTCGGGCTGTACATGGATATTATTACATAGTTTTGTTATTGCATGTTATGTATTTTATTGTTACTGTATCTTCGTGGCAACACCTTGCATCAACAATGTTGAATGTGATCAAGGCTGAAACGATATTTGGCGAAGCTACGCTAAAGTTCAGCACAATAGTTAATCGTTTGTTAATATACAAAGTATTCTACGTTTATTTGTCTTGGAACATTTACATAAAGGTTTATCTGTTTAGATTACGTGTATTCAAATAGGTAACTTAAGCGCTATGTAGTGTGTATCCGATAAAATACGCTGTCTGTTCGCTGAATCAAGGATTCTAACATTACAAATGATGTGTTTTGTCTTTAAAAAAAGACGTTTATTAGCTATGCGATCATTGAGGGGAACGGATTGTACATTCTTTCTGCAAAATTGGGCGAGCGCCCAAAAGGAGTATTTAGTGTTGAGTTTTGTAGGCAAACTGCTGCTCCAGATGTTTTGCAAGTCCTGGAGAGAGCATGTTAAAATGCCAACATAAATATCAGCATACGACTTCCATTAAGGGTCAATTCATTCAAGCAACTTCAGGAGACCAGCCAAAACTGCAAAATAAGTATATTGCGTATCTGCACACCAGTAGTAAAGGTTGTTGGTACTGACGTTTGAAATTAGTGCAATTAATAAAATTGCATCACGTAACGTTAACTCGCGCTTCAAAGCGGTGACGTTTTTAGGCGCGGCTGAAAGCGTTTGTGGCACATTGTGACTTCAAGCATCAGCTTACCGATGGAATATATAACTACATTATATGGCTAAACGAAACACCGTGAGCAGGGCCGGTTTTCAGACAGGATCGGCTTTTATGCGATTTGAATTTCCAGTACAAGACAGTTCGTGGGGTTTCCTTTTAATATTGTTTAATTATTGCTGTATATAAGTCATAACTGCACTAACCGAAGCTTTGATCCTTTTAATTAACACCGTTTGGGTCGTCAGCTGTCATTACGGAATGAACCAAAGGTGAGAGTCCCCCTTCTATAAAGAAAAGGGTGGATAAATGTAAAAAATTATCATACCTACCGTTCTGCCTAACGCCGAATTACAATATATACTGAAATGCAATGTTACACCGTCAATGGTTTGGGTTACAGTGTATTGCTTCGATTTTTGGTTGAATTTCTTGTATTTTGGTTTCTAATAATAGATTTTTTGCTACAATTCATATATTTTTATCTTCTCGGTACAGACGAACCCACGTTCACAAATGCATCGTCTATTAAGCTTTAAAGTTTTAATGTAAGAAATTAAGCAAATAGCAATTCATAGGATACAGTGCAGCAAACTTTTTATGATTTGGCCGTTGTCGATTTAGAATACACTCTTAATAGATCTTTACTGCCTCGCGGCCATTCCCGATAACACAAACGTAGATAAAACGCATATCGGCTTGTTCGCGAATAGAAGAATTCACCATTGCTTTACTGAAACTGATGTTGACTTGTTTCCATCAAATTTCAATATTGAATTCGCTTGATTAACCACTTAACCAAGTAATTTTGATAACATTATCTACGTTTTCAAGCAATGTAAACCATTTAATCATGATTTCCTAGACTTCATATTGCTTTAAAAGTTACTAACAATCAAACTTTAAAGATTAATATCTTCGAAGTGGTGCATTTGCGGACACGGGATTATTATTGATGTATTTTTTAATCATAGAATACTTCTGCAAAGTTATTTTAGAACCAGTCTGTTTATGCTGTTATTTTTATTTTTTCGATCTATTGTTTTTATTATTAGTATCGCGTAATGATACTACTGCATTTACGTAGTGAAGTAAATAAATGTGTGAAAATGGTATAAATTGATAGTTACATCATTTTGTATAATTGCAATGCCTTTGGCAAGTTATAAAATATCTTATTTCGATAATAACATGTTTTCTAACAAAATATTCTGTACATTACCAAAATATTGATATTCACACGGCCTGCTTAGTATCATAAGTAGAGTGAAAGTATAAATACATTTAAAAAAACAAATATGAACTCGTCTTGGTGGTTACAACTTAAAGTTAACATTAATCAAAATAAAAATTGCAATTACGGTTTTGTATGGAAACCATTCAAATACGGACTGATTTGTTGTAGCATTTTCTCTTCATACAAAAGTGTTATTGTTATGATAATCAATAAAAACTTTTTTGGTTATAATTTGACATATTTATATTCATTTTTATATAAGTTGGAGGCAGACATTTGGAAATAGTAAGAATAATGTGGTAATCATATCATGTCTAGAAAAAAATTGAATACTACTCGTATAAAAAACCCAAAATTAATATACAGTATGATCAAAAATCATTTTCGTCTAATATGGCTATAGAATAGAATCCAACTATAAACCAGTTAACAATAAAATGTCAGATTTGACATTTAAGTATAAACATAGCTGCATTTATAAATTAGGGACTATTCCATAGCCACTCTAGATGAAAATGATTTTTGATCATACTTTGTTTACTCTTACAGTGCCAAAATTCATTACCGACAGACCGTATATTAGTATTGCTATTTATATTTAGTAAGACTTAAGTAGGTACTCTGTTCTTCTAAAGTTACATTAAAGATTTACTTATTTCGTAGTTATCTTAAATATTAGTAACGTTTTTTGCACAATCAGTATTGCTATATAACAGTACAGGGAAACAACACAATTTGTAACATTAGTTACAGCTGAAAAGTTTATAGAAACGCACCAAATATCTTCTGTATAGAAAGAATCTATAAAATAACTAATATTGCTTTTGGTGTAATTAAATTACCTTTATGTCAAACTTATCACATATGCAAGTTAATTTTGAACTTTGATAGAACGAGTTTCTATAGCTGGATTTTTTGGAAAAATAAATATAATTTCTTTTCCCTAAAGGGCTATGAGGTAAAAATTATGTTGGTCAATATACATTAGTTCATTTAGTTTCTCTTGTAAAGTTGTCAGAAACTTAAACATTTGTAGCTTCTTGTATTAAAATGTAATATAATCAAGCACATCGTGTGCCCTTCCAAACATTTAATGTTAATATACTCGTACGTCTTAGTTTCTGAAATACCATTTCATTATGTCCCTTCCCATTCTTCATCGGTCGCCTTGATGTAATAAAGATTCTGTACGGAATTATTGAATTACATTTATCAGAAACCCTGTGTTTCAATAAAATACTCAACCCCTCGCATAAAGCCACTCTGGGGCTAATAATGTTGGAAAATTGTAAACGTTTACAATAGGTGGTATATGGGCCTCCGTTGGCCATTAAGGTGGCAAAGGGAGGCGGGAAATTATTACTAATACAGCCAAGCAAGAGAAATATGGGCGTGAAAAGGGTAGGACGCCAATCCATTTCCAGAAACCCGGAAGGAAATCACACTTCAGCGCCAAACGCGTTTCTAATACAGATACATGGCTGAAAGGGACCTGTTAATTGCATTGACTGTAAACAGGGAGCTCAACTCGGACTTGATGGTTTCCGACATCAGCATAGACTTCGTTAACAAGTTCTTGTGTTTAGGTTTCTACATGGCCGAGATTATCTCAGAAGTATTTCCTTAGTTAGGGAAATTGGGGCTCTATGATTTCATAGGGTTAATGGGTCGTCGGCGGAACAAAAAGCTCGTTTGCATTTCGAGGCCATTTTTAACTGTCACGCCATTATTGTGTGGTGGCGGAAAAAGGTCAAGCAAAGAATAATAGAAGAAAAGATTTCTGAAACAAATTTTGTGCCCGTGCAGGAAATATGTGAAAAACCGGCCTGCTGGGCAAAAAATATGTCAAAACGCGTAACAACGGAGATTATTCTGCGGGCCAAACATTTTTGAACTCTGCCCAACTCCTGGAGATAAGAAAGAAATTTATCAATCGCTGGGGCCTAAATCATCCTTGCATCATGAGAAATTTCACTGCTGGCTCGATGATCTGATAAACGCCTTGTGTCCCCGAATCGGGGACGTTCTGACATGCAGTGCAGACTGAAAAATTAGCGAGGGCGTTTTTTTGGTGTAACGCCTAATTATTTTAGAGGAACATGACAAGGCAGCACTTTATAACGCCGATAACGTCAGTAAGTTCCTGAGGCTACAAACAGCTAATAAATGATAACACGGACTTGTTGCACACCAACTGCGTGTCTCGCGTTAATTACAGTAAGCCACGCACACTTTTCTCGGCCTAAACAACGAACCGGAAGCGGAAATTCGATTACTCGAAGCGGATCCATTTTAATGCCATTGAATAATAATTGTTCCGTATTATTTCGCATGCACCAGCCGGGAATCGGCACTGCGGCTTAGCTGGTCACGTTCGGAGACATCAAAAAGCTATTTAGATAAAACGTAGAAAATTAAACTCTTGAAATATTGCTCGGTTAAGTTCGGTCGCCCCTTTTAATTACCTTGTTTAAAAATGCAAAAACGAACGAACATGCCGCAGGATTTTGAATTATAGCTTCGAACCACGAACATGGACGGATCTAGACGTAGATGTTGCTGAAGTTGTAACATAAATTATTAACTCCACTTAGTGGCAAAAATAGTAATTTAAAATCGACATCAAAATTTATCGCTCGATTACTGAAAGCTTATAGTAAACTTCGAACTGTATGGGTATTTATAAGATATAAGTTGAATAATTGTTTGTGTACCTAATAGCCCAAAGGTTTTAAGTAATCTACAATACTTTACTCATGCGTGCAGAGTATAAGGATTAATATTAAATAGTAACATATCTGAATGAAATACCCCTAAATACCTCTCATTTATTGAAATCTAGTTTTTCAACAAATTGCTCATAGAATGACAAGACAAATAAACATTACAACTGTTTTAAAATTCTTGGAATTAGCGGAACTGTAGACACCTGATAGATAGATATTTGCATTCGCCTATTTTACTATTTAAAAAAAAATACCGGAATCGATGTTCGAATTTGCTATCTCAGGCTCGGCAGTCCAGCAATGTGGCGCTCAAAGGCCTGTTAATTCTTTGCATTAATATTCCTCATAAACTAGTAAAGAAATAATACTGATAGTTTACGTCCTTGTCGAGATATCATATTTACTTCATCCAGCATTACATACTCGACTTTTGTTAATTTGTTCGAATTTCTTGTAAAGTCAAAGCGGATGGTGTCTTCTCAAAGGTTATGTAGATTTATGAGAGAGACCTTTTATACAACTTTGGATTGATTGTTATTGATTGAGAGGTTGCGACAACAACGTCCAGGTGATGGCCAGTACTTCGGTAAGTTGTGCTGAGCTAAAAATTAATTATCCGAGCAATACGTTACCTGCTTATATGATAAATATAAATTAAAATAGATTAATTACTTAATTACTAGTTACTTACCAAAGTACGTCTCAGGAAGTTGATCGGCTTACTGTAAATCAACCGCCAAGCCAAGAAGATTTTCAACAATAGAAACTGAAAGATCAATATTACATCATCAGTCGATTACATCAATAACAGGTTAGCAGAAAAATCCTAGAATATGACAAAACTGCAGAAGCGAATAGCACACAGGACTAAATTGTGTTATGAACAATTTTATTACATATGTAGAACATCAACTGACAACATTCCTCGATAAAGTTCTAGTGAGATACGAGACACAATCAAAGTGGAAAATAAACAATACCTTAGCTATTTTCAAAACGGCAATAAGGAAGATCCTTCCGGATGTATCATGTTTCGCGATGAAGATAAACGAAGAAGAACATAATTTCAGAAACGTTACAACCAACCATCATCACATAAAAATATAGCATAAGAAAAGATTGCCTACAAATAGGTAATAGTACTATCGAATGTGAACAGTCACACAACTATCAATGCTAGAACCGCTAACAATAAACCTGCGCTATTTAAAAATTTTCACCGATTTTGCCGTAAGTCCTGTAACTTCGAACGCCGTGGTGGTTTTCAGTTATTTCATAGTTTTAGTAGCCTTTGGATACAAGAGCGACGTTCCTTTTATTTCAAAATTTTACATGTGCAGTTTCAAGGTGGGAGATAACTCTCCAGCTAGTCCAGTAAAGTTACCCCGAAAAAGACCCATTTCGAAAAAAAGTATAATTATTTTCTCCCTGATATTCATATTCCAGATGGCATTCGGGTGAAAATAAAAATAGTTCTCTACCTAAGCCATGACGCACAAAGCCATAGTTTGTCAGGCCATTTTGGTATTTTAATTAGCCACCTAGGCTTTAGGGCAGCGTGCCCGTATGCTAAACCATTTTAGTTACTTATTTGGCTCCATCGCCTAATTCCATAATAATGATTTTGCACATATTTGGCCCCAAACGCAGTATTTCTCGTCAGTTGGAGCACCCCTTTGCTGGTACTTTGGCAGCCGGGTGTTATCGCTCGCAAGAATTCCGAACCTTCTAGAAATCACGCCGTTGAGGCGTGCTGTCTTCATTACGGGAACTTATTTGTTTTATTGAGCGCATCGCCATTGGCTGTCGAGGGTCACGTGGTAACGCTGTTTTGGCTCACGCCACTTCAAGCGTCGTAACGCTCCTTGCGGGGCATTCAGCCGAGGGCCGTTGATCGAAGAAGTCGCAGAGTGTGCCGTTTCGCGGCGTTCCCGCCATTGGCGGGGACGCCAGCCTGTTTTGTAAATTACCGTTGCTGTGAAAGCCTTCCTATTTCCCGTGCTGTTACAGCGAATATGCCGTAAACTGTTTCGCCTTTAAGAGGTCGCGTGTGATTGTGCGAGTGGCAAGTTTTTACGTCAAAGCGTGGGTGTGTGATGGGCTTCACGGGGCCAGTTCTGCGTTTGTGAGAAAGGGGGCTTTCCCTTTTCAACTCGCTGTTTTCGAGGATCTTTCTAGGCAGGACGAAGTAGGCCCCTTTGCCGCCGTAAGTGTGCTCTCAGGAGAGCGTCCTAACGCCGCCATCTTGGCGGATTCCAGCCCGTTTACCCCAGATGCCGTGTTTCGGCGATTGAGCTGCCACAGACTGCCGCCTTCTACCAACTGACTGCACG
The DNA here is from genome assembly GCA_940337035.1 of Agriotes lineatus. Classification (NCBI taxonomy): domain Eukaryota; kingdom Metazoa; phylum Arthropoda; class Insecta; order Coleoptera; family Elateridae; genus Agriotes; species Agriotes lineatus. The sequence goes on from OW679195.1 coordinate 124,707,690, forward strand.
CAACTCTCATAGACCGTCTACGGACTAAGGTATTTGTAATTACAACCATTTAAACATTATAACTGTCGCTTGTGCGAGCGGTGGTGCTTTTGTGCTCAACTTTGTGTGGGCGGATGCATGCCCCCTTGCTTGCTTGTCGCGGCTTTTAATGCCGGTTTGAGGCCACCATGCTTCAAGACGCTACTTTGGTAGCCTACTAGTAAGTTCATGTGCGCGAGTTTCGCGTCTCATCGCCTAAATAGCTAAAGAACTCTGCGCCTATGTTTTGGTGCTACGTTTGTGCTAACTTTTAATTCAGTAACGTTAGGTGCGCGAGCTTCGCTATATTGTACCGATTAATACATAAATGGAATCAACGCCTCGCCGTGCTGAGCCTGGCGCGCCCTAATCTGTTCGAGCTCTTTGTTTATGTTTGCGAGGGCTTTGTGCTTTGCTTATCAGGTGTTAACCGCAGCCAACGACTGCGTGGGCGACGTAGCAGGGGCTGGCAACTATTCCAAATTCGCATGCTTTAGTGAGGCTATGTTAGCCCTTCTTCCTGGTCAAATATTGCAGTCACGCTGCCCCGCTGCCTAACGAGTTAGGCCTTCAATTAAATCGTCGCGCATTTGTGCGGCGTCGTGCTTTGCTGCTAGCTACACTGCTCCCGTTGCCTTTGCAGGTCGGCGTCTGTTATCGCGAACTAACGCGCCCTTTTCCGAAGTGCGTATTTCTAAACTGTACTCTAATATGTAAAGTGTCGAGCCCACTGCGGCCGGCCACCCATAGTGTGTTGTTTACTAGCATAGCGCGTCCATCAGCTGGTGCTTAACGTAAGAAATAACATAAGCTTGGCGGCACGATTTGCTGCCCAGATGTAGTTATCGACCAATAGACGCATATTTAATTAAGGGACGTATTATTCCTATTCGACCTGTGCATGCTTTGTTTCAGATAGCGCCTTTTACAGTGTAAAGATTGGTGTACGGCGAGACGTGAGAGATCAGAGCGTGCAGGTAGGTTCAGTGGTTGCGCAGTCTCGGCCCAAAGAGTCCCAATACTACCATTCCAGTATTTGCGATCACGAAATTGTTATTTGAGCTTGCAGCTCATGAGGATTCTTATCGATGGAGTATCTTGAATACTTCGCTCCCGTTTAACCGCCCAGGCCCGGTTAGTCGGGTTAAGACAGGCTTGGTGGCGCCCTCATTATTTTACCGTTAGTTACCGACCCTCTGGCCGTTACCCTCAGATAATCTCGTTAAAGGACCCGCCCATCTTCACTGAAAGTCTAGCTCGGCCTAACTTGTTGCGGCGTGGGTGGCGGCCTAGGAGATATTTCGTCCCGATTTCGTCAGTTGCGGCCCGCGCCGGCCGTTTCGTTATTGTATGAGCCGGTGCGGTGTCGTAAAGTCAGTTTAAGACCGTAACAAGTTTCAAAAACACCACTTAGAAAGGGGTAGTGCAGGTTTTTGGCCATTAACGACGAAACGGTGCATCGGAAGGGAAAATTAGACAGGAATGAGAGCATTGGAGTTAATGCAATATTTTTGGATTTTCCGCCGCATTTGAGTCAGCCTGTCTCGGCACCTTGAGCGAAAAACAACTGTGCATGGTATTGCTTTAAAGCTGTTGAGATCTACTCAAATATGTAATAACGATTTTAGATCGCCCCGTGGCCCTGTAGAAATTACTCGTCTAGTGAATAACTTCCCCGAAGGTAAAACAAACCGTTCATAACATCTATTTAATTGTTGGGTCAACAACGCCCACCTGTGATCGGAAAAACGTTATAGTACGGCCTACCGCCCTTAGCAATCAAAATACAACACCCCTTTACTTTCTGGTGCACTAATGCCCAACTGTGATCGACAAAACGTTGTTGTACAGCCCCATCGCCGTTATTGTTCAGCAAATTTATTTCCCGGAAAGCGCCAAACGCTGCAGGCGAAGTACCTGCCAACATTTATTTACTTGGGGCCGCTGTAAAGATTCTCCCTACCTGAAAAATAATTTACAATTCGGCTGGACATCGTGGAATCCACCCCCAGCCTTAGCACGTGTCGGCCATTCATTAGCATTGCAGGAACGCGACCTCGGCACGAAGTTAAATAACTGCTACCCCGCAACTGCAATCCAGCGAAACACGTGCGGATACTTGCACTACCGAGGCATATGTTGTAACCGTTTAGATTATTTAAGTGTCCTTTTATAACAACACCAAGTTATAGTAAACTTAGTTTATGTCACCACTAGTAATGATAGCTCAAATAACATCGCCTTATTTACGCAATACTATCTCTTTAAGGAGTTTCTTCGACAATTATTAGAGAATAAGGTACTTATTTACGTTACCGTTAGATCCAAAAAAATAGAAGAACGCGACCGTTCGGGCATCGTATTGCCCACGCACTGCCCACGCCGTTTTAATGCGAATCCGCTGAAGGGGACCGTTCTTTATATGGTTTGTTTTTCGGGACCATTATTCTGGAAAAGTAAATGATTTACTTTTGACTGTAGTCGTTGTTTTCTTCTGTGGGTATTCGTTATCTTCTTTATGTCGTATCTGTTCTACTCTGCGTGATTCGACGTGACACGATACGGCAACTTACTGAACCTGTTGTCCTTGCTTGTCAGGCTACTTTTGCTCACTGCTAAAGTCATAAACATTGTCAACTGGCGGCTAGTTCATTAACGTTTGGCAACGCCTTTGTGTAAGAGTCCGTGTTAATGACCACAAATGACTTCCTCACCTAAGCTATTCATTAACACCTAAACCAGTGCAGAAGATAAAGTTAAAAATAAAATCAGTTTTTTTACCTCCCTCGTCTGAAAGACGAAAGAAGTAAGTATTTCAATCACGAAAAAATTACCTTCCGCAATTTCTTTAGATCTTCACGTTTCAGGGTCCCTAGATGACGAAAAACAGGTTTTCTCAATTCCGTCTGTCTGCCTGTCTGTCTGTCAGTTGGCGGTATAACTCAAAAACTATTTGTCGGAGAAAATGATATTTTGCATACACATTACGTATATACCTGGAATGAAACCGGTACAATTTCAGAGAAATACATACTGGGTGAGCATATTAAAAAAATAAAATTTTGTTTATTTTTGCGTCAATTTTCTAATAAAAGAAAGTAATAATTTCCACATAGGTCAGGCTTAACACTTGCCAAAGATAGCACTTAACAGATACAGGATAATGTCACAGGAGTGGAAAGGTTTCAACAATAAAAGCATTCTGTTCAAGAGAGGCGCGCGCCGCACTCGTTTCAATGTCTCGATGGCGCAGTCGAAAAGTCGATGTGGTTACAATCTACTTCGCAGATACAGCGCAGTTGAAATCCCGCCAGCGGGAAAATTTTTTTTATTTGAAAATGTATTTAATGTGTTAGAAACGTGAAGATATTTTTACGCCTAAGTTAATTTGATTTTTAAAATTATTTAGTGTCACAATGTCTACCAGGGAAGTTCTGGGTTAGCCTTTTACAGATTTTTTACTATTCCAGTGTATGCAAGACAATTAGGGGTGCATCGGATACTCTTCACTAGTACGCTTTGCCATAAGAGTTAATGCTGCTTGCAGGGATTAACATTGTAAGCACTTTCTGTCCAGTGCTTCTTAACAATAAACAATGGTTTTTCCTGTAATTTGTAGAAGCATTTTGAAAATCGAACAATATGGAGGAAATTTAAAATTTAAAACTTTCTGAATTGACTGTCAACACTACAGGTCTGGCCTTCTTTACAATTTGTTCCTTTTCGCAAGTGTGGTTGATTAATTTATTAAGATGGTTTACACAATTCCGGAGTTGCTTTATCTATAATCTGTCTCCAATTCTCTTTGGCATCTTGGTCCTTGCCACTTCTTTCGTTAATTGTTTTGTGGTTGTAGTTTTTTGAGAAACCCCAAACAACTGGCTAGTGTTAAGTTGGCAATAGTATGGAGGCAAGCGAAGAATTGGGTGACTATATTTGGCAGCTAAGTCAGCTACATAGAATTTAGAGCTGTCTGCATTTAAGACACAACGATTCTTAGCTATCTATCTATCAGTTCAGTTTTACAATGTTCCTTGTAAAATTTTATATTTATTTCTTCTAACCACTCTACAGGGTGTTTTCTTCGTTGATATTATAGGGTGCCTGCTGAAGGGTAAGAGATACAAAAAAACTAGTATACGTGTCTCGTCCTCTTTTATAGTGTTAGTTTAAATGGGGCAATCAGATCTACACTAACTAGATTGGTATCGTAAATACGTAGAATTCAGTGGTATACTTAGAAAAAATTATAAGGGTTTTTATTTTTGAGTTATTTTAAAAATTAGCATTTTTTTAATGGGGCACCCTATACCTGGGTAGCTCATAAAATTACATTTTTTTGCCATTGCAACGATATATAATACTTAATATTTTATTTTGTTCAAAATATCGAAAATACCAAAAAACCCATAATAATACGATTTTTTTAGTTAGCCATGGGTTGAATCCCTATTATTTTTTGTTTTAGAATGACATTATACGTTTTGTTTTAATGACAGTTAATACTAGTTTTCTAATACATTATTGTTTGTGTTATTATCGAAATATATTTAGCTTACCCTGTTATCAAAGTTTAGCATGAATTTCTTTGAAAACTATAAAAAATTAAAAAATTAAATTGGATGTCTTACTGGGCCACGCCAAAGTCTTTGAACTATTGTCCTGCTATTTGTTTTATACGTTCGTTTACTAAAAACAAATTTTAGTAGACTTGGTAAAATTAAGTTCTTCAGATAGAGTCGCAAAGATTTGTTTCTTTTGATAATAGCGTGATCCTGTTCACACAGTCATTTTCTAACGTATGTCCCATAAGTTTTGAAAAAAATATATTAAGAACTCTATTTTATGTTGTATTCATTTTATATTAAATTCAACTACAAGTAATTATTTCGACAACTATATTAATAGAATAATATACTTAAACTACGGATAATGGTCCATGTTTTTTTTTCTAAGGCCAACTAGATTGAGAGAATTTTTTCTATACGTAATACGTAAGCTACAATGGAATTTTTTCTCAAAACTTATGGAACATACGTTATTATCGATTATTTTATAACGGAAACTTAGATATATTATTAATATTCAGATAGTGACTTTTACAATGCTACTCAATATGTAATGCTTTTCTTGAATGTTAGGTAATAATGGTTGTATAGTGACATGTTCCTTTTTGGCATACATTTCGTATATGAGATCTTTAATAGCACACTTCATACTATACGGCAAATCTCTGTACTTTCTTGTATATAATCGCGTTTTGTTGTTTCTAAGCTGTCTCCATTACGATGGTCCTCTACTATTATTTGAACTATTGTGACGGAAATTTGCATAGAATTTGCAGTTCTCCGTTGTACACAGTTTACATCTTACAAGGGACACAACATACGTTTCTTTAGTAAAATAGTCCATTATCTTTACTATTAATTCATTCTTTTTCATACGTTAGTCACTAAATTACACTATTTCAAAGACCACAACGGCATACTTTCAGTATGTTCGAGTCAAAATGTTAACATTCTTTACATTTTTCTTATTGGAATTTTGTAGAAAATTTGTTGCAGATGGAAGAGTATGCTAATAAAGAGTAGTAGTAATTAGTACAAGACAGGAATATAATATAATAATTTATTAAATCTCTAATTTAAAACATTAACCAACTATCGCTTTTTATTTCTCTATTGTTTTATATGTATTGTCTTTTAAAATGTTTAAGATAAATACCTAATCGATATTATTGTTAGTTCTAATATCTGTACAAAACTTTCAGAAGTCGCTTCTCTTTAACAACTCAAGATTGTGTCTCTGGCATTTTATTTTTATCTTGTTGGGAACCACGGAGTAGTCAATCTCTGTCACAGTGTATTCCAGGACCAAAGGTTTTTTCATTCTTGCAAGCAACATTAACCCTTATGGCAAATCGTATTAGCGAAAAGTATCCGATACACCCCTAACTGTCTTGCATAGACTGGAATAGCAAAAAAACGGACTATATTTTTACCTTTATTTCATGTACTGGGTATTAATGAATAGATTCCTTGTAAGTCAGCTAGTGACAACAGAGTAGACCACGTAAGATATATTGGAGCAACAACATTAATGTACCGAAACACTGTCAATGACATCACATAACATGTATATAAATCATTAGAAGTATCCCCACGCTTAAAAAATCCCGAACGGAAAAATTCAATATAAAGTATGTCTATTTTAACTCAATCCATGGCAGTCACAGTTGCAACTAAAGGACTGTTAAGAATGGCAAAGACCACAAATGAAGACTCTTGGGATTTTATTCCTTGAAACACCCATTAAACGTTGTCGCCTTAGCTGACAGTCGATATCGTAGAAGGAAGTCAATAGACAATGTAGCAAAATACGAAAAAAAAATGTGCGTAAAAGAGGAAAAGAAAAAAAATACCTAGCTAATATTGAAAATTTTGAGATATAGCAGTAAGTCTCTTTAGGATTCATCTGGAGAATTTCTTAAATTTTTTTAGGCGAATCAGGACACACCGAGACAGTGTATCACCTTTCCTCACAGTTGCATTTCTGTATGGAATGGTTTATTTTTTGTCTACAGTAATCTAAAAGAGCGTGCTTGCTACTCTTCCGCCTAAACGTCTTTTCCTATAAATCACGTCACTGAGCAAACCACTCTAACTCGTTACAAAAAGACTTTATTCATCAACAATTGTCTCCTTTATGTGATGCATTCTAAGCAACTAAATATTTTAAAAGGTACTCTGCAAACAGCTTTAATCTTGTATTGGCTGGGGTCAAATTCTTGAGTGTATTTTACCTAATGAGTAGTAAAATTTGTGCAATATATAGTAAACTATGGGGAACCTATCAAACAATACTTTGAAAATGTTATTCTAATCTTAACATGACTACATTACTAATAAAACTTGTTTTTGTATGCAACTAGCTCATTTCATTCAATATATTTGGCACCGCATATATATACGAGTAAGGAAGCAAACGAATAAACGCGCCGACAACACCATCGATCTGCTGATATATTTAATATAGAAATCGGCTGGCGAGGTTTTGTTGACATTTGACACTTCGGAAAAGGATTGGAAGTGTGCGAATCGATTTAATCCTTGTCCAAACATTTCCAACTTAGAATAAATGCGAAAACTCATTTAATTTTTATTTATGGCAACACGCTGGAATTCTCAATATTTTAGAAAGGTGTATTTGCCTAACTACGCAAATATTGACGTTTATATAATTGTAACAATTTGATATAAGCAATTAGAAAAAAATAAAAGAAAATTGTGATTTATAAGAGCCATACATCTCTGTCATTTGTTAGCAGAAAAAGGTGTTGCAATAATTCATTTATCTTCACAGCTTGAAATCGGCTCTTTGTTTAGTTTATGTTCTGGAGCTTTATCAACCATTACTGAAAAATGGCAATATTGATAAATAGTAAGTTGTAAAACATAATATTAGATTTAGAATAGACAATTAGAGTAATTAATGCTCTATTATTTTTTATGACTAAACATTTCGATGAGTTAAACCAGGACTAATCTAATATAAAGTATAATATTCGTTATAACCATAACCACAATTATCAGTAACGGACCCTTTCTTTGGAAGCATTGAAGAACTGAAACCCCGTGGTCGGCAAATTGTTATTTAGGTAATTAGATTGGGTGATTGCTTGTAGTTGCAATGTTTGCCAAAACCAGGGTTAACGCGATTTGCAATAACGCGAATCGAACAATAACTTTTGTAACGTATTACGTGCAAAAATCGGTTTTGCAACATCAAAAAAATGTTTCGTACACTTTAAACCAGTCCAATTGTTATTAATTTTGTTTAACATCAAGTAGGTAGATACGCTTATTTCGTGTTTCGTATGTAATTTTGATTTAAAAATGATTTTTTTTCTATAGCACATGTTAAAGTGTGCTTTTATCAACTCAAAACAAAAGGTCAAGTTTTACTTTAACAAGGGTAGATAAAGAAGCACTTTAACATCAAGGATAGATAAAGTAATTTAATTTTCTAACCTTTGTTTAAATTAAATATGACAGCTTCGTATTATCGTAGCAACCCAAACTAGCTACTGACATTGTGAAATGTCATTATTTTCTTTTGAAATTGTTAAAGTTCTTGCTATAGAAAAAAATATTGTATTATACACGACGATAAAGTTATTTCTATCCACTCTTGAATCATTAACGTCTCGACTTCGTCTCGACGTTAAACGATTCACTCGTGGATAAAATTTAACTTTATCGTCTTGTATAATAAATTACTATTTTCTCATTAGTTGTGACATACATTCATTTCATAACTACCTGCGTACACTATGACGTTTAGAAACCTCACGTTACATGTCAAAATTTAAAGTCAATACGTATTTAGTCATCTTTCTGCGTAGTAGGCTTTTTTCAATTACTTCGACGTAGTGTCGTTACAAGTTCTACCGGCACATAATGTTGGGAATGAATATAATAAATTAGAGAATTAAAGAAAATCTATAGACAAATAATATATGTATCTTTCACTGAAAATGGAGTGGATGTGTAATAAAATCAGATAAAAATGGTTTACTGCTTTTTAGTTTTTTAATTATTATACATTATTACCCTAGCAAATATATAATCTTATTACTTACCAGAGAAAGAAGCGATTGCTGGAACACCTGTAATGGTTTTCAAGTATATAATAGATATTAACGATACAAGTTTGATTATGAGCATCTTAACGACACGAGTTTGATTGCCAAAAACAAGGCGGTGAGCCGAGTTTTGCGGCAATCAAACGAGTGTCGTTAACTGCCATAAGCAAAACGTGTATTGTTCAATATTTTATCTTCATCAATAAATTCTGATTCAACGTATTTCTTTATACAAAAGAGTGCGGTAATATTCATTACCCCACTGAGTGCGGTAATATCTATCCATTACCGCACTAAGTGCGGTAATATCCATTACCGCACTCAGTGCGGTAATGAAGCTCTTAACGATACTAAAATTAATTTGGTTAAGAGGCTATAACAACACTGATGAAGATAAAAAATTTAAATTAACAGCGTCGTCTCTTCTAACAAGGCGATTGCACAATTGTACATCAATACGAATAACTCCGGTTTCATTCTGGGTACCTAATTGACAGTAGCGTATTGGATTATTTCAACCCATACAAATTCACTTATAAGCGCCCATTATGAAATTCATATAATTATAAATTATACCAGTAGAAATTATTTTCGTTGTTTTTAACATAACACATATTCATTGAGTTGGTATTGCCTTACGTTTATTGAAATATAAAGTTCTGCTCATATATCAATGTAAAAACCAAATCTATTAATAAATATCTAAATATTGCTTTCTTCTTCCTCGTAGTATAGGCTGAGTGCTGGTTACTACAACACTAGTGCGATTTCATAAGCCATTTTCATCGTCCGGGTAAGTGAATCACCTAACCCATTGATACCTACAATGCCCATTCACAGGGGTCACGACCACGAAGGGTATTGGTATGATGGTAGGAAACTGCAAACTGCTTTACTATCCGACCACAGGCTCTCTACTAATTTTTTTTTCAATTAAGAAATTTATCTCAGCATTTCTATATACTTCACTATACTTGGCTATATTTGCAATTTGCGCTGTTCTTTAACCATCTGCAGAGACTTCGAGGAGACAGTCAGATCTTTCGGCTGGATTAATCAAAAGCATCGCCGGATATCATTCAGGTACGGTAAACTACTTGTTTTTATTGTCGGTGTACTTTGGAGCGTTTGTGCGAGGCACTTGTGTTGACATTAAAGTGACGTAATGTATATGTGGCAACAGCCATATTTGGAGCCGACGCGCGTAACCTACTTTTAGAGTGAATTGTTATCATTGTTACGTCTAACCGAACAGACTTCTTGTGCGGCTTGTTCACCACTGTTGTTTTAATGTAACCAATGTACGTATTATGTCATACCTATGGTTGTTAAGTAAATTATAAAATTACTAACCCTTTTCAGAACTATTCATGTCAAACACATACCTACATACTTAAATTTTAATATATCTACATTCGTTAAAACTTTGTGGACTTTTATTTATGATATGTATGTATTTATATTGAAGTTGTATTAAGCCCACGACTTGGCTCTGACTGCATTGCAGTATAATCGACTGATTCAAATAAGGACAGAGTTGAGGTATTTTAAATAACTGCAATATTAAACAAAAGTTGATAATGAAATGCGAGAACCAATAATTAGTAGAGAAAGGCACGCTAAGACAAGGCATGTTCAGGGGGTTTTGAATTGGCTCGTGAATTAATAATTTAAAATTAAAGGCTTGTGCACATGCAAAGCCAAACCGCATAAAATGTATTTAACACAAATGGTTTGTTGGCTGCAATTTTAACAGAGCGTAAGTTTTTTAAGTCAAAGCATAAGATGATGAAAATTGTGAGCATAGCAGAAAGGTAAACCGATATGAAGCAAAATAGAAAGAATTTGCAATATTGGCAACAGATTGTGGTGAGAGACATGAAAGTGCGGAACTCAATAATTAGTGCATTTTAAAAACAAAGTGAAACAGAGCAAAGCAGTGACTTTTAAAATAACGTTTGTGTGTGCAATCGCAAGGAGGCAATTTTAATTATAAGGGTAAAGACAATAATTTAGATTTAAGAATTGTTTTTAATTTTATGTATCAAACTTTATTCCTTATGTAACCTTTTTGTATCAAAACTTATTTTTGTAACTTAGCAATCTGATAATAGTTTGTTTAAAAAAAGAGAAAAATTGAAATTAATTTGACTTGAAGTTTGAAAGAAATTTGGTCCCCCTTTAATTACGAATTTATAATAATAAACGAGCATATTAACAAGTTAAAACTACTGCATTTTATTGCATATGAGAGTGTTTGTGGAGCTTTACACCACAAATAAATTTGAAAATTCTACGACCCCATTCCGAAGCCATCGGCAGCCGCTTCAACTGAGATTTTCCAGCTTCGTTCCCGGAAAAAGGAAGCATTCCGAGCCAGAGGCTAGTACTCCGAGACGTCTACAGACTCTGCAAGAGGCCCACCGTCAACATTATCAGCGAGGGGACCGCCTCTAGCAGGAAATCCGTAGAGCATCACCTACGAGCCTCTACGTTGCAGAGCGACCCAAAGTTTAACAGGGTAGGGTGCCTGGAATTTATGCAACAAAGCCAGGATACGCAGTATAATGCGAGAACAAACCTTGGCGAATAAATTTAGCGCGTTCCCAGGGCTCCAGTGACGTTATAAATATTGAAAAATCGAGTGGCGTCACCAAAATTTGCAAATCCAGCGAGAAGACAAGCGTCCATAAAACAATTGCTAGAAGTAGCGTCGTTTCATCTTCTAAACAATCGAAGAAGCAGTCGTGACGTCATTCTAAAACAAAGACGAGTTTAGTTGCCAAGCGGGAAAAATTTAAATGACTTACCTGAAGCACTTTTCACGATATTTCCACGAGTTTTAAAACTTTCAGATAGGGAGTTTGCACCATCAACAAATTTGTGTCATCTGTCAGTTGGACAATTATTTGACCAACCTACTAAGAACCGCACATATGAACTACCGACTTTGAATTGAGATAGTTAAATTCAGATCAAACTTGAAAATACAGTACAATTCTAATCCCACCTGAGCGAACTTCATCTTTTGCTGATGAGTTAGTGCATTCAATTTTGCAGTTGAATGAAATATTAAAAAGGGCATACAACAATTTATTTGTGCATTAAAATATTATATCTCATTTTAAAGAGCCCCAGTTCATTAAAAGGCGATAATTGATTAACAGGCGAATTAAATAAAATATTATCATCATTTTCAAATAACAATACAGCGAATTAGGCCCCTATCATCTCAAATTGGCACCGCAACGTGGCGCATACACAGAGCCTTGGCATCTCAAACTGGCACCGTAACGTGGCGCATACACAGGCCCGTATCATCTCAATATATATGCGGTATTGTTTTTTCGCGGATGTAGTTACTTAAGGTGACTGGCGAAGTTAGTAGGCCAACCAACGTAGATTCCCATACAGCCGGAACGTTGCACAGGGTCGTCGAAGTGAAGCGTCGGTCCTCTAATTTAGAATTTCTACGAGGGCTTTCCGAAAAGTTTCTTCCCCATTCTATCAATGAAATTTGTGTCGCTGTTCCCTCCCCCCCTTCCTTATTTTAACTACAATTAACCCCTATTGTGACAGCATCTTGTTCTATAGTAAGACGTGTTAATCCGACCCTCCTTCTCCCTGAGCAATAGCCGGTCAACCGTGTGTTATAGCAAGTTGAGGCATGATTAGAGTGAGCTTTGTTTTTCTGAAGCTTAACTTGTTCGAAAGAGCCATTTAGCTATTCCAAAGTACTTTAATAGTGTAAATGTCGCTTTGAACTGCAACAAAATGTTTTATGTTCATTTTAATTTAGCAGATCCCAAAACTTTTGAAACACCCGTTATAACGGGTGCTCTAATAAATTGCGGCTAAAAGACGTTCATATGGAGCCACAGCACTCTAGAGGTATATTTTATTTGAAAACCCGATATTATGATGCACGGCACAGTTATTTAACCAAAGAACGTGTATCATAATATATTTTATTTGAAATCGGCATTAAAGTACCTCGAAATCGTCATTAAAATACGAGAAATGGGCGAGGCGACAGATAAACGCCAACCCACGTTAACATAACCTACAAATGTTGGTTAGAATGTTGCAATTTTACGATTTCTCGATTTCAAATAAAACATAATGTATTCCTTGGCACTGAAGGTCCTTTTAACCCTCATGTGGTTTATTTACCTTGGCCCTACTGGCCTCGGCAACTAAACCACACTCGTGATCAAAAGCTACACTTCAGCACCTTGGTATACAAACTACTATTATTATTATACATTGGTTTATTGTTTATCAAAGAACTAAAAATAATTTTTTTAAACAAATCATGGCTTTTAGAGAATATTTTGTGTAATAAAATTGTTATCCGTCAAAATGATCTAATAATAACATTTATAGGTGTTGATATTTTTAAACACTTAAAGTCGTACATGAAAATAACATCCCTTAATTTTCACCTAATATGCTTTTCCAGTTTGCAGTAAAATAACAAAGCCTAACTTTAAATACCCTGTTTAGGATGGTGTAATTCAGCGGAGAGGAATTTCAAAGATAAGGTCTGTATGTATATGCTTTACGCACTACGCTTTTGAAACACACTGTATATGCAAATTTACTTCAGTCATTATCAAAACGTTGTATAATAAATTTTTTCATCACTCTTCTGAATTCAAGATCATACAAAGCTGAAAGAAGAAGAAATACATCTTCTATCCATGTTTCATTCTGTGTGTTAGTTCGACATTAACATCCTAAAACGATCACTATCTTCTGATAGTTAGACGCATTTTTATGAAATATATGAAATAATTACTCGAGCATGAGTTCAATACGCAAAGAAAAAAATCAGAGATGATAGAAAGCCGATCATTAATATGTATTCCTTTTCTAGAAATACTTTCTCTCTCAATCCTTATCTACACAAATGGACAATGCCGTAAATGGAAACTTGATGTTAGGAGCGGATACGGACAACTCGACGTGGCCAACTCGACGCGGACCCAACTCTATCCGAGCCCAACTCGACGCGGGAAAATTCGACGCCACGAATTATTAGTACTAAATAACCGGATCTAGGAAAGACAATTTACTGAGAGAAAATTTACCAGAAGGAAAGTTTATCGAAAATTATGGTATGGATAATATGCATAGCTTAATTTACATAATCTGCCTTTTAATATTTAATATAGCTCTAGGTATATGACAAAGTGCATCTTTTTACCGAATCACAATTTATTGGAAGGACGATGTTTAATTACTGCTAGCCGCTTTAAATATTACAAAAAATGATTTGTATAAAATCAAAACCAATTCAGGTGATATATTAAAACGGCCCCAATGCAGCAGCCTATAGTCACAAAAAGTATTTACAATAATATGTACAGTATTTAAATTAGAATTTCGTCGAATTCAATTGGGGCCCAAAACTTGGTCCTTCCTACAAATTGTGATTCGGTAAAAAGATGTACTTCGGTATATAGCTCTATTAAACATTAAAAGGCAGATTATTTAAATTTCTCCTCCACATGCTATCTATACCGTAATTTTCGATAAACTTTACCTTCGGTAACTAATCTTTCCTAAATCCGGTTATTTTTTGTTTATATTTAAGTAAAAGTTAATGACCGTTATGTTTTTTTATCATTCAAAATACTGTACTAATAATAATTCGTGGCGTCGGGTTGTTCCGCATTGAGTTGGGCTCGGATCGAGTTGGGTCCGCGTCGAGTTTTCCGCGTCGAGTTGGCCACGTCGAGTTGGCCACGTCGAGTTGGCCACGTCGAGTTGTCCTAGATCGGTTAGGAGCTAGTGTGACATATGCACCCGAGCTCACATTTCACGTAATCAAATCTCTTGTTGTCACAAGTGTAACAAATAAGTGCATATAACCAGTTTCAGTGGGACATAGGCCGGGTTATACTCTGCAAACGTCGGTGTTTAGGTATAGAAATCAGTTCGGTAAAAAAGTAGGGAGTGATTATTATTATTTATTATGCGCCCTTAGTTGCTTACTCTGCCTGAAGTCGTAAAATTTCTTGAAATCCCATTTCTTACTCCTTCTTACTCCTCAGTGCATATATCACTTGTAAACGGGGCTACAGTGTTGCAAAGAAAGAAAGAAAGAAAGACGCAACGGTAACTGACAGGTTATATTGAATAGACAGAATTGCAAATAAAATAATCACTTGTGTTTAGCTCTCCCATAAGAGGAAAACTCAAACCTGGTGTTCGTTAGTCACACATTTAGCAATAACAACTACGCCGATCGCATAAATGTCAATTTCAAAACAAAACAGTAGTAACTATGGTATCTACGGAAAAACATTATTGTGATACGGAAACTAAATCTAGATTAACAAGGTCAGAGTTCAGAAGAAATTAAGCCAATGTAACAATTCGAAGAAATGTGTAAATGAAGTTCTATAGAACGATGTTTGGAAACCGATGGTAATTCAATTAACGTAAAACAGACCTCCAAGTATTTAAGCACTGTAAAACTTCTAATTATCCGGTAACAACCGAATGGTCTTCATGATAGTAACGTTACTTCTGTCAGCTATTTAACATTACAGAAATAGAAACTCGTAAGTCGAAAATTGAACATGTTTGATGTTTGTCGATCTTCTGCCTTCACAGCGACGTGTTTGGCACAAATAATCCCTTCCACGCTCTAAAATCATCGCCATGCCCTTGAAACTGTACGTGGGAGAATCCAAATATAACATAGTGCCGTTAGTTGATGCAACACAATAATAAACTAAGTTAACTTTAGTACATCCGCTTGATGGCAAATAAGGCTGAGTGAACCTGATTCACCCTCCACCCAAAAATGCGATCATCCAAACGAACTTAGTTGGACGTTTAGGAGTGCTCAATTTTGAAGTTTTACTAATTTATGGTGGTCAAGACATTATTTTGAATATGAAGATTGCTGTGACTACTACCCCTAATCGGATATTATTGGGTTGATGCATAAGTTCTGTGAGTGATTGGTTTTTCGCGTGACGACAGCCACACATCGGATTTCTTCAGACCTGGAATTTAGAAATTTGCAGGATGTTGGGAGTCAATCGTAGATAATTCAGCAAAATATAATATCATTTGTTGTAGGTATTTTGTTTATTAAAAAATTAAATTGTAAACGTAATAAAAGTCCTATAAATTTATTCACTAACTTAATGTATTGTACAACACGTGTGTGTATGGGAACCAAAGGATTAAAGGAACAGTATGTACTAAACCATTAATAAATTATGGAAAAAGTAGCACATGTAATATCAGCGCCATACTATAAACTAATTCTACTTTCAGAAATGAGTAATTAGATTTAGAAGAATAAAGTTAGAGACGTTTAGGAAATTCAAAACTGGTAATTTTTTGGAAGTAACTGGATGCTGCCTCATATAATGCAATTTTATATAACCATATAAGCTATGCGTAAAGATATTTATCATGCATCTCCATATTACTAGAGCTCAGCACCTCGGAGCAAAATATTTACATCCAAACTTTGCCGATAATGCACGCTAAAAGCGAGTTGTTAAATCCGCAATGTAGTATATTCCAATTAATTGTACATCGAGCTCCAGTGCAAGTTATTATGTTAATAATAGCAGTTTCCAATTTTTCAAAGGGATGTTTCTTTAACTTAATTTTACTAGTTAGCTTAGAAATTAAACTGTTTTGGTTTAATTGCTGGTTTAATTGCTTATTGTCAAATAATTGTAGGTACCTTGTCTACTGGCCAACTGAAACCGAGACAATTTGCATGATTGTTAAGTTTTACTGTTTTAGGCAACCTCTATGCACAGGTTACAGCATTTTGCAATTCCTTGTACAATCAATTAGCTATTATAGTACAGGAATTTTGAAATTAAACTTAAATTAACTTAAATTTTTGGTGACAGTATTTAAAATGTTATGTATTTCTATTTGATCAAAGTATTTGGCAGTCGCTGAAGTTTTAACCAATTCGCTGCCTTCATTGCCAGTCAAGTTATTTTAGTAATTAATATTTATAATCCAAACCCCAATACATAATAATGAATAGTTCAGAAACGGTTAAAAAAAATATGATTCATGAAACCTGCGCGACTTTGGACAACCAAAATTGTTAAAGCATCGTCTTTTACGTCTAGTAGCCTTTGATCTCATGTTATAATAATGTAGCAAACAGCATGTACCATTCTTCGATTTATCAGAAAAAGAATCCTTGACAAGGTCCAAAAGCCGCTTTAGCAGACCCTAATTGAAGGAAATACCAAAGAGCTTATCCTTGTGCGAGTAGAGCAACTAGAGACAAAATAAATATGGTATAATCAATAACGTGCTGTATTTTTAGCAGCTAATCTAATTCAAAGCAAAAAAAAACCTTCAAGACTAACGATTTCCGCACAATTTCTATTACAACAGAAAACCCTCATTTGTGCCGAGAATAGGCGTAAATTTCTTTTGTTATTTCCGTTTATTAGGCCTGTTCTTAAGAACGTTCCCGCTCTTAAGGGCAGATGTGATTTCATTAACCTTCCTCGTTCTCTCGACGGAAATTTTTCTTGTATTGAATGCAGACGTTTTGTCGATGGGAAATAAAATTACCAAGGCTTAAGAAAATGCGCTTCCTGTTGCTAGAAATCTCGCGGTTTCCTATAAAAACACAAGACTTGAATCGCTAATAACTAGGCAACCCGTTCTGTTCTACGTAAAGCAGTTTTGCTCAAATTCTGAGATAAAGTTATGGGCATTTGAATAAATTGTCCTACAGGGAACTAGATATGTGTTCGTATTGTGAATGCTAATCTACTAAAATTCCAGGACAGTTGATGATTATTTATGCTCCATATAAAGCGGGAATTAGAGAATTGGGAGCCGCTATCATCCTGGCGTGGCCAACTTAATCCACTTACTAAAATGACAGCAGGAAAATTAGTAAATATAAAGTACCCTTCTGCTCTGGCCGTGGATAATTTTCAGTGCTGTTGCTTCTCTTTGATCTGGCGCTACTTCTGATTAGAAGCTCCACTTCGAAAAAAACGAATTGTGGGGCCTCAAATGTACCGCATCGTTAACCGGTATGCCTTACGAGCATGGACTGTGTTATTTAAATCAACTTAAGTGTTTAATTAATTCGGCAAGTTGGACCGCTCACGCAATCTAGTCACGAAATTCTAAGGAACTGGACAGGTTTTGTTAGTTGCTGCCTGGCAGCCACGCGACCCCATCACTTCGGATAATGAGGATAGCAAAAAGTTCTCCTTTGTGTATCATCTAAATGCCCGAAAGTGTTGCAGAATGGAGCGATTTGATCGTTAGTATTTTGCCAGGCCATAGTTCCTGAAGGCCTTCATACAGTACATGCAATTATGGTGTTCATTCATATACTTTAGAGATTACAAGATTAGCAGGTTGGTTTCAGATCCTGTACTTACCGTACACGCCTTTGTGTCTTAAAACATATTACAAAGTACTACAGCCAGGTGTTTATGGGAGCTTAGTATATTCATCATATTGTCAATTGCACTGTTTGGGTTTCGCTTTATTTGCGTTATGTCAGTATTTATCTCCGATCTACCGCATTTTCATTGGATTCTGGCTATTATTTCCCTCTATGATGTAATGTTTTATAATGATGAAATCTGCCCTTATCTACTTCCCTCTACTGGTCATTCTTCGTTAGGTCTGCATAAATGGATATTCTCATAAACTCAGATCCTTCCTTTTATTTTTCGCACTTTCGACCTTTCTCCAATTTTGATCTTTTTAATTCTATCTCTTATAGTTACTCCCTGTTTCTGAGGATATAAGATTTAGTTTCTCGAAATAAGCACCAGAACCAGTGCTGTTTTGAAAACTGAGATTTCTATTTATATGGGCTTCATATTTTCCTTTTCCATCAACCAACGATTGCAATATTTGAAAGTGCTCAATGATTGTTGTATTTTCTGCAATAATTTGAGATTTAACTGTTTTCTTCTACCATTACCATGAGTACTTTAAGATTTTCAATAGCCATGCTGCCTACAGTAATTACTTTGTGTAATTGTAGGCCTCTGATAATAAAGCGATAAGAGGCAGCACCAGCGGCAGAGTGTGCTAAGAGTGCTTGGGGGAGGTAAGATCCATAACCGTACGCAGAAAATGAAGAGACAAAACGTAGACGTAATGGGTATCAGTGAGATAAGTAGCTGGGGGAAAGCCAGTGCTTCTTATACAAATACATCGGGCATTATTCATATAACGACAACCAACATGAAACTGGCCACTGGTCTTCCTTGACTGTATCGATCATTTTCATTTTTACGTTTATAGATGTCTTGTATTTGCGTGCATTTTTATTGCTAATTAGAGTTATAATTAGTGTAATTTAACAAAGTCGAACATGTGCTTGCATTACCAAAATCTGTGTGTGTTCAGCGGTGCTTGTGAGTGCAGCGATAAAAGCGATTTCGAACCTTCGACATAAGTATATTTTGCAGGAAAAACGACATTAGCCCACGGCTCTTACCAGAAGCTACATGTGGGTGAAAAGCTCCGAATTTATTGTGCAAAAACGCCTTCGGCAAAATAGAAGCGGCAACATAAAGATCGCCAGTGCCATAGAAAGCAATTTGTGGAACCGCGCAGTAAATAATGTGTGTGCAGCAAGTCAGCGTTTAGAGTTTCAGTAACGCCTTGTTCATCGAGTACCGATTGAGTACACCATTTCCGAATCAATCACGTATATTAGTAATGTTCATCGTAAATACCTAACTTCAGCTGTCATTGAGGTGTCACTTTTCGACCAGGGATTCCCCGTATCGGATGTGATAACTTTCCACGCATCCCAACGTTCAAAGTTTGGGTGACACACTGTGAGGTCCAACCCAACTGGCAACGTTACAAGATGCATACTTCAAGTATCAGAAGGTAAGCCGATATAAGAAATGCAATTTAAAGCTGTGGTGTTGAATCGCATGAGTTAAAAAGTATGGACTTACCTACACGAATTGTGATGGGTTTTTTATACATGTAATCGTAGGCAGAGCCGCTTAAGCGAGTACATTTAAACGTCTGCACTTTTAGACGTTCTGTTTTATTCTTGTTTATGTAAGTTTTAAGTGTATATTCAAATAGCCCAATCGCTATATCTCCCCTGTAGGTTGTTCTATGTTGGTACTATCCGTTTCGCATCAAACTACAGTTTCACGTCGTTGCGCGGCTAATGTGATATTCTAAGTATCATATAGAATATATAGATAGTCATCTATTGTTCGGTAAGCCACATGTGTGTATCGTGTTAATAAAGCAGAGTCGCAGTGGAGTTATTATTTCAGTTCACCCACTAGCGCAAATAATCCTGATAGATTATGGGCGCAGCTAACGGTGTGAACTGAAGATAACGAAAACGCGACCTGAATTAATGTGAACTGCATTCCTGATATCATTTTTGATGACATACGTCATTCTCAAAAAGTCAACATGAATGCCGCAGGTATTGCGAGAATTGAAACTCTCAACAGAGAAAATTATGATACATGGCGGATGCATATGGAAGCTCTTCTCATTGTGTGAAACCAGAGGTTGTGGAAGCGGATGCCATGTCAATTCAAGCACAACAGCAGTGGATCACTCTCGACCAAAAGGTGAAATCTGACATTATGTTGTGGATCAGTTCAGCTGAGTTGAAACAGGTAAAGGGATGCAAGACTGCGAGGGATGTATGGCTGAAGCTCGAAAGCGTTTACCAGTCGAAGGGGCCCGCGCGCAAAGCGACACTTTTAAAGCAGCTGACCCTTAAGCGGATGCGAAAGGGCGAAGATGTGCGATATCATTTACGTACGTTTTTCGATGTACTTGATAAACTCAACAATATGGACGTTGATACAAATGCTGATTTACTCAACATAATGCTTCTTTATACCATGAGATAAAAAAAATGATTCTGTGCAGGCCTTGATATGTGTTATACGTTTGACAGTACTGAAGTGTATTGTCAGTCTATGTCAAATTTGATATTTGCAGGTTAAGTTTTACGTCAGTCTGTGTCAAACAACACACAAAACCTAACCTTTTAATCTCGAATTTGACATAGACTGACAATACACTCCAGTACTGCCAAACGTATAACACATATCAAGGCCTGCTCAGAATTTTTTTTATCTTATGGTAGTTTTCCGTCAAGTTTTCAAAACTTTCGTTGAGCGATCGAATCTCGAGACGATTTACCATCGCCGGAAACACTACGTGTAAAAATTATTAGTGAATCCGACGCGGGCAAAAGCGAAATGGATAGTGAAGTGCCGAACGCTACGGTAGTTGTTAAATATACTCATAAAAATAAAAACAAACATATTAGAAATAAGAACAATAACGGCAAAGATTTGTTATCAACTATTAGATGTTATCGCTGTAAGAGGCTCGGTCACAAAGTCAATGGATGCTGGCAGAAGGACAATAAAGTACCACAAAGTGCGAAAAACGCAGAACACTTTCAGTGTTATACGCCAGTGGGTCCGCATTCTTTAAAGAACTGTAAAGACATTGGTAATGTATTCCATGTACCCAGTACAATTGGAGACGGATAATGATGCCTAAACAGCGGTTGTTCTTCACATATTTGTAAAAATTCTAACGAATTTTTAAGCAAATAAAGCGTCAACGCTGAAAATTGCATTTGGCAAGCAGTGCTTCGACCGACATCAAGCAGCGCGGAAACGTTTTGTTTCAAGTACACGAAGAAGACGTAACTAAACAAATAGAGTTGTCAAATACACTATTTGTGCCCGATCTTTGCATAAACCTTATGTCGGTGGGCAAAATTACTGACAAGGGGTATCGTGTAGTTTTTGAACAAAAATCTGCATAAATCGTTAACAAAGAAGGTAACGCAATATTAACCGCAAGACGTGTGGACGGGTTATATATCATTCAATCAGAAAACAACCACAGATGTATGGCATCGACTTCGTCAGATATTAACGAGCTTCGTCTCTGGCATCAACGCCTTGGTCACTTGAACGTGAAGGAACTTGCTGCTGCTGCGCGAAAGAGGACGATGAACGGAATCGGCGTTGTTAGAGCTGATGACACCTTTGTGTGCGATGTCTGTATTCAAGGAAAAATGGTGCGTGCTCCATTTCCAAAAAACGATCAAGTCGACATACGAAATTGTTGGAATTGGTACGTTCAGACGTATGCTTCCCCATGAGGACAGAATCGCTGGGAAAGACGAAATACTTCGAAACATTTATGGACGACAGTCCGAGATGGTGCGAAGTTCATTTTCTGGTTAAGAAGAATCAAGTATTCGCGGAGTTCCAGAAGGTCAAAACCTTGTTAGAAAAGGAGACCGGAGCATCGATCAAGAGTTTGCAGTCTGATAACTGGACGGAATATAAGAACAAACTATTTGATGATTATTTGGGCGCACACGGGATTCGTCAGCGATTGACAGTTCCAAACAATCCGCAACAAAATGGCGTCGCGGAGAGGAAGAATCGCACTCTCATCGAGATGGCGAGATGTCTCCTCATTCAGTCCGGATTGCCAAAAGCGTTTTGGGCCGAAACAGTGGCTGCTGCCAATTATATACGAAATCGCAGTCCATCAAAATCACTAGATGGGAAAACACCATACGAAGTTCGATTTGAGAAGAAGCCGCACGTCAGTAACTTTCGTGAGTTTGGTTGCAAAGCTTTCGTTTTGGATAGGTTGTCCGACAAGGGAAAATTTGACGTTAGATCACGTGAAGGCATTTTACTAGGATACTAGGAGGAAATCAAAGGCTATCGCGTTTGGATCCCGAAAGAAAATAGAGTAGAGGTATCATGCGACGTGAAATTCCTGGAATACTTTTCGCAGATCCAAGGCAACCTCAAACCTCGAGACCATCATCGAGAGATGGACGTTACATTAGCTCCGCTTCGATTATCAAGTGATATGACTGAATCGAGCGTTGCAATAGATATGGAACCTGAAAACGTAACAGCAAAAGAAGTTGAAGATATAGATCTCAAGTATGAATTCGATACCGAGGCAGACAAGAGGGGGCAGTCTGGAGAAGAAGACAATGAGCCTCACGTAACTGCAAAGCGAGGCCGCCGTAGATCCCGAAAAGCAAAAACCCAGGTCGACCGAAAACGGTATACAATATGCAAAATGTAAATCTTGCTGCTCTTCAATATGGTCTACTGGGCGAGGAAGATGTCGATTTAGCTGTTACAGGTCCATACGCTAAGGAGTGGTACCATGCCATGGTTACCGAGCTAAAGTGGTACCTGGGTGATTGTAAATTGTCCATCACCTAGAAAGGTGATAGGAAGCAGGATGATTTTGAGAAACAAGTACGGGCCAGATAGAAAGATTCAACGGAGGTAGGCAAGAATCGTGGCTCGGGGGTTCTCACAACGCCCTGGTGTTGATTATGACGAAACCTACTCTCCGGTTGCCCGCCTGAGTTCTATTCGTCTTGCCACGGCATTGGAGTCTCAGTACGGAATGACGATTCATCAGTTCGACATCACTGCCGGGTACCTGAATGGTACGTTGACTGAAGAAATCTATATGGAAGTTCCGGAGATGACTGCGGAGACCCTGAAGTACATTGTTCGGACCGAGAAAGATAAAAATCACGAAGAACAAGGCGGCGAATATGCTGCAGGACCTTCAAGAGGGAGACAAGGTGTGCCTTCTTAAAAGGGCAATCTACGGCCTGAAACAGGCTGGACGACGATGGTACGAAATGTAGGATCGCGAATTACGTGCTCTGGAGCTGTCGCCGACTAAATCCGACTCATGTCTGTACGTCAGAGGTACAGGAGGAGACTTGAAGATAGTAATGATCTATGTCAATGACATCTTATCGATCTCACGAAATCCAAAAGACGTGACACAACTAAAAAGCAAACTCGCTGAGAGTTTTGGGATCAAAGATCTCGGTGAAGTCGGATGTTTCCTCGGAATAGAGTTCATCAAACGAAACGACGGATATACTGAGATGGTCTTAAGCCCTGAATCGCATATCTAGAGCATAGCTAATTAATGAATAGGTCATAAAGCTCAGAATGGGAGATATAATTTAATGGCAACAAATAAAATAAAATCAAATTTGAATTAGCAATCATATTGGCAAAGCAATGCCTGTAATAAGTATTAAATTCGTAACATAAAAGGAAAGGCAGAGTTCTAAACCTAATAGGAATGGGACCACAATATTTAATTAGTTTAGAATATTAAAAGGAGATGGTAAAATGCAAAAGCCAATCCATGTATTAGTAATTCGATTATGAAAAGAATGGTCACATGCTTGTCGAGGTAAATTGCAAGTCAGAAATCGTTGTATAAATTTCTTTTTGAGCATATTCTTAAAAGGTATAAAAATGCAGAAGGCAAAACAGAGTGCAAAGAGCAGATAGGAATAAATCTGAAGGCAAATAAAGGAAAAAAGATGGATAATTAACATGCAAGATTATTTGAAAATCCGAACATTAATTTGATGCAGGAGTGGAAAAATGAAATGGACTTTTAGTTGAACTCTGAAGTGTTTCTTGTGAAAGTTCACGAAAGGAAGAACTGATCAGTGAAAACGTAGTGAAAAAGGATTGTTAATAAGTGCGGGACACAGTGATGTGAAAGACAAAATTAACAAAAGTAATGGACAAATTTAGTAGATAAGCAAAAGTTTGTAAAAAGATTAGATTTAAAGTGTTTAATTGTTAGAAGATTTTGATTTGATTAGTTTTGTATTGATATGCAATTGTTTTAATAACTTTCGGAAGACAATTGAATAAAATTTGCTGGTAACAGCTTGAAAAGTGGCTGGTGTTTTAATTTAAAATTTAGTACCTTTACATACAGTTACAGCCTTAAAAATTCACCAGAGTGCTATTTACGTGGTCGTGTTCACGCACAAATGAAGGCAAGAAAATCCAACGCCAAAAGTTAATTCCAACATCGGCTTCCGATTCCATCCTGCGGTAGAGCTTCGAGGCACCATATCGACCCATTTTAGGACATCCCGGACCGGTTTTGCAGTTCCAGCGATAGCAGGCGAGCCCTACGAGGACTACTTCAACACCGCACATCCGGAAACCAACTTCAAGAGAAGATCTGGGCACATTCTTGCTGCGGCCGAGGTTCGGACGGGCGGGCATAGAAGGTTTCGCAGGTTAGTGGTGAAGCCAATATAAATTATACCAATGTGTACCTGCTGAGAAGCTGCTTAAACGTCGCTGTATAACAGAGCCCAGGCGAATTATTTCCTTGTAAAAATTGAAATTGAAAAATCCAAGTGCAGAGGTGAGGTTAGGATCCTTCCTTGGCTTGGGCTTAAAAACAATCAAGGTACGGGTGTTGCCTGAAAGAAACAAAAGATAGCTACTGACGCTACTAGAAAGCGGGAAATGATCAATTTACCTGTGAGATTTACTCATTGAGTTGTATTTAATTAACTAAAAACCACCTAACGACAATCACTTGATTGAATTTTTAGAAACGTAATTTCATTTAGATCTGATGTAGAATTTTAGCGGATATCTGAACTACGCACATGGGCGTACGCTAGAATTTTCAAAAAAGTAATTGGGGGCCCACACCTTGTGATAAGATCTCTGCTTACCTGAGCTAGCCAACATTAATTTAATTTACAATTAGATTCTATCTAAAAGTAGGGGCATACGAGCATCAATTTAAGTCAAACATAAAGTAACTCACAATAATTATCCCTGAGCGTTTCATAAATCTGTAATATTTGCAGAACCCAAAAGAAATTTTATGTTAGTAATTGGGAGGCTCTAGCTAAATTTTATTTTAAATATTAATTATATATTAAAGCCGTATATCACATCACAGCAATACAATCCATCAGCGGGGACACATCTAAGACATCCTACGACGATTCGGGATGACTGATTGTAAAACAGTGTCCACTCCAATTTCGGTTAATGCCAAGTTGTGGAAGAGCGAAAAGTCAAACGACAATGATTCAAATCAGGTACCATACCGTGAATTGGTCGGCTCTTTAATGTATTTGGCAATGAGTACGCGACCCGATATAGCACAAGCGATTAGCTGGCTGAGTCGTTTTAGTGATTGCCACCAACATATTCATTGGATTGCAGCAAAACGCGTGTTGAGCTATCTTCAAGGTACTAAGAAGATCGGAATCGTATATAAGCTTTCGGGATCAAAATTAATTGGACTGGTTGATGCCGATTGAGGGAATTGCCAGGATGACAGGCGGTCGTACACCGGTTTTACTTATATTCTTGCTGACGGAGCGGTCACGTGGGAGTCACGTAAGCAAAGAACGGTCGCACTCTCATCTACCGAGGCAGAATACATGAGCATAGCACAATCTGTCAAGGAATGCATCTATTTAGATTTACAGAAATTTTTAAACTAATTTGGGCACAACGCACTCGTCGACAATGTAACGATATTTTGTGATAATATCTGGGCTCAAAAACTGGCGTTGAATCCGGTGTTTCACTCTCACACCAAGCACATCGACATTCGTCACCACTTCGTACGAGAGGCAATACGTCACAACAACATTAGTCTTCAACATAAGCCAACTGAAGATATGGGAGCTGACATCCTGACAAAGTGTCTTGCTGGACCTAAACATCGGAAGTGCCTTGATTTGTTAGGTATTAAAAAGTTCTGTACGTAAAGAGGGGGAGTGTTAGTACTATACATTCCGCACCGAACTACAGTTTCATGTCGTTACGCGGCTAATGAGATATTTTAAATATCATATAGATTGTCATCTATTGTTCTCGTAAGCCACATGTGTGTATCGTGTTAATAAAGCAGAGTTGCAGTAGAAGTTAAAGCCAGAGTTATTATTTCAATTCACCCACTAGCGGAAATAATCCTGATGTTCTAGGTACCAATTCTGCTTGCTTTGGTTTTCCTTTTTTATCTGCTTTGTTTGCTTGTATATGTTGTTAGAAGTTAGATTCAGCCCGAAAACATTGTAACAGTGCTCCATAACATAGCATGGGCCTTATCACGGCAGCATACAGCCACAAGGTAATTCGAGGGGAGAGTCCCCAGGATTTACACAAAGCGCGGCGACACTGCCAGAATGCCATGCATGCTTTTTCAGTTTTAACTTTTAAATGTTTCTCCCAATTCAGCTGTCTGTCAAAAATAACTCCCAAGTATTTGACATTGTCTGAAAATCTGAGAGAAGTATTGAATAGCAGAGGTCTACGTAAAGGTCCTACCTTCCTTTTTTTGTGAAAAGTACCATTTCTGTCTTTGAAGGGTTGACAGAGAGGGCCTGTTCATTACACCATGTCTCCGTTATTCGAAGAGCTGTCTGCATCAAGTTACAGAGCGTGCCCTCGAACTTGCCAGTAATGAGGATGACGATGTCATCCGCATATCCAGTAGTATAGAATCCAGCATCATTAAGTGTGCTTAGAAGGCTGTCTACCACTGTATTCCACAGTAGTGGGGACAGAACCCCCCCTTGCGGACAGCCCTTCGTCACAACACCTCTAATGGAGTTGTCTCCTACATTAAATTGTACTGCTCTCATCGTAAGCATGTGTTTTATCCACTCACAGAGAGTGGGTGCCACACCATGCCTGCGTAAGGCAGAGTTAATGCTCTCAAAGGAAGCCTTGTCAAAGGCTCCTTCAATATCAATGAAAACTCCCAGAGTGGACATTTTATTGTCTAGCGATCTCTCAATACGGTTCACTACAGCATGTAGCGCCGATTCAGTAGATCTCCCTGAGATATAGGCGTGTTGGTTCGGGTGCAATGGGTGTAAAGCCAGCACCCTTTCCCGTATTTCTCTGTCACAAAGTCTCTCAAGCGTCTTTAGTAAGAAGGATGTAAAACTAATGGGACGATATGATTTGGCCTGGGTATAATCCGTACGCCCTGGTTTAGGTATGAAAACTACCTTCACTTCTCTCCAGCTCTCCGGTATATATCGAAAAGCGATACATACCCGGTAGATGCGCATCAGGTGAACAAGCATCAGGTCCAGTCCCCATTGTAGCAGGGCTGGAAAGATACCGTCCACTCCTGGCGACTTGAAGGGGAGAAAGGAGTTTATAGCCCAGGTTACCTTGTCACCCCGTACGACCTGGTTTGCCACATTCCAATCCTCTTCTGAGGGAGGTGGGATATTGGGTTTTGGCCATACATTGTCAGGGGTGACAATACAGCCTGGAAAATGTGTTTGAATTAGCACTTCCGCTGTCTTTCCGGGTTTGGTTGTAAAAGAACCATCCCCTCGCCTGAGACAGCCTGGCTGTTGGTTTGGATCCTTAGAAAGGATCTTCTTCAACCGAGCCGCGGAGGCAGTGGACTCTATGGAACTACAAAACGTGTTTCAAGAGTCCCTCTGTCTCTGGCGGATTTCTTTTTTGTATAATCGTTTTTGGTCTTTATAGGCCTCCCAGTCACTAGTAATTTTAGTTCTTTTTGCTTTGTTAAAGAGTTTTCCCAATGTTGATTTCATCCTGTCGAGTTTCGGACACCACCAGGAGGTTGTGCGACTCGCCTTGGATGTTTTCAAGGGGCATGACGATTCGTAAGATTGTAGGATCGAGTTCTGCAGGTTACCCACACTGATTTGAAAGTCCTCTACCTGATCAATCTTTTCTGGGAAAACCGCGTTCACCAGGTGAGCTTCCAGATCTGTCTTGTAAGATAGTCTGTCAGTCCGCCTAGGATTTCGATATTGTTTTGGTTGAGCTATAGTTCCAAATAATTTGAAACAAAGCCATCTGTGGTCTGACATAGACACAACAGGTGATACCTGCCAGCCCACAATATTATTGGAAATATCTGAAGAGGCCAGAGTGACATCAATCACGGTCTGGCTACGCGTTGTGACAAAAGTTGGTTCACATCCACGGTTCAGTATTTCTAAGTTTGTACTTATTAGGTACTCAAGTAAGAACCTACCTCGGGTGTTAATGCCACTGCTACCCCACGAAACGTAGTGAGCATTTGCATCACAGCCAATAATTAGGTTTTTGTTGTTCCTCTCACAGTAGTTCACCAATTCGATCAACTCCGCGCTAGGTGGAGGGTCAACTGAGTCACTGGGGAGGTATACCGATGCGAAAATGACATCTTCCTTTCCTTCGTTTATACTACAGCTCATCAGTATCGCCGTAATATCACGCGTACAGAGGTGTGGCAAAGCAAAGGCTTATAAATGCTTGGGACAGTAGATGCACGTCCTTGGTTTCTCATGGGTGCTATCTGTAAAAACAGTGCCATTACGATTAATTAATCCACAGATGTTAGATTTTACAATCCAAGGCTCTTGTATTAATGCAACAGTGTCCTGCTGGCTGTCATTTAAATACCATTTTCACCGTATATGAGGTAATTACAGGAATTAATGGGCAGCCGCGTACATTCAAGGCGTCCATTTTGAAGACTAACCATCAATATAGCACCTGCCAGCCGTCGGGGCTACTCCCCGCATGAACTATTCAATTTTTAGAGCAAACAATTGGGCGGCGAGCTGAGTATGCGTTTAGCTGCATAATTCGAAGATTTACAAGTAACCTACAAGTATGCGTATGCGTTTATATATGTGTGTGGAGCAGACCAATTTTCAGGTTTCCCCAATTTTCATGTATGCAAATACGAAGAGGGTCAGGATGATTTTTGGGTATTGCATCGTTTGAGTTTTTAAAGACAGTTATTTTAGTGTTGTTTAGTATTCTTTTAGTTTTAAACGTACTTAGATTGTTTTGGGAACTAACCACATTGCTCTTTATTTGCATTATGACTTTATATCTGTTGAATTAGATTTATCTGAGCAAATTGGATTTTTTGTGTATTGTTTAAGTTTAATTTGAACCCTGGAATACTACTGGTGTAGACCAGATTCCTGTCCCCACGACTGGGGTGTTTGAGAGCTTCGTGTACACTGGCCTAGCAAAATAATAAGAAAGGTAAATAATGATTAAAACACTAAACTGTACTTCTTCTACTACTACGGTGGAGGAACAGAACCAACGTTGTACCCATTTCTTGGGTGGTCGTCCTGACGGTATATTTCCTCTTGGTCGTTTATTTTGACATTACTCCATTAATTCGACGTGGTCCTTCCATCCTTCCTTCTTTTCTTGCTCCATTCCATATCATCATGTACACCACAGCTCTTCCTTATAGATGAATTTGTTTGCCTATTTCTTAGAGTAAATCCCGTTAGAGTCTGAAATATTTTAATTTTAGTTATTACAACTTTTTTTGTTCTTCTTGTTTCTGCGCATGTTTCGATTGGATATGTTGCACGGATTTTACCATAGTTTAGAAATTCTTGGTTTTATGTTTTTCCGCGTATTATATTTATTATGTCATGCCATATTGTTTGAATACCTAGTTATCTGCGCAGGTTCTGTTGCTTGCTTTTGTCTTTCTGAAATGAGATCTCTGTTGCTAGTAGTATCCACGTCGTACTTAATGTTAGCTTCTCAACGTAAGGGTCGACCTCATGTCTCGTTTCAACTTTTGCAAAACAAGGGGGGCAATCTCGTGGTAGAAATTAAAGGCAAGACAAAGGAGAAGTATTATACAAAAACGATAGTAACAGTAGGGGAGAGAAAGCTATCATAGATGGCACCTCAGGGTCTTTAATACTGAAGATCGAGGTCCTAACTGTTTTGGAGAAGCCTAAAAACAGAAAAGCAAGAGGGACATTTATAACTTAACAACAAAATTTCTGAAAATTAGTAAATGTCAAAGCACTAACAAAACCTTTGATTGCATCTACGAAAGAAGCATTATTCCTAATGATTGGTTACACTCAACTTTTTTCACGTTGTCAAGGACACCAGCCGCCATGTCTTGTAAATATAGAACCATCAACCTCATATACCATATCTTGAAAAAGGTCGTTTTGAAAATAATCCATAGAAGAATTTATAAAGAATGCTAAACGAATTTTATTAAAATATTAATATGTGAAGGAAATCCTACAGCTGTCGCTGCCTTCCTTCTCTCAATCTCGCTTTTCATTCCTTTCCCTTTTCGCAGTCGCTATTCGGTAAGTTTCTTCTATCCATAGCTTCGTCCACCTCATCTCGCCAAGATCTTTCTGTTGTTTCCCTGTTTATTTTACCTATATGCCTCCACTCTGTGACTTTCTTTATCCGTCGATTATTGTCCTCTTCTAATAAGGCCGTACCATAACATACGTTTTTTCTCTTCACTCTTTATCGAATCTCATCTTTTTTGGTTCTTCTGTCCATTCTTCTACTCCAACAGTTACTTCTCCAATTGTCTATTTCTACTGCTTTTATTTTGTTTCTATTTTGTTTGTTTATTATCCAGGTTGCAGCTCCGTATGCAGCCGTCTTATGGAATCGTATCTATGTCGCAGGCGATCCGCATAATCCGTCTTTTTACAAAATGTCTAGTAATTTTGAAAAACCTCGGCATGTTAGACAAACATTGAATATTTTGCAAGGTAACGGTTGAATATCAGTTATTTAACAAAATGCCTTGCTGCTACTAGGCAAAATAAATAAGGACGTGATAATTCAAGGTAACTAAATGTGTAGCCAACTTGTAATAGTAATTTACGATACAAGTAACGTTATCAAGCTTTTTACATTACGAGAGATTAGTTTTAATGAACGAGCGACGTTAGGAGCCAATTCTTTAAAATTCTCAAGTAATGTAGAAAACAGATAAGTTTACATATATAGTAACATGGTTTATTTTATCCTAAAATACTAATATTTAAGAAAAAATAGGAATTTCTTTTATTAATGACACTTACAACAGCGAAACATATATCTGCTTTAGTTGTGGTGGTATCATTAGAAAGATAGAAGCCATATGTTACTCAATACTGTATTGGTGGTAGCACTGTCAGGTTATGTTAAATTCGAGACTCAATCACTAACACTGTAAATACTACAAAATAAAAAGATCTTCAATACCATGTAATGCTAGAAAATGCAAGGTAACGATATTCTTAAATAATACAAGGCAAGAATCCTTTCAAAACTAAACTAGTACACTTTAAATTGCAATGAAAGTCAAGTTTTGAGTTATCCGCACAGCGCCATTGACAAACAACAATTTAGCGGTAGCCAAACAACCTTACACCCAAAGAATATATTTATTAGCATACTTATTTAATAATGCCAGCTAATCTATTATTGCATTTAAAATTACGCAAGAGCCTGTCAGTTACGTTTTTAAAACTTCTTTGTAGTTTTATGATAATCTTGCATCCTGTCTACATGCAAGCTGTCCCTAGATAACGCTCATGGAAATGCAAGTCGATCCATTAGAGACCTTGCTTTCTTTTCTGATAATAATTTACTTTATTATTAAGATGCTGTTTGTGACTTAGTTCTGGTTTGATATCCGGGTTATCCTGTTCTGATTCCATGTCAATTTCATATTTATACGTGTGTTGGATAAATGTTATTCAAAAACACAAATCGGCTTTCTTACTTTTTGTAGTGTTACAGGGTTTTTTATGATTTACAAGAACATTTTGTATATTCCTTTCCTCCAAATTTGGATTGACAAGAACATCTTGTTTCAAACTTAACGTATTTTCGAATAGTTTCTAGTTGCTGGTGCTAGATGACTGAATCTCACCACGAGGAAGCCAATTCTATTATGCTACTTAACGTTCCTATTCTGCACATTCCGTTGCTGTACTCTAATGGTTTTTCAAGATATTTTAAAGATCTAGTGGCTCATTGTCTACTTTAGGTATTGCATCAATAATAGATTACCCAATTTCAATAGTCTTAAATTTTTTCGCCTGACTAATAATATTTTTCGCTCCCTGTTTTTGCCTTTCGTATGCTCCCTGTCTTTCTTTATTAATAGTTTCTTCTTGGTTACACAAGAAACATAGCTCGTCTTCACTATTGTTACCATATCCACAAATAGCAGTATCTAGTTGTTACTAGCCACTATTACACACCGTTACATCTTCTTCATAAATACGTTCTAAATTACTCGCAGAACGATCGGACTTACTGGGATTGTTCACAATGTTGACTGAAGGTGCATATGCGTAGACTATCCAGCAGTTGCAAATTAACTAAACGTTTAGCAAAAAGACGGATTATGCGAAACGCCTGCGACTCGATATTATTGTATCGAGGCCCAAAGCATCTGAGGAGATCATAGATCCTTTTCAAATGTAGATATATGGTTGCGTCTGTTACTAATAATATCATGAGTCGACCACGTGATGAACCTTGAAGTTATTCGGGGAATAAGTAGAGGTCATTTCGTGAAGAATAAAAAAGAGTAAGATATTCCAACTAGTGATGCAGAAGAAAATAGTCGGGAAGTGGTCGACTGGCTTGGATTATCATGGGCAGAACTATTCAGAAAAGCCGCAAAAAATTCAAAATCCAACATCCGGCATAGATTACACCTCTCTATACTTTATTCAGTTTATCATGAAAACAAAATAAATAACCTTCTAACAGAAGGAGAGCTGTATACTTTGCATTACTTTAAATAATTTAGTTAGTAGAGTTATATATGAAATACTCCATAAGTTGTTTGTAAACAGTACAATCAAACGGTAAAATGTAGTTTTTGGTGTAACATAAAAATAGTTAGCAAATTGCTATTTATATCGCTAAAGGACAAGGTGGCAGCTTTAAATTATATTTTCAGTACCTCTAGGGGTGCGCTTTAATATTGTTTGTGTAGGATGATGTCGGTAAATTATAAAGTATATCCAGGAAAAAGGAAAATTAAACATAAACACGTGCACAGAAAATCTTAACGCGTCACATATTGTGTTCTCATCAGATCATCTGGGAAATAGGAATTATAATGATTAATTTGAATTGATAATGAATTATGGGTGCTCCTTGAACCCAGCAATAAGCGGAAATGGAATTAAAAATTTACAAATGTATGCGTGTAGCAACCCGATCATAAATAACGCCCAAATAATGGAAATTAATCTATTGAAGTGATCGCAGATGAAAAGTTACAAAGGGCCTGGGAAATCTGATAAATTGCCTCAAATTCCTCCGCTGTCAAAAAATATAAACGATCAGAAAGGGTAAACAGGCCGTTGTTGGGTATGAGGTCGCGCGATATGCGCTAAAAGCACGTATTTCATAAAAATTGCGAACGCGAAGCGCTCTTTGAGGTTTATGTTTCACTGTATTTCTAATAAAATTTCGGTTTGGAAGGCAAATAACGTATAGACCCACATCTTTCAATATTTTCTATTATTGAGTTTTATACTGAAAACTGTATGGGAAGCTTCCTTAACGGGCACCCTTTACTAAACGCAAAAGATCCTGCAACTCTACTGCGCGACTGCCAAGCACCATTGACAATTTTTTTGTGGATGCACAATGAAGAGCATGTGTTTTCCTTGCATTTCATTGTTTTCGTTAGAGCAAAGACGATTATATCGTCTGGCATGTACTAAACCTGTTATTTCTCAGGAAAATTTCATTATGCTATGCAAATTGGCGAAAGCAAAAGCCACTAAATGTGAAGGCTATCGCCCACTCACTAAGCTCTACGTGAATTGAGCTTCACTCACTTGGATTTACCTAAAGCTGGATGTATGAAGGAAAAGCAAATTTGCGCTAGTTGCTCTGAACTGAATAAACTGCTGATGCTTTTAGCATAGATACTAACGATAATAAATGATGTTTAACATTTAACTGCTAGTATTTTTCTGAATTTCTTTAGAACTGTTCGATAGTGTGTAGGTGCGTAAAAAGAATCCGGTATTTGTTCAATTCCGGTGGTGGCCGCAAGTTAATGAGGCGGTAAGAGCGGCGAACCGTTCATGGGTAACCCGGGATGGGAAATGCATCGTTTGACCCTGGCTGAGATCATAAATTCGAGAAAGCCATAATGAGACCACTTGTGTCTCGGCACTCTGCCAGACAAGAGAAACGATGTTAGATATTGAACATTTCCATTTTCGAATTAGGGAATATCATAGAGGTCGCCCTCTTTCTGAAAACTGCAGAAATCCTACATATTTTAAATCTGTTATGACGAAACTGCAACCGATGGTCTAATTTTAGCTTCTTCATATTGATTCCCAAAAACACATATTTAAATGGACGAGGTTTATACTGTTTAGTGAATACTTAATTCAAAGTTTTAAAATAATATTGTAAGTAGATACCCATGAGAAAAAGAGAACTATATTGTCTTTAGTTGGGAAAAAGAAATTGACCTATAACAATAATCCAAACAAAAGTTTTGTATGTCTTTTATCTGCTTTCCTTAATTTTTATATGTATTTGAAGCCAAGTCTTTAATAACAGTAGTATAAAT
The DNA here is from genome assembly GCA_940337035.1 of Agriotes lineatus. Lineage (NCBI taxonomy): Eukaryota > Metazoa > Arthropoda > Insecta > Coleoptera > Elateridae > Agriotes > Agriotes lineatus. The sequence goes on from OW679195.1 coordinate 124,742,611, forward strand.
TGCATTGTAATAGTTAAGTAGGCCTCTACGTTAAGCGTCAATTAATTAATGCAATGATGTGCCGAATTTTATTATAGCGCTTATTTTGTCTAAGTTTTGTGGGTTCTCATATGCCACAATATTACTGAAATGAGATATTACAAACGAGCCTTGTGTGAGATAAAAAATATCCTTTTACAAGTTGATTTCACCCACCTGTGTTTACAAACGCTATTTTGTTAATTTTTAGTAACAGGTCATGGATGCCAATTGAAACAAAAAATTGGCATACATTGAAAGCCCATTTGTTATAGTTTCGAGTTGCACCTTTAAACATTTGGTATTAAAGGGTATAGAGGGGCAGCTTTTGAATTTTTAGGAATTTTTTGTTGCTAAGTAGAAATTATGGAAGTGTTGCGGAATGATTTTCGGGAAAATTCACCAAAAAATGTGATCAAAACTCATAGAAAGATTCAAACAGATATACTTATTAGATCGTCAGCAGTAGATAAACAAGAGCTAGTTGTAAAAACAAGCTAATAGGTGAATTCCACAAAGACTAAAAACGAGCTATAATTAGTAGACTGGTGCATGCCTGTTACGAAAGTTCTATGGAGAATCTTCAAAGACTGTGTTTAATATTGTTGTCATGAGTCCTGGATCTATGAGTATTATCACCCCAAGATTACACAACAATAATTAAGTGATTAGATTACGGTAAATGAGGCAATGCCAACAAAAGCTATCAAATAAATAAATGAACGTTGACTTTTTCAAACTCAGCCGTTCAACTGCAGTAATTTCTGTTGACAGTCGTAGAGCTGTAACTTTTGAATAATTTATATTTCTGTGATCGATGAAAACCTGATTTTCTTTCCATTTTCTTACATTAAAACAATGGAACCCCTCATGCTGCTGCAAAAATGTATAATCGCGCAATCTATGGTTTTGCATAGCACCAACCGGTTTGACCAGTTAACAATAATAAACTTAATAAAAGAACCTCTTCGTTAAAGAAAAATATAATTTTTATTTCAGGAGCCAATTTAAACGGATCTCACATCTGCAGGAATCCTAAAAGTAACTAAAAACATGAAATCTCCCTCTTCTTCATGGCAACAAAAAATATTGAAATGCGGAAACGAGGATTATAGCAGAAATATCAGCTATGCTTTATTTTTGTCGTTTCCCAAAATTTAGTAGGCAAATTGCCTTGTAGGATAAAGTGCACACTAAATGTTTATACTGTGATACTTGCAATCATTTTCAATACAAACACAAAATAGTAACTTTACAGCATTTTCCAACTTGAATATGCAGTGTCGGTGTAACTGGTGTAGAATTTTAGCATATTGTTGAAATTTATCTTAGGAGAGTCTGTAAAATATCTAGTTTATCCTTTTCATTGCCAAAAAAATGACCTAATGCATCAATATACTGATTTATTTTTCTTCATTCTACGAAATATACTAAAAAGACAATGAAAGTGAATCGTCAGAGCCCAAGCCTTGCATCGGTAGTTCAGCCAGCTTCACCGAAGCTCAGTTTTAAATTTATTGTTTCGAGTCAGATTCTTGCATAATTCTACGGGCTATAAATAATAATCATTCACGTGGACTTGCATACCTGCACGCAATTACTAAAGGTTGGTGATCTTCTACGTTAGAAAACTGTGTGAATAGCTAATTACATCACATTACAAACCTGGAGACTTTTTAGGTTCGGCCTAAAACCATGGTTGCAACTTGTGGCTTCAAGCGTCATCACACAGTTTGAGTATCGGTTTACCTCGACATACTCGGAGAAAAACCAAACACGATGCCTGACTCGTGTTACAGTGATCGTGAGCAGATTGCCTTTTATTTGAGTAGAAGTTTTGAGCATATAATCTTAGATGATGAGCCAACTAAACCAATTTCCGGCGCATTGTTGCATTGAGTATTCGTAATCACTGCTGGGAAAAACGCAAGGGTTCTCTTGTTGGAAACCGAGCTAGACGGCAACGAAAGGGCAAATGGGTATAAACAATTAAACAGAATAACAAGTCTACCAAACGACTCATCTCAACACGGCTCATAACAGTGGGACTAAATCTGCATCATAGCGAGAAACGTTAATTCAAGATATAGGAAAGACAAAATTAAATAATTGACTGAACTAGCGAAACAGATATAGTAAATAAACATATACTAACAATGAATATTAATTATCGATGCTAAAAGGTAAATATAAATATTTTTATGGTTATATAATTGTTGTGGATATTATAATTTAAATAAATGAGTTTCATAATCTCAAATGGAGACTCTTATCTCATATGGGTCGGGTCTCTACATTTAGGCAAGTATTATATAATTAGTAATGAATTACAAGAAATACATTTGTCATCAAGTCAATTATTGTGGTATTATTTTATATAATTTAAAAGCAAACTCTTTGTCTATTGGTGATTTAACTAACGGAATAACTACCATAGGGGATATTATTTATTTAATGGGAACATTGAGTTAAATATAGCGTTCTAACCTCACAAATCGTAAAAACAAGCCCGCTAATAAACGACAATTATATGTGATTACGTAATTAAAGGTTTTCCTAGGTAATAACATTGCTGTAAGTAAATACACGTCACAAAAGAAAACACACTCAAAGGACGCTTCTGACGGAAGTGCTTATAAAACTGACGCCACCAAGAAATTCGTTAAATTCCATCTTTAAGGGTAAATTGTCTGACTTTTTTGTTGCTTTTGGAACCGGAATACAAGCTTAACCTCGATGTACCGATAAAACACTTTTGGATACAGTCAATAATAGGCTTAACTATAATGAACAATGCCTGACTTGCTGATTAAGCACTTTGACTACTAAGCCAAGAATCATGAGTTCGATCACCGTTACCAATAAGGTTTATAGAAATGAAAGAGTCCCATGTTCCATATTTTGGCAAAATTTCAATAGAGTTTTGTCTATTGTAATAGTAGCCTCACTTAAAAATATAATAATAGTAGAGTTTTAAATAAAATATAACATTTATAATTATGGCAAAGGTTACTACACTTTATAAATTGTATAGTTTCGATCAAAGAACTGCCTGTCAAATTCAGGGCAAATTAAATGAATGTAATAATAATTACCAAAATGAATGGCTTACTGCTCTTTCTCTATTTCACCCATTTAAATAGATTAGGGCTTAGGTCCGGTGAACATGAAGCAATTCTTAACTCAGAGGGTCGGTTTATAAAGTAAGTAGAAAACTTTGTATGACAAATAATTCCTTGTATGACAATTACTCTCCACTATTAGGGCAAATGCACCAATCCCAACTGACGATGAAATAACCTCTAAATTTATTAAAATCCACAAATGATTCGCCAGTGCCAAAATAACGTAAAATTTAATTTTCAAACACCAAACTGGCAAGAACGCATCAGGTAAATGCGTTTAATTTTTTGACGTACCAACGGCTAACCTCGTTTTGTTTCAGTATGAAGTCAAATTCCATACTCAGATGTGCTTTTGTCCTATTTCCGGCAAAAACTGCAAATTCCGCGTCAACTCGTACCTTCTAGGGACGCTATCTAAATTATTCGAAGCTGGATGGACGTGGGATCCTGGAAACACGTTGAACTTCTCGGCAAAGGTCTATTTTTGACGAACCTCAGTTTCTATGAGGCTGCTCCTTGCTGTAAAATTTTACCTTTTTGAAAAGGTGCTTCGCTGTTGGTTGGCACCGCGGGTTGCTAAAGTTTTCTTCTCCACATAGCACCAAAAAGATCTGCCTTCCGATGTCCGGAACTGCATCAAAATCGTCACCGAAGTTGGTTCGCACTCAACGCCGCACCAGGTGGAAACTTGCTGGCCTAATTGCACTATCTTTGGAATTCCTGCACTTTCGAAAACTACACCCACAGATGCCGAGCAACACTGGTAAAAGCTCCAACATAAAATTGACTCAAACAAAATGACTTTTTATAATTAATTTCTGTATAAAAAGTGGAGATTAACTTGCACCAAGCATGAACTTTTTCAGCTTGTTTTTTTAATTATGACAATTGACTCTCTCATAACTTAGCTACTAGATTTTCATATGTTTAAAAGAAATTAGGTTTGATTACGTTTTAACTTATGGACTACAGTTTTGATGTCATGTTTTTAATTTTTACTAAATTGTCTTTTTCTTGGGATAAATGTCACCACACTTTGCTGTACTTTTAATTTTTACATTGGTTTATAATGCACTGATATACTTGAGTTCTTTTAGCATCTCACTAATTGTCTATCGATCGGTTGCCTTACATTTTTCCATTGCTCTATTGCAATTACTGCTTTGATAGCACTGTTTTTCGTTTATCTTTCAGTTAACTTTGCCGTTTGCTGGCTTACAAACTTTTAATACATCATGCTTATACAATATCTGTACTTAACAAATCATTCTGTATTAGACCAAGAGCCCATAACACCCGAATTACTAGTCATAGCGGCAAGCTCGGTAGGTAGTAAACTTTTTTATATTGCCCAAGTAGGTGTCAAAAACGCAGAAGTATGGCAGCCGAACTGCGGTTAGAAATATTAACAGCGGCTTTAGAAAATTGTTAATAAAATTAAATACATTTTTTTAAAGCGGCAAGGCTAATTTTGGTTTTAATCGATAGAGAAGGTCTCTAAACCCAGACGAAAAATTTTCTGCCATACTGATAGGAAGGGTATAAAGGGCCGCCATACTAGGTCAAACTAGTAATTTCTTTATTGTAAAAAAAATAATAACAAGCTTCAATTTTTGTTTACTACTTCATTTAAACACCAATTATCCAAAAATATAGTTGCCATACCGCTTGGATGGTTATGTGGGTAGCCATACTGGTACTGGGCATTCTTTGGCAAACATATAGACTCTGTAAAATGTAAGAAGTACATTAATGCGCAGAGAAACGAGTTCTCGCCTAGACGAGTCCACATTCAAATTTAAGGGGAGGTTGGAATTCAGTGGCGCAGCACGCGGAAAGCGCACTCTATAACCTATAACCTAGCATTTGCAGTTAGCTGTTCTGGAGGTGTAATTCTTGTTTCGCAACGTGATTTCTTGTCTTTCCTTGCTAAACGTAATACATTGTCTTTACAAAAGTCTCCAGAATATGCTAAATACAATAATTTGATTCTCAAAAGTTCTATATTTTGTAATATACAAGTACCCTAACTTTACAACGAAAACACCACGCCACTGCCCATCAGCTGACTGGAGCTTGTCGGTCAGATTTGGCTGAGTCATCATGTACTTCTTACATTTTACAGAGTCTACCTATTGGGTATTGGAAATCGACAAGTTTCTTGATGCATTACGTGGAATGGCAGAAACGCATCAACTGTTATTTAGTTAAAATAATATCACGCTACTCTATCAAAAGACTTAGGATCATATATTTGACGAAGAGCTTCCAAAATATAAATTACAGTGCTTATAAATCACCACTTTAGTAGCCCTAAGTGAAATGCAGCTTATAAAATAAAATTTACGATTGAAAGGGATACTGTAAAATTTTAGGATATCAAAGTAAAAGTCATTCTTTCATAAGTGAATACACATTCAATGCCAAAGCTAACTGACGATACTTAAAATGCTTGTAAAAAGAAAATAAATGATAAGAAAGACACGAATATGCAATAGTCGATAACTACTAAATAAATAAAACCCTGAGAATTAACAAAATCACTGAAATTAGCTACACTGAACAATATTCTGCCAATGTAGAACACTCGATTCTGGTTGCAAGTTTACGGATGATGTACTAGGTACTATTTGGTGGACCGATTCGCCCCAGTTCGGTTTAGGATTTCTTCGAATGTGGCGCGTAATTTTTCCCGCTTGAGAATGACTTTTGTTTTCTCTCTTTGTGCGTTTTCTTGCTAAAGGCAACGTTACCAATGGAACTTTACATTACATTTTATTAGTTTAATTGTATATAAGTGTGGATAAAAATGGGTAGACTTTGTGAACACTGACCATTAAAGATTTAAAACAACTTTATTTCTCAACTCGGAACCACGTTAACATGTATAGAAAAAACCTCACTCCAGCTAGCCTTTACATGGACAAATTAAAAATGTGTTTAGTGAGAAGTCCTTTCGTCCGCCGTATATGACATGGGTCTTAGTGTTAGCCATGGTAAATGTTGCAGTCTGTGATGTGGATCTTTGTGAAAAAGTTTTCATGAGCAATTGTAAGCATAGCTAATAATTATATACAGGGTGGTCCACTTTTTTGTAGCAGGACTTTAATAGTAGGTATAAAAACTGATCTCAAGGAGAAAATTTTATATGAACATAGGCCCTAAAACTCTTCGTTTTAAAGATACAGGGCGTTCAAATTTTCGAAAAAAAAATTTTTTTTTTGTACAGTATTCCAACCAGCTGAGACAATTTAAACTAAATTTGGTGTGCAACTCTATCCTAAATGCTACTACATTCCGTGACAATATCAAGGCCCTCGATCGACCATTGGCGGAGATGTGGGGTTTCGCGACCAATAAATTTGAAAATTCACTAGTACGTACCCTGTTAAAAATCGAAATTGTTTCTGTAAAAAAAAAACGTGTAATTCTCTACAAAAAATGTCTCTTCACATTTTCCCATATCTCCCACGGTTACGTCGCAATTTTCATATTTTGGTCAAATTCATGTTTTTTATTCAAAATAAACTCGAACTAGTTTTGGGGTAGAATATTCTAATTAAATAAGTTACATTCCTTGTTACTTATTACTGAACATTGAAAATAAGGTTTTTTAATTACTTCTTCCATTATTCGCATAAGTACGAAAAACGGCTAGCATTTCCTTATTTTGTAAAGAAAAGTGTGTCATGAAAAACAAAATCACCCTGTATCTTTAAACGAAGAGTTTCAGGGTGTATGTTCATATGAACTTTTCGCCTTGAAATAAGTTTTTTCTGTCTACTATTAAAGTCCTGCTACAAAAAAGTGGACCACCCTGTATATAAGTATACATGTAGCTGAGGGTTTATTTTTACATTAGTTTAAAAAGTAAAAGGACGTGTGTGGTAAGATTATGCAAATAAATACCAGAAAAGTATTGCTGGAACTGGAAGCTTATGAAAGGTAAACGACGATGTGCAGACAAGCACAAGGGCGTAATATGACACTTAGCTGTGTTTGAAGTTGATAAAATTGTATGCTCCATATCAGAAGATGGATTAAAGTCATGTAGAGAATGTGAAGACAAAATTGCAAAGATCTCGTACAAAGTATGGATGGTGAAAGATTGGAAAGATGAATACCGACACCCAACTCAAACACGAGGTGAGATATGATAAAACTACCGACGAGAAGAAATAATCCTGAAGGTCAGCATGCCATGAAAAATGAGCAGCAACCCCTTTCAACGATGTAGTAGTGTAATGAAACAAGACATGATTCTATCAGAAAACAACCGCAAATTTAATACATTTTGATCTACTAAATCTAATTATTAAAATTCGACGTAAGTAGAATGGGGCTACCTATCCCCTCCATTTTTATTTGATTCGCGGATTCGCGGTTTAATTCGCGGTTTTAATTTTAATTCGCGGATTGACCCAATAATTTCGCGGTTTTGATCTAATTAATTTCGCGGTTTGATCTAATTAATTTTCACAATGTGCTACTGATTAAATTACGCATTAGCTTCTGATTAAATTACGGGCGGCCATTTTTAATTTGTTTCTGGAATAACGCGGCGGGCATTTTTAATTTTCGCGCGAATATTTGAATTTGAAATTTTTCAGATTTTTTCTAAGTTCAATTTTTTGAATTAAAACTTTCCGGGGTGTCGGCCATCTTGGTTCTCTGCGAACGCACTTCTCGCGACCGCCGTTTTAATTTCAATTTTCGCGCGAATATTTGAATTTGAAATTTTTCAGATTTTTTTTTCTAAGTTCCCTTTTTTGAATTAAAACTTCCCGGGGTGTCGGCCATCTTGGTTATCTGCGCGCGCACTTCTCGCGGCTGCCCTTTTAATTTGAAATTTTTCAGATTTTTTCTAAGTCCTCATTTTGAATTTAAACTTCCCGGGGGTGTCGGCCATCTTGGTTTTTCTGCGTCAAATATTACTAAAATTGCAACAAGTTAGAGAAAAAAGTGTAAAACATTTGCAAAGCGCTTTTTATAATAACGAAAATGATGTAAAAATAGTTGTGGAGTTATTTCTAGGCATAGTTTTGCAAATTTTTTACACTTTTTTCTCTAACTTGTTGCAATTTTAGTAAGATTTGATGCAGAAAACTAAGATGGCCGACACCCGAGAAGTTTTAATTCAAAAAAGGGAACTTAGAAAAAAAATCTGAAAAATTTCAAATTCAAATATTCGCGCGAAAATTAAAATGGCCGCCGGCGTAATTCCAGAAGCAAATTAAAAATGGCGGCCGCGTAATTTAATCAGAAGCTAATGCGTAATTTAATCAGTAGCACATGTGAAAATTAATTAGATCAAACCGCGAAATTAATTAGATCAAACCGCGAAATTAATTGGGCCAATCCGCGAATTAAAATTAAAACCTCGAAATCCGCGAATAAAACCGCGAATCCGCGAATCAAATAAAAAGTGGAGGGGATAGGTAGCCCCATTCTACTGACGTATCTTAAAAGTTAATTGCATTTTTGAATGAACTTTTATTAGGCAACTCATGTAAAGTATTTATTAAATTTTGTACTTAACAAAGGTGACCAGCAGGAGCTAAGTGTTCGTTCGCCTTTATCTATTTCGACATGGCTATGTCATCCTAGGATGTACTATATAAGTGAAACATTTAAAAACTCAGAAAAATCTCAGTCACTGTCAATCTACATATTTCCACTAATTTTGAGATCAAGTAATTTGCAGCTAGCAGTTTCGTAATATTTATCAAAACTTATCCGTTTACGGCATTCAAAGGGGGTAGAAGCATATGTCTTAGGTGTAGTATCAGACCGGAAACCAATAAGAAGCTTACCGAACTGCCGCAACTCGCCAAAAAGAAAACTTAGCTGCTATATACTTCCATTCACAATTTCAGTCGAATCCAAACAGATCTTCGCCCAAAATCCTGATATATTTCGGGAGATTCTAATACATACTGATAAGATAAGATTGTTATTTATATCAGAGTATATAATTAGATGTCAGATTCTGTTTTTCCTTCGACGTGACGAAACGAGTTTTCGAGAACGCGACTGCGATGTATTTATAGACTTGCTACGCATTGAGTGTACTCTTTTCAAATACCTATGCCTACCCCAATTCTACATTTGCTTCAAATATTTAAAATTATATATGATATTAGGATTATAAGAATGAGAAGCGCCAACTGTGGAAGCCCTCGGATTTGTTTCTGCAGCTTTAAACCAACACAGATGTCATTATTTTCAATAATGGGCATACTGGAGCAATTTCGGCAGTATATTTTCGAGCTTTCCTCGTTCGTAGTCTAAAACAGCGACAGATAAAATATCCCTGCATTTAATTTCACGTAGCGCCGTTCTCATATTTCCAATTTCTCAACTTCAAAACCAAATTACTTCACGAAGCACGTAAAACCACGGTAAAGGCGTCTTAAAATTAAAATACCACATGTAATTTCCTTTTGTTACGACGTGGCGTGCTTTAATTACTCCCCCGAGCTCTCGACCCCCATCATCAGCATGCAAAACGAGATTGTCGAATCGCTATTTTTAAAACATTTAAACGCGACTTTGCCTTAGGTCTTGAAACCCGCGCTAAATAGGCATCGCTGTAGTTTGGAGTCGTTCCGGGAAAAAACGGAGTTTTTTGCTTAATCGCCGCCATACTTTCTAAATTTTTCCGCGCAAGATGAATAAGCAGGAAGCGAATCAGAAAGTATAAATTCCTATAATATATTTCTTTCCTTTTAAAGGAACATAACATTTCAGAAATTAAATTCTTGAAATATTACCCGCCGCACTATTAAACCGAGCTCTGTTAAAAGGGGAAACGATGATTTATACAAGTAATATTTCCACTTTATTTCAATTAAGATAATTAATTCGCAATTATCTAAAATGAAAATAGATGCTGTAATAAAAATTAATGTAGATACATCATAGTTTATCTTTTCTGCGACAATTTAGTCGGAATTCGTTGTTGCTTTTGGTGGTTTTTATGGGGGGTTTAAAGGTTACAATGGAGCCTATCGTAACTCCCCTCACTCCTCTTTCTAATAACATCTAATTTTCATCACATTTCAATGTCTAATTCAAATAATTTGCACACTATGAGATAACTCATATGTACTTCTCTTTATATAGAATGATAGGGCGAAATCAATTCAATAATTAATTTAAATAAGAAAATAATCTGAGATACTTAAAACCTTTGTATTGTTACTTAGACGACATATTTGACAATAATTTTCATTTATAAGGATATTTTGTTTCTTTGTATTCCTGGAGCAGTAGGAATTAATTTACTACTCCACAATATTTCTGCTGTAATATTAGTGTATACTACGTAAATATCGGATTTGATAGAATAAATAACAGTTCGATTTGTTCAAATAGTATACAATATTCGAAACTCTGACGAACTGCATAGAGTTACTGCTTGAATTAATACAATTCCACCACATTACATTTACATGAGTAGCTCACGTATTTCCAAAGCTTCTAGTTGATTTCTAATTGCAGTTCCTTGAGAGTGACTATGTCATAATCCTTGAAATTCAATAAAATATAGTTTTAGTATTTCGAGCACTAATAAAATAAAATTAAAAATTGATGATAGATCTATAAACGAAGCTAACCTAAAAGTGACAATTATATTGAAGTTGCACTTCTAAAAGCGAAAGCCCAATTCTTCATACTTCTTTTCGTCAAATGTATTCTTAAGGTTTGTTAGAAGTTATTACAACATTTACATCCAAACTAATGTAGTATATATTTGTATAGTGAAGCGGACTGAGATGCTGTAATAAACAGAAAATGTTGCTTCACAATTCATTATACATACGTTATTAGAAGAAAATCTTAGATTTATAAGTACATATTTAGTAATGCATCATAATTTGTATACGTATAAGTACAAGAAACTAAGATTAAAGAAACTGTCCCTCGCAAGCGGTACTTTTGGAAATATCAAAAGAAAAAACATGTTTACCTTTTATCTGTTGTTCACCGTCTATCTATTGGATAATAAGTTACCAATTCTCGTAACGGATAAAAGCTCAGGCTATGTTCAAAGAAGTATTTTCCGAAAAAAATTCTTAATAAAGCAAGAATACAGGTAATTTTAAGTTTTTAAGTGTTGAGCCTATATCTTTTGTGTCCAAAATGTATCTACTTCGATCGAGGGTAAAATCAAAGGTATACACAAAGTATTATTTTTCTGTAACCAATAGTTATACACTTAAAGCAGAAAAAGGAGAAATATAGGTTTTGATATTTATATTGTTCCTACTTTCGTTAATGGCAACTAAACTCAAAGAGTTTTGCCCTATCGTCTAGCTTAAGGTTAGGGGGGGAAATATAAAAGATTGCTCTGTAAATGATCACTTGCTGTTATATTCTTGGGTGGGTCTTGGTTGTTTCTTTTAATTCTTTCCATTGTCCTCTGTTACTACACCTTATTCTCCAATTTTCTATTCTAATTGTCTTCGTATCTTCTAATATTTTGTCCCATCAGTTACTTTTCGGTCTTCCTCTGTGTTTTTCTTTATTTGGTTTCACTCTATTATTTTTTTTATTGTTCTTTCCGCTTTCCACACCTCATCAAGTGTCGGAACCATTTCTGCCTTTGTGCTTTGACGAATTCTATTATATCGTCTGCGCTCATTGCTCTTACACTCCAAAATTCCATCTCTCTCTATGCTCCTTCTTCCTTTTCTAGGTCCTAAAATGTTTCTTCTAATTTTTCTTTGGTAGCATATTAGTTCTTCATCTGTTTTTGCGAAAGCCCAGGTTTGCATACCATAGTAACTGCTGGTTACATCGATTTCCTTTTCAAATTCTTTCCTTTAAAGAGTGTCTTTCTCATGAATGGTATCTCTATTTTCGATCCTAAGTAAATTATACTTCCTATATTCAGGTTTTGCGGTCGGTCTTGTCTTTTATCATAAATCATGCATTTCCATTTTTTTCTCATTAATGCGGAGGCCATAATGTCTCACTTCTTTGTCTAGTTCTTGGGAGTTTGCTATTAAATCTTTTTTACTTCTACTAATTAACACTAGATCGTCGGCGTACGCCTACCACTTGCGATTGTTGGGTTGTAATTAATCCTTGCAAGTTTGATTTACGTATTACACATTCTATAATTATGTTAAAGAGGAGTGATGAGAGTGTGTCTCCTTGTTTCACGCCTTTGTTTACGCTAATGTATTCGGTGGTTATATTATTTATTTGGGATTACTGCTTTTGTGCCCTGTAGAGTCATTGCAATTAATCTTCCTAAATTCTTTGGTATCTTCATGTTGTCCATTTTTTGTATTAACTTTTTGCTTGTGATTAAAAACGAAGGCACTTTCGAAGTCGATAAAGACAATCTACAGTTCTAGATTTTATGCATAAGCTCTCTAGGCTCTGTTCTACTATATGTATTGCGTCAATTGTGCTTCTGCTAGAGCGAAAGCTTTGTTGGTAGTTCCCGATGATTTTCTCATTGCATGTATACTTGCTAACGTTTTGTACGCCGTGTTTGGAAGGGTTATACCTCTGTAATTTCGCAGGTTTCTCTTTTTAATGCGAAAATTACAGAGGAATAGCCTTTCTAAATACGGCGTACAAGATATTAGCAAGTATACTCAAATCGTATACCTCACACCTTTATCTAACTAATAGTTCTTGGGTTAAAGCAAAAACAGACAATATTTTAATTTTTGAGTGCTTACATTGTATATATTTGACATACTGTATATTCAGTTTCAAGCAAGGCAGACAGCTAATTCGCATACAACATATCGTGATTCTCCAAGAAAATGTTTTTGAGCTGTAGTGTTAACAAACAGAGGTACCGACAGATATACACACCAACGGAATTAAGAAAACAATTGTTTCGTCAGAGTCCCCGAAATGCGAAACTTTGAAGAACCTCGCAAGGTGATTTTTGCTTGCTCTGAAGCGAGGAAAGTATAAAGGAAAACCTTCTTTTTCATTTTTACCACAGGCAAACTCTCCTTGCCTCGAAAATGCTACGAATCTGATTCAGATGAAGTACGCAAACGAAACGTGTGTACCATGTTTAACACGTGGAATATGAAATAAATTAATAAAAAAGGTGAGCAGGAGCTAGATTCAGCTTTACTAAAATTAAACACTGAACTCTCAAGGTCATGCCTTAGGATCAGCTAGGGCTAATACTAATTTAAGACTGTATAAACGTGTCAGTGGCAACTGGCTGATACATCTTTGCTAGGGCTAATACTAATGTTAGGGCTACGAAAGCTGTATAAACCAGCTTTTAGTGTCTCCTACATTACAATATAGTTACAACAAGAGCTTATTACAAAGTGACGTAGTGAAGTTTCTTATAATCAGCCAATTTAATTTCTGTATCTATTGCCAGGCAGCACCTAGATATTTTTCTGTGTTCAAATATGGTATTTTGATTATAATTAATGGTTATAGTATTATGTCGAATCTCCTTATTAGTGAGCATGAAAATTTATTGGACACCTTGTATCTGCAATAATAGAATACCTCATCAATTGCGGTTAAATAAATTAATTAATTACTATTGAAAATTAGCCGGGGTCGGTATCTCAGTGGTTAAGCATTCCGACTACTGATCTAAGATGGCGAGGTCGATCCCGGGTCCTGGTAAAATTTTAAAAAATAAAAAATGTTTAAGAAAGCCTCTACAGAATGTCATCATTCAGAAGTGATGTAAAAAGTAGATCCCATGTGCATTGTTGAATTTAGAATAAAACGGATTTCTAAAATTCGATGTGAGAAAATATGGACGGCATTTAAATAAATTAAGTTGATGATGGCTGATTGAAGACGAAATGTCAGCTAAAGAAATTGATAATGCAATATTTAGGTCCATTAAAAGCTTTTCTAACAAAGTGTTATCAGTTTCGATCGAAATTCAATATTAATGCCGGAATATATAGAATTGGAAATCCAAAAAATTCGGTTTATTAAGATAACTGAAAAACAAAAAATAATATCAAGGATTGCTAAAAGTCATTTCGTCCTTTAATTACTTAACTTTTTTCCCCTTTAAGGAAATTATAATATTAATGATCCTAAGTCTGCTTGGACAGAAAATGCTATATTTGGGTGTCGTTTTTCACTTAGCTCAGAGTTGGTACTGAAAAATCGAGCAACTACGATTGATTTCTATTTATAAACAGTCTCACTTAGATACAAAGTGGCTTCATGATCTTTTCGGATTACCTAACCTTCATTCCTTAAGAGTTAGCGAATGTTATGTAAATAATTTTATGGCTGATTTACCTTCTTCAGAAGCGTTCAGTAGAATCGCTGATTATTTAATGGATACTTATATTATATCTCTCCCTTCAAGCGATTTAGGCTTAACAACCAATCCATGCGAATCGTTCTATGATCACTTTTCTAATTCCTTCCACAATTCCCTCGCAAATATAAATACTCTTATTTAAACTTTTATTGCAAGTACAGACTGGTCTATACGTTATATATATATAAATATAGGGTGATTCACGAATAGTGTCTGATTTAGCGCCGTTTTTTCTGTAACCAAATTACTTTGTCACAGGATGCTTCGCAGTCTTTTATTTCAATTTAGTTTTTGCAATCAAAGTTATTAATTTTGGGGAAACGTCAAACTGAGGTGTGTCAAAATAATTAATTATTTTTTAAAATGTTTTCTCACAATGAAAAGGTTGACATGCTCTTAGTTTATGGTGAATTCCGAAAGCACGCAGCAACGGCAGCTGTAGATATCCCAGTCGAAGAGCTCCAAGTGAAAAAATGTTTTCAAGATTATAAGCAAAATTGAGCGAAACTTGGCCTCCAATTAAAAGACCAAGGGCAAGAGTTGCAACTGATCCGGAACATGAAGCGGCTGTTATACAAGCAGTCACGAAGAATCATCATGTGAGTCAAAGGACCATTGCCAGAAATTTAGAAATCTGTCAAAGCTCTGTCTCGAGAATGTTACGTGCCAACAGCTTCCATCCATACCATTTAACTATGGTTTCAAGGTTTAAAGAAAGCTGATTACCCAAAACGGCTTCAGTTACGTGCGTTTTTTCGTGAAGCTAAATTCAGTAATATTGGTAGCGTCAATACGTATAATTGTCATTATTATGCCTACGAAAATCCTCACCGGATTCGTGTAGGACACTTTCAAAACGTAATTTCAATTAATATGTGGTGCAGAATAATCGGAAATAGAATTATCGGACCTTGCTTTTTTCGCAGAACAATAACTGGTCGACTTTACCTACGGTTTCTTCGCAATATTTTACCTCAGTTATTGGAAGATGTGGAAATTGAAATACGACGTCAAATGTGGTTTCAGCGAGATGGTGCCCCACCGCATTTCCATCGCATTGTAAGAAACTATCTTCAGCGAACATATCAAAATAAGTGGATCGGTAAAGGTGCAGAAAGTGCCTGGCCCTCCCAACCTTACCCCTCTAGATTATTATCTGTAGGGTTATGTCAAGCAGAATGTTTACGAAACACCCTTTGCAAGCTTGGATGTATTAAAGAGGCATGTAGTGAAATAACCCCTGATATGCTGGCACGTGTAAGAAGGTCGTTCATGAATCGTTTGGAAACATGTGAAAGAAGTCGTGGGGGATATTTTGAATTACTTCTCCGGTAATTTTTTCATGTTATGTTTTATGTTTTAATAATTAAGGGATTATTTATACTTCAGTAATTAAGGATTATTTATATTATGAAAACATAAAATTAATTTGACACATTGATTGACAGTTTGTTTCATTTTTCTGAAATCATGATCACAAAATTTTATTCAAATTGAAAAACAGCGAAGGATTCTATGACAAGGTAATTTGGGTTGCAGGAATAAAGGCGTTAAATCAGACACTATTCTTGAATCACTCTCTATATATTGTGATGATATTAATGGCTTCTTTACGGGTTTAATGAATTTAAATTAATTATTTTTGAACGGCTCTAACTATTTCAACTATGGTAATGTGCCCTGCTAATAGCTAGGTTGCAATATCAAATTAAAACTACTAATTATTAATTATTCAAAGTATGATTAAACATTTAATTGTGAGCACTTTGCATGCTGCTATTTAACTAATTGGATTAATACGTGTGGTATTTTTTAACTGATGGAACCTTCAATACTTTAAAATGGTTTCCTGGTCTCGAAAGTTCAGAATTTTAATTAAACCAAATTAAAACTATTAATATGCGATAATAATCAAACGTAATTATTCCGCGTCATAAAACAAAACATTACTACTGACGCCACGAACGGAAGTGACGCTCAAAGGGAAATGAGCACATTCACAAAACTAACACTTTTAGGTGGTAAATCTGATGTTTTTATCGCTTCTGGTGGTTAAAACTAAGGTTACCTGCTCCGAGTTGGACCCCTACGATGCTCTGGACAAGCCTTTGGTGTCGACATGCAGTTAGCTAGGCCTGAATATACGCTCGAACCCACCTGGATATCAGCTGCAACTCTCGATGATCTTCCAAATCGCTTTCACTGACGTTGGGGGATTTAATGTAGGGCAACGCTGCACCACACATACTCTGATTGCTTATACATTTGTAAAACGAACTTAAAAACTGGGGTAGACCCTCGTAGAATAATATCCAAATACCATGGCTTTCACTGGACCAAATCGACCCCTCGTTTCTACCTGTGCGGAAGCCCATTAAAAAAGAAAATTTTCACAAATAAGCCAGGACACAATATCCCAATGAAACACTGCTTTTCGTTAACTTGGTTACTTAATAGCACTTAGAAATGACTTATTTTTGGGACACGCTTGGCAAAACACAGCCAAACCTCTTGCAAAAGACTCCAACTGTTTTGTTTACAGTTTATGTTTTTGTTGCATGAAAATCCAAGCTTGCTCTGATTTTGATTTGTTTTTAAACAAAGATAAAGCTATTCTAAAAACGCAATTTTATCAATTATTTACAAGGTCTACGCTATTTTATTACAATTCCAACATTTTAAAATTATTACATTTACTGGACATTCTTATAATAAATATCTGTTTCTTGGTTATGTTATTGATTACTAGTAATTAGTATTTGAAATATAAGGCTGCAAAAATGTGTTCATAGCAATATATTATGTAAATAGCTTTATCGTCCATTAATTTAATAATAAGTGTTACCACCAATTGTGAATTATTTATTTCCCTGTGTAGAAAACTTGTGGCCGCAACTTAAGCTTCATTCAAGTTTTAGAAAACTATTAAGTGGTAATTAGAGGATTAATGCTGTTGATCAGTCTCTGGTGATGAGTTCACTGGTTGTTACCTGATCGCGATGATGAGTTGGTGTATCATTAAGACCTACAACATTTTCTAGGGATTAGTTGGTGATCTTGTAAGTATTATATCGAGAGATCTAAAAAAAACTGTTCCTCAGCGGCCTGTGGAAATTCAACGTATGAATAATATGTTGGTGACACTGTACATCAATGTCAAATTCGAGGTTATCAGGTTAGGTTTTCAGTCAGTTATGACACAAAATGACGCAAATCCTAACCTGCTAACCTCGAATTTGACATTGACGTACAGTGTCACCAACATATTATTCATACGTTGAATTTCCACCGCCCGCTGAGAAACAGTTTTTTTTTGGATCTCTTGATACAAGGCCTTTAACGTTTTTTCTCAATTACAGTACTGCACCGTGGTCACTTTATCACTGAAAAATATAACATAACATATAAAATAATCTATCATTAATCAATCAAATGCCTGCCCTTTGATAGCCGTCCTGTGTGGTGAACAATCTGCACAACTACAGGCGGCGGCCTTGGACTCGACTATTATGGAATCGAAGATCTTTCTTATACACCCAAAAAGGATCTAACGGCTTCGGCAGTACAAAGCGCCATCACTTTCGAACAAAGCAGAATATCTTTTTTGTTCTATAGCAAATGTTAACGTGTCCTTTAATCGACTCAAAACAAAAGGTTAAGTTTTACTTTAACAGCAAATGTAGATAAAGTAGCACTTTAATATCAAAGGTAGATAATAGATATTTATGCATTAAGGGAGATATGAATATGTTTTTTCCCTGAGGTTGACATGTGTTACAGACCGAGGGCCTCTGGCCCGAGGTCTGTAAGTCAACCGAAGGTAAAGAACATGAATATCTCCCGTGGTGCATACAATATTTTATCTACTAGCATATTCGTAAAAATAGTATGAAATTTCAAAATGTCATAATGACATTTAAAATTAGAATATGTAAGTCACATCAAGAATTGCCTCATTGTATGGTTGCTAAGACGTTATTTGTAGTTGCATTGTTACCATGAGTTTGAGGGAGAAATAATTTGACAAGTCCCTTGGGAGTTATGAGTAGCTTTTCATATTTTGTTTCTATGACGAAAATGTACAATATCATGTTGCTAGTAGATAAAGTAATTTAAATTAAATATTACAGCTTCGTATTATTCTAGCAACCCAATCTAGATACTGAGATTTCAAATGTGATTGATCTTCCTTATTTTCTTTTGAAATTGTTGAAGTTCTTGCTATAGAATAAAATTGTATTATACACGACGATAAAGTTATTACTATCCACTCTTGTGGATAAAATTTAACTTTATCGTCTTGTATAATAAGTTACTATTATTCTTATCAAAAAGTGTTATATAACCATTTCGATTGTATGACCTAAATATGAAATCTTTCAATGGACCATCATTTTCATCAATAGAGGCCTGAAGTCGTTCAGTAAAATTTTTGCCAATGACTTTACGTAAAATCCTCAAGGACAGCTTCAATTTCGACAAGAATGCAGTTTTTAAACTCATCCGCTGTTAACAGGTATAGAAAGAAACCTTTTCTTTCAGGTAGCCTTGATGTACTGTTAGAATCTTCAAAGAAATAAGGTCCGATGGTTCCCATTGATCTAAGAGCACACCAACAACCACCTTTGGACTGTGCAATGGCGTTTTATTAACTCTTTTAGGATTTTTCTCAGACCAGGAGCAATTATTCGCACTTATTGACAAACACCGTTAAATTATTTGAACAATCAGGAACGTTTGGAACCTCATGCGGATATTCTGTAATCTTCCAGTTGATTTTCTAGGTGATGTGCATCCCGTTCTTGGACAACTTACATATTGTACGAATGGAACTTTAGGTTCAAGTGTAAAACTATTGCAGGTTTGCCGAATACTTACGTCTGTACTCAAATGCAATTCTTACTCGTTTAAAACTTTCTTCATCACTAACTGATCTTTCACAATGCGTTCCTTTTCTGTTCGGAACAGAACTGTCTACTTGCCATTTTCTAACCCATCTGCGAAGGGTTGGTCGAGATAGTCCATACCTTCTGTCTCTAACGATTGACCTCAATTGTGCAAATTGCTCTACCACAAAAATTATTGCGTGCAAAAGGCAGCGATTCGTTTTTGTATACTGTCACTATTGTCATATTAACTTGAATTTCTACGACACTCAATATTTGCTTGGTGCATATAAATGATGCGCAACCAAACAGCTGCTTACCATACACTATAGTGAATACTGCAAAATAAACTATAGTGCGTCTCATGGCAAGAACACAGTACAGGGTTTGATAGGAGACACTATTGCTAAATTATTCCGTGGAATAGTTTTGAAGTAAATACGCACCGGTCAATTAAAACGAATCCTTCTTTCGTACTGTGGACGGTCTATCGATAGTGACAATCTTACCCAGTGGTGCGGAAATGTTAAAATAGTTCTTAAACTTTCATGTCAGATACATACAGTTATAATGCTTGACGTAAGCAACTGTTGTAAACTTCTGGGAATGCTGTAGGTCTACCACTTACAACGAAGTAGACAAAATTCTTAAAGGTGTGCATTGAACTATCCGTCCTGTACTGAATTCTCATCCTAAGATGCGCGCCAGTTACTATAAAAAAATAACCTAATTATGCTATAGTTGAAGGTAGTTATTTATATTATAATGTAAAAATTATCTTAGTTCACTTCGAAGGTCTATTCCGCTATAGGTTTTTTTTAATTGAAGATTTTACTGGTTAAGCACACTAGGGCTGTTCACAGTATTGTTAGTAATGTTACATTAACTCACGAAACTTCCCTTTACGCAATGATTTTAGATGACGCGTTATCAGTTTATGTCACATGCGTTTAGTCACTGGCCGAGAGCATGATATCTTGCGGGGCGCGGTAGCTTTAGCTTAAGCCTTGTGGTTGTGGATTTTTGACCTAGGTTGTAATGGGCTGTAGCTGGGCAGTTGTTCAGGTTGGCAAAGAACTTTTTGGCTGAAGTTTTAATGAATTCGTCAATTGTTGAAACTGCTAACTCGCGGTGAAGTTGTGAGTTTCGAATGTACCATTCTGCATTCGTCGCTATTCTCAACACTTTATTCTGAAGAGTTTGGATTTTTTAATGTTTATTTTACTTGTAGTACCACATACGATGCAAGCATACATTATAATAGGTCGTATTATTCCCAGGCATACAATTTTAGAAACACTCAATTTGAGATGAGATTTTATATTTAGAATGGGGTATAATATAGCAATCCTTACACAGCACTCTTGTAGTTTATTATTAATGTGTATGCTCCAAGTTAGACGTCTATCCAAATATAGCCCAAGGTACTTGATTGCACGATCTGGTGGGTTCTAAGGTATTGGTAGATCATTGATAATAATCGAATCCGGTTCAATTGGTCTAGGAAGGGTGCATATCCTAGTTGTACATTTGGAAGGATTGATTTTGATATTCTATCGATTAAACCACATCAAAGGGCATTTAAAGAGTTCTGTAGCATTTCAGTGGCCGTTGTTACATTAGAGTGCTGTGTGAGTATCGCGGTGTCATCCGCGTACATGGCACTTGAACTTATCTCTGAGGTATGTATATCATACATAAATAGTACAGGTCTTAGAACAGATCCCTGCGGTACTCCAGCGGCGGTGTGCTTTATTTCTGACAGTATGGCATTAACTTTGACACGGAATGTTCGATTTGTGACGAATGACTGTACTATCTTGGTTAAATAACATGGGAAATCTAAGAAAATCATTTCTAAAATTAAACCTTTCAGCCACACTCTGTCAAAGGCTTAGCTACGTCTAAGGACTCAGCCACAGTGTGCTTTTTTTGTTCGTAACCTTTGATAATAATTTCAGTAGTTCTTAATAATTGATGCGTCATCGCATGCATAGATCTGGATCCAAATTCAAAATGAGGGAGGATTGGTTTCTCTTCGATGTATTTGTTTAATCTGACAAAAAGTGATTTTTTCTAGAACTTTCGAGAGAGTACATAATAGGCTTATTGGCCTATAACTGCTGGGATCATTTTTGTTCTTGCCAGGTTTGAGAAATATTATAACTTCAGCATTCTTCCAGGTTGTTGGAAATAACCAATGCTATAGGTTGTTACTAGAGGTTAGTTGTTGATCAACATACTGTCATATTTAAAATATAATTATTCATACAACTGGCTTAAGTTCACCATACTTTTGCCATAAGCTACCCCACTTAAAATTTTTAACCTAATGTTTAAGTCAAAGTTATACTCCCAAAGAAAGTTAAACAGCAATACCTTGGAGTTGCCGCGTTTTTCTCCGAAGTGGTGTACTTTAAAGTTGCTAAGAAAGTAATCAGGGTCAAACGTGTTTGTCGACGAGAAACGTTTGTAGCAGGAATAAAACCTACAGGTGTTTTCTCGGCTACAGATTGCGCATAATTCTGGCATGTTCAAGCGAACTGTTATTGCACAGTTTCTGGAACCCGCGACTAAACTGCCGCCGTACTGCTGGACTTGACACGTGAGATATTTATAGGAGCTCTAACTCTTTCTTACTAGACTTCATTCCAAGTTGGCGAATAAGCTTAATCCACAAAAGTACTGGGTGAATGAAGAGCCCTATATATTAGTTGTTATACGACCGACCAACACTTCGCATGCTTTATAAATGGGACTCATCATACAATTGTTTTCTTGCGCCTCCGGGAAAAAGCGGAACGCTATTTTCGCCTTTCCGCCCTAAATAGGCAATAACGCCGTTATGCATAGTTTGTGCGTTTAAGTGCGACCTGATGGGCGTAAAAGATTGCGCAGTTTGAATTTTTCAAGGCCGCTGCTCAATCTTAAGCGACCATCGTTTCTGCAACCATAATTTACAGGTGCCTCGGAAGTAACTTGGATTCCCCAGTGGCACACCAGGATGTGCCCTATTTGAACCCGTCTCCATAAAATAAAAATATGGCGAATAAAAATACACAACGTGACATGAAGTCGATATAAATGTAGATAAAAGTTTCAGAACGAATACTTTATGTTTTTTATACGTGCTCTGTTACTGTGCATTTAAATTTCAAGTGGGATATCGCGAAAATTCACGATTTAAGTTTTCCTTCACTAGTAAAATTCAACAAAAGCTGCATGCATTTGCACTGCACATTTATTGTCTAGCAGGTTGAAATGCGAACAAAATTTATTTCATAAGATAACACCGAGGCGAAAATCTTTTCGACATATTTCCTATACAATAAGAATCTGAACCAGAGCCCATATTTAACTTGGTCATCCATGTGGTTATAGTGATTCCTGTCACCTGCTATAATTATGCAGTCCCTGTGTAAACTATTGGTTTTTCAAAATAAAAACTTAAATATTTATTATGCCTATGACACATTTAACTTGTAAATTGGCACCGAACCCGTTAAACACCGGAGAGGTTCTGAAACCTCAGTTTTTTTAAATTTTTCTATGCCGGATGTACTAAAATGTAAGGCGAAATATTCCAACCTGAAAAATTCAGATTTTATCAACTCTTCCTATACAGGGTGTCCCTAAAAAGGAGGTCAATCCGTTAACCACATAGTCATTGACAAAAAATATGACGATTTAGCTCAACTTACCTATATACAAAGTTTAAACCCGCTAGAGGGCTTTAAAAATTATTAGCTTTTTTAATTTTCTTCAAATAAGTCGAAAAATCTTTGATAGATTTTATTCATTTTTTGGCCATGCGTTTGTACCACTAAACCACAGGTTTTTGAAGAATAAACCCTAATTTCGAAAATTACGAGGTGTTTAAAAACATTATCCATCCATATATTTTAACCCTCTGTATAATCACTACCAATTTCCTTTCTGAATAGTTGCTTTAATTTAGACGCTCTTTTCTCACTCAAAATTTTTATTGGTAAACGGTTTTAGCCATAGAAAAATACTTTCTAAGTTAAAGTTACTATTCAGCAAAAAAATCAGAGTCATTATACAGGGGGTTAAATCATTTTAAAAAGTTAATAATTTTTGAAGCCCTCTAGCGACTAAACTAAGCAACTTTGCATATAGATAAGTTGAGTTAAATCATCATATTTTTGCTCAAGGAAGATGTGTTAACGGATTGACCTCATTTTTAGGGACACTCTGTATATTTACAGCAAATGCCCAATATTATTTTTTCAAAATTGAGTTTCTTCTTAAAATTTTGATTAATAGCCCACTTGACCACACTGTGAAACAGCATAAATAATTTGAATATTCTGAAATGACTGTAAAGGCTCTACGTTGCGGTGCCTGTTTGAAATGACTACCATAACTAATAAAGGATTTAGTGAAAATATAAATAATTAAATAGGGCAAGTCACCACACAATACTCTGGGTAGTTATATTAAATTTTAAAAAAATGTAAAAACTTTGCCTGTCAGTATCTTAGGCTAATCAAAATGAAATCTATTTATTACCATTTAATATGGTTACTTGCCCCTTTCTATATTTCATCGAATTGCAATATTTCTTTGGGCTTGCTCCGGCAAAACACAAGACTAATTTCTCAGGTTAGGTTCAAATTTGAGTTTTATTTTAAAATGATTCTTTAGAATATTTAACTCAGCGAAGCTCAAATACGCCAAATTTTAGTACAACCGCGATACTCCGCTTCAAATACTCATAACTTCACAAACTTGACTTAACCACAAAAGGTTAGCGGGTCCATACAGCGTTTTTATTTTGATATTTAAAAGCGAAATTTGCAAGAAACCACAAGTAAACTGAAGCAAATCTCCTACCTAGCAACAACTAACTTGATTTTGTTTCAGATGTAAAGTTAAATGACTCAAACTGGGACGGATCTTGGTGTTCGGAAACACGATGGACCTCTTCAGCAAGGTGTATTCTCAAAGTCCACTAGCTTTCCGGACTCCAACCACATAAAAACATGCCAAATCGTACCTTGGAAATTCTCGGAGATCTCGCCTCCGAGCTGGTGCAGGTGACGCCGATGTTCTTATTCGCTGGAAGTCGATTCCCTGGGCCCAAATCTTGTTCTGGGATGCTCTTACACCTCTTTCTGGCCTGTAGGACTGCGATCCCTGACTTCTGAAGTGCAAATGGACCGGTGTCGCAGCTCGGTGCCGATCCAAAGCCGCAGTTGGTTTGCACAAACTTATAAATTTTTTCTGGGGAGCTTTTACAGTCCCCACATGTGCCCGGTAACTTGCAGAATAATTCTGTATGCTTTTTATACTTGATAAATAACTTGTTGTATTAAAACAATAAAATTCAGGAGCACCATTTGCCCACAACTTGACAATTACAGGAATTAATTAGTTATTTTAACAAAAAGAGCATCGCGTTACCTAGTAACCGCGATCTGATATTGGAAATAAAGGAAAAAAGTATTAGTTACAGTTTCACATAAAGGAATAAAATTATACATCAGAATTGTTCTTTCTCGTCACATAAAACGTTATTTATTATTGCTCTTTTATGAACACTGAGTTTTTAAAATGCACTGGGCACTTGAGTTAAATTTTAAATACGTCACTGATGATTCTTAATTTCAGTTGCCCTCGTTTTGTATTGCTCTTTGCAAATTCTATCTTATCTTGCTTCGATTTCCATCTACCTTTCAGCTTGCTTGATTTCACTGGCTTGTACTTTTATTACTAACTCTGCGCTCATATTCATTATGCACACAACCAATCTTTTGTATTATTTACTTTCATTTGGTCCGGCTTCAAATATGCTCAAACCTACCATATTACTTATATTATATTAGCCATCATAAATCTTTCTTTTACTCAAACTTCAAATTCAATCCCTCTGAAATCTGCTTTTCTTACGCTTGCCTTTATCCCTCTAATTATACTTATTGCATCTCATTTCCAATGCATATAAAAACCTTAAAACTGTTTGGATTGCAACTAAATAAAATATCTCAACTCTGTGCTTTAATTGACTTTGTTCAATATTTCTCTCTGCATGCAGAATTAAATTGTGAGCTTTAAACCATCTCAATACATGGTTCTTCTAAATATGTAAACATGGTCTAGATGTGATTCAATTGAACTATATCCAAATGCGTGTTGTTGAGGATTGTGGCTCTTACTTCTTTAAGAAATATATATTTTACTTGTTATAATGTTAGGATGCTTAGATCGATTTGGATAATATTCGCTATGACACTACATACAGGTGTAATTAATATTTTAATATAATTGGTCCGTGGAGGCTCGTGGAGAATTTTGATGGTAGGGTCAACCGAATATAAAATGGTTTTTCAACTCCCTCACATAGAAAGACAGATTGCGACATCTGGAGATCTAAATATTCCGCATGTGGATTGGCAAAGCTTCGCATTGAGAAAAGAAACTTTCTAGGTTAACAAAAGATGATGTACTGAATCGATTACCTTCAATTTACTCTATTTTTCGTTTAAATGTATAATTTTGCATTTCCACTGTTTGAGAATTAAATTTATCGTCACATAAAATGAGTAAAAAGTACGGATAATTTAATAATAGAAATTTATTGGTAGATTTAGCTAACTGATTTATCTAAACCATTTATGTGAGCAAATACGGCGTAAAATGCAAACAACTTCCTAAGAAATCGGAGGTACAATTAAATCAATTAATAATTAATATAATAACAGCCTATCTATCAACCTACGTCCTTCGCCGTTCTCCGTCCGCTATAGCCCATAAACTGGTGAATATCTGGGCCACTTCGATCCGACTCCAATGCGTTCGTGAAGGCAATCAAGCGCTTATTGTACAGGTTATATTTATAACACAAAAATTAGTTGTGCTTTGTTTAAACATTAAAATGAAAATAATGTTAAAAATCATGGCTTGGTATGGTAACGCCTTGGATATTTCGCTCTTTAATGTAATCCGCCACTGTTATCGGTTATTGTCGGTAAACCACTAGCGAATGAAACATGGGTGGCTCGTCACTCATCAGACTAGCTACGTCCATCCCCTGGGAAAGTCGAGGCCCTTCTGTGGTCCTTATACGTATTTCAATAATTAAAACTTTACGTTTAACCATATATAATGACGTAATGAGTTGTATAAATAGATATCAGAAATCATACACGTGTGGAATTTCCCATATAGTATAATGAATGTAGGCTTGAATTCTTCTATTTATATTTTTTAGCTATGAAATATCTTTATGTATAAATATGACTATTCAATTCACCTGTCATCTGTCGAAAAGTAACCAATTAAAATCCAGAATTCTGACGTTTCTTGACCAATCAAAAAAATATCAGTGGATATATCTTCCTAGAAGGTATTCAAGTGACTATTTTTAACAAATGCGATTTTTATTAGAAAAAGTCAATATTAGTGTTCTGTTACTATAGAAATTACGTATTTTGTTGCTAGATTTACTGAAAACTAATTTGAAAAAGTAGTTTGGTTCATTAAATAGTCCCTCGAATACCATTCTTAGTCAAAGTTAAGTAGATTATTTTTGCGGTGGTAACACTACTCATGTCCATTGCGCTTGGGATTACCAAAGCGCAATGGACATTCGTGACACCACCGCAAAAATAGTCGACATAGCTTTGACTACTCATGGTATTATAAGTGACAGTTATTGCCAAATATTCAGCGTAGGCCTAGCACATTAAATGTAGAATACCCGGTAATAAAAGGGGTGGATAAACATCAAGCGTGCCCAACAGCACAACGGTTATTGCCCAGTAACCAATCTATCCCTAAGTGAATTTTCAATGTCTCACTGAGTGAACAATCGGCGAGTGGATGGGTACAATATACACTGACTGGCAAAATTAACGCATATATATTTTTTAATAATATTTTATTGAAAAATGCCCATTTAACACTAATACATATCTGTAAGACCAAATAAATGAGCTTGGAGAACAAAACCCTCTAACTAATTGCCCAGTAGCCTCCACATTCTACAGTGTGTTTCAGTTTCTGAAAATTTTAATAAATATGAATTATCACATCGAGAACAAAGGAAACCCGTGTAATTAATTTTGCTTGCCTCAATATCTTGTATGTCCTCCTCGAGCTTGGATCACGGCTTGAAGACGTCGCGGCTTACTGCCAATAAGATTCCTGATGAAATTTTGCTGCAGATTTTTGCACTCTTCTTTCAGGAACTGACGTAGCTCATTTAACGAAGCAGTCCGTGGTTTTCGATCATGCAATCGCCTCTTGAGCTCATGCCATAGATGCTCTATGGGATTTAAGTCGGGGCTACAGGCTGGCCAATCTAATGTGTTAATTCCAACAGCATTTAAGTAGTCCTTAGTAATCTGAGCAACACGTGCGCGAGCTTTATCCTGCACTAATAAGAAATCGTCGCCGATACCAAATGCAAACGGTACTACATGGTCTTGCAGAATATCTTCGATACACGAATGTGCTGTTACACTTGGTTTATCAAACACAACAAGGTCTGTAGAACCACTCAAAGAAATGCCCCCCCCCCCCCGTCCAAAATCATTATTGAGCCACCCCCAAATATTGAAACAATTTTTGGCTCTTCTTAATTGTTTCGCCAGTTACCAATTTATTTCCGGGCCAGCCTGTATATTCCCACTTGAATTATTATTCGCTGTATTTCAAACGATATCAAATCTGGCTTTGCGCGAGCTCTCTGATTTTGGTTTTCCCAGAATAATTCGTTATCATTATGCGCCAGCCGCAGCGGTCTTTTCCGTCCGCGAATTCATTTACCTTTCGCTTTCGGTTGAAGTAACTTGCTTCTACGAAGGCATTTCATGTGCTACTGCACCAATTTTTAATTGACTTCGTTTGTGAGCTGATGACTGAA
The DNA here is from genome assembly GCA_940337035.1 of Agriotes lineatus. Classification (NCBI taxonomy): domain Eukaryota; kingdom Metazoa; phylum Arthropoda; class Insecta; order Coleoptera; family Elateridae; genus Agriotes; species Agriotes lineatus. Next base: position 124,770,826 of record OW679195.1, read on the forward strand.
ATCAGGTATGTCTACGCTACTTGTTGATATTCATTTTAGTAATTTTCCGTTTTTTTATTAGCTCTTTGACGTTAATTTTTGACGTAATTTTTCAACGTCACTTTTAAACGCCATTCTTTGATGCCGTTTTTTGACGACTCCTTATTTGGGTTTCCTAATTAACACTCTAATCAATAACTTGGACCAGCAACTCCTTTCTGGAATGTCACCTTGAGCTGGCCAAGTGGTACAAGGAGCGTCAATTCCATTATCAAATTTGGCCACGAGTTAGAGATTGCTGTCGGCTTACGTTAAGCTAATCCTGGAGGAAATTCAGTGCCAACCGGCAACGTTTTTTGTATCACCACCCAGGTTAGTGTTTCAGCTTTTGTTGATAACCACGTCCACCTATGAATTGTTGGCTGAATCGATTGTAACGACGCTTCAAATTTACAATTAGCAAATTTAAACTACGCTATACAAATCTAAAACGTAATGTATTAAATATTCATAAATCGATGTTTTACAAATTTAAAACATAATGTATTAATTGTTCACCAATTTACAATTCACAAATTTATAGTTTTGCTAATTGAATACATATTAAGAATTTTGTAAAAAGTGCTTTCACGCCATTTTATTATCATTACCGAGATAACGGTTAATACATATGACAGTGGTAAGCTTATCCCTTCATGGAGTTGTGATCACATTCAATCCAAGAGCCCAAAAGAGGTTCACATATTTTTGCTGTGCGTGTTGCATTTTCAGCATATGTAATATATTGTCTTCAAATAATTTAATACTGTGACCAACAATTTAAGGACTGAATACCGATGTTGCAAGCAATTATTAATTGTTGATTTAATAAACTTACTTGTTTGCTACGATTTTATTTATCTTTTTTTTAAATCTGTGATTTCTGGCGCCCTGTGTTTTTTATAAAGAGCTTGCAGTAGTACAGCTGATGATAGAAATCTGCGACCCAAGGCCACCGAGATTAAGTTAGCTAGGTCATTACGGTGAGTACAAACATTACAGAGCTACCGTGGTGTATAAATGATAAGGGGGTTGATCTGCGATTACACTACCATTGATTATTATTAGTGATCGATCGCAGGTTGGCTTCTTTATTGTTCCAATATGTCCTCTCGGTAATCGCACATTCAGCGTAACGTTCGCCAGTTCTTCTCCACACTCTGACGACCATCAGCACCCTTCAAAGAAAACCGTGATTCATCTGTGAACTGTACTTTTTTCCAATCCTCTATTCTCCAGTTTACATACTGACGAGCGAAAGCTAATCGAATCGTCCGATGCCGTCTGGACAGAATGGGACACATTGCAGGGCGTCTACCGTGAAGGTTTCCTTCTGCTAACCTTTTCCTCACTGTTCTCTCACTTATTCTTATCCCTCTTGTGGTCTCAAGGTTGTTTTGGAGTTCTGGAGCTGTAAGAGTGCGATTCCGTAAAGAACTTATTAGCAAGAAACGGTCATCTACAGCTGATGACGCGCGCTTGCAACCTTGCCCTCGTCTTCTATCGACATTTCCAGTCTCTCTAAGTCGTCTTTGAAGTCGAGAAATTGTAGGCTGATTAACTCCTAGATGTAATGCAATATCATTTTGCTTTCTTCCTCCTTCCAACAACCGATAAGAAGGAAACACAAAAACAAAAGCAGACTTAAAATAGCAAAGGAACTTAAAACTGAACCTTTCCGATAAACAAAATAAATGCAAATTAAAGCACAAAACGTGATTTTTGAAAGTATTCTTTAACAGTATACAAAACAGTATGAGAATGGTTTTCCAATGACAAAAAAAATTTTGTCAGCTAACTACTTGATCATTAAATATATTTGTTCGCAATTTGTAGATACAAAAGTTCTAGCATTACCGTTTATTGACAAAAAACTGCATTAAAAAAATGCTTTAATTTTGCCGGTCAGTGTATAACAATTAACCAAATCCCAAAATATGTATAAGGTCTAATATAGGCGCCGGATTTGAAAAAGCCCCAGAGAAGTAAAAATACTACGATTCAGTATTTCAAACCTATTATCTAGAATCGCACGGGATGCGTTGCAATAACACCTAACTGTTGCTATTTTTGCTGTGGGGAACCGGAATTATTAACACCTGGAATGTTGCTTCAAAAGAACAACCACTCAATAAAACATTGTATTGAGAACAATCAAAATATTTGGTTTACTTGATTTAATAGATATCAATACATCAATTAACATTGTAACACGCGCAATACCAACACATTAAAATATTCAATTCGCATGCATTGTTGCTGAAATTAACTCAGAGTAGAGTATCAAGGACGCCGGTCAAGACTTTGAAGTTGCGAACGCCAATATAATTTGAAATTAAAGCAAAGATAAAATTGACTAATGCAACTATTCAAACATTACACAGCGAGTAATATCTATTAGTCGAATAGTAAATATGTACGATCAAAAGGTAATGAACATTAAAATTCGTATTTTGCATAAATCGTAACCATATTACGACTAACAGTTCATACGACTTTCATACATACTAACATACTATAGTGATAATAAAGCTTACCAATATTCCCTTTGGCATCAATTCTGCCACAACGTGTGATATTAATTATAATTGAAATTTACTATTTGATTAAATAAGGAAACGAGTACCTCCTCGCTTGTATTATAAAAATTGCTAAAATGCTGAAATAAATAAAACACTAGTTCGCTTCCTCCAGTTTGAACTGTTGAACGGTCCAAAGTTCTCCCTTCAAATCTCGAATAGATAAATCATCTTTGACTGGCAATGTACCGCCATCATGCGAAAGTGGTTTCTGTTCGCGTTGACAGAGAAGGCTCAGCGATTGAACTTGTGTTGGCCATCGGGAGAGTGCATTCCGAATTCTTTATGAACGGCTCAAAATTGGTAAGTTTGCGAGGAGCGCTAATAAATGATAAATACATAACGCATTAGCAAAAAATCTAGAGCAAACCTAAGCACGCAATAAATAAATAAAAAAGTTCGGATACGACTTGGACCCCAAAACACGACCGCTTAAGTTGCTTTCCAAGAACAGAAGAAGGAATCGAGTTGCAAGGCACGGCTGCTCGCGCAAGCGAAGTGCGTTTAGATAACAAAAATGCAATCGGCGTGCGTTCGGAAACCAGAAGTATTAATACTTCAGCTAACGCGAAAGTAAACCGTAACAAAGTTTTAATTGATGAATGAAATGACCAAATGTGTCTAGCTTGCCTTACACCATGTGATACCTTTTGTTTCAATAACATTTTATGGTTCAGACAAAATTACACCTAATATTACGTCTTGCAAGAAGTTAAACCTAAAAAAATATTAAGGTAGCGAGAGAGGCAATCCTTTCTACTGTGATTCGAACACAATATAAATGCCCTCACTTCTAACACTTAACAGCAACTATTTTATGGTTAAGCAACCCACATTTTTGGATACCTATAATTAAACATCATAAATGAAATTTTCAATGAAACGACGCACTACGGTAACGCTATAAGGTACGCCATGAAACTAAATAAAATTTTAACAGAATTTTACATCCCCAGAGGTTGAATCATTGAAATTTTCCTTTTCGACTCTACGCAGGTTGAAACTGTCTAGTATTTTGAACCCAATATTTTCAAGATAAACATCATATTAACAAAACAATCAAAGATACGATTTTAAAAGAATGTTTTCAACAGATCTTTACGTTTTAGAGCCCCCTGAACCCAAAAAAATGTTTTTGTTCATTGATCTGTCTGTGTGTCAGTCAACAGAATATCTCAAATACGAAAAGAGGTATGACGTTGAAACTTCATATATAAGTTTTGTGTACTATCTAGATGCGACAGCAAGCTTTTGAAGAAAATCGCACAACCGCAAATATGGTGTTTACTCTTGTGATTTTTCAGTTTTTTTCGATTTTTTCAGAAACGGCTCAAACGATTTTTTTCAAACTTCACATTTTTATTACATTTTTAAAGTGTATTAATGTGAGATATTTTAAATAGAACACCCGGTATATTATTACAATTTTGAATTTAGCTTAAAATTTTATAGAAAATTTCTCTCTTGAATTAACGCTCTATTTTGTACGGTTTTTGTAGAATTTGTAATTTTTTAAAAGTTTTGACAAATGCTTAAAAATTAAAAATCAAGTGTTTTGGCTAATTATAAGATCACTGTAAAAGGAAGTTGTGTGCGTGTTTCACACACTTGTCTGGAGAAACTGAAACTCTCAGCAAAACTTCACACCTATTTAATAAAAAAACATTTTATATTTTGAACTTGACTAATACCAATTTCTTTTTGAAAAATGGTATTTGAAAATCATTTAGTAACTTAATTGAAAACAAAATTATCTAGTTTTTTCCTAACTTTACTTGAAACCAATAACTATTATATCTACTTACTGCTAGTCTATTTAACAGCTCATTTAAACACATTTTACCTAATATCCTTAGTTCAGGCTTTTATTCTAGCTTAAAGGTACTCTATTCCTTATTTTTTTGTATTCAATTGCACACTATTTATATCGTGGATGGGCAAATTGCTTTGTATTCCATTACATACACTATTATCATATTTAGCTTCTTATAAACATTGTAATTTAAAATAAATTTTAACAGGTATTAATAATTATTAAGCGTTACTATTTAGGCCATTTCACAGTAAACTTCTTCATAATTACCTTATATTTAAATATTAAATATGACATCGTCTTTCATTGAACTAAAAGCAAGCTGATAACATTTCTATTCAGTTACTAATTTCTCAAATGTTACCTACTTCGAATTTAAGATAACTATGTTCACCAAAAGCACATTTAACTCTTATCTTGATATAGTTTATTAAACAGCTTCTCTATTTTATCTAATATTAACATTTTCAGCAATTTCATTATTATTTTTAAAATATTAAATATAGCAGCTTGCGTGCACAATATCATAGCAATATGTGGCATTATCTGCAAATTCAGCTGCATTAGCAATCCGCGAATTTTCTTCATAGTAAATCACTATATAAGAGTGTTGTACCATAAATGCGCAAATAAGGTAGATAAAAGGACCAAACTTTAGTAATATGATCGGGCCGACATTTTATTTGTTTTTTTAGATATTTTAAATAAATTATTATTTTCATTGTATCTGAAAAAAGTTAAAAGTTGAACATGAAAACAGAAAGTCCCAAAGGTTTGTACTTTTTTGTTAAAAGAAAAGACACAGCTGTATGCTTAATTGTTGTTACCTTATTTCAATTTTAGCACTTTAAAGAGCATTTTTAGCAAAAGCATTAAACATTAAAGGACTTGCTGTCGGTTAAGCTAAAATAACTTAAAGACAATGAGACAGTTCAAAAGAACGAATTTTCCTTCATGTTAACTCGTTGCTCCATTGCACTGTGATAGTGCGATTGATACTGACGACGTTAGATCGCCAGCATCTGGTTAACTTTCGCTGCCAGTTGCACTCCCCATTACATGCCATATCTAAATATATGAGAGTCTATGCATAACAATGCACTCGCACGTCTGTTCCATTTTCGTTGCTTTATCGAAGCATTCGCCGAACTTTTTAGACACACCTCGTACTAGAAGTACTGCATACGAGTTCATCAGTTGGATTTTAAGAATCTAACTGACATCGCTTTCAGTAGCTGGATAAATGCTGAAGCTGTTGATTTGATTCGCAGGCCCTTTCAATATTGGAAAGAAACTTGAACTTTTTGTTTGCCAATGTTTGCACTTGTGTGTACCAGTATTGACTCCTGTGAAGTCAATATTGTTGATTCGGCAATAACTAAATTTAAAATAATTCTTTGGAGCAGCTTCAGTTTCAATGATATATTCACAAACTGGAGTCCCAATACAGTTAACTACTTTTACTTTTACTTGATGTCAACTAATACGATTCACTTTTCGCTTTTAAACAACTTTAAAAGTGACAACTAAGATTTTTAAAAATGCGAACGAAGTAGCAAAATTGCTCAAAGAATTCCAACACAGATTCTCGAACCTACATAAACGTCAGGAAATATTTAAGGTTTTCATATATCCATTTAACTTTGACGTGAAATCAGTTCCAGAAAATATACAAATAGCAACAATAGAGCTTCAATCAAGTACCAAATTGAAATACATGTTTGAAGCCAATGACACTTGAATTTTACATAAGTTTCCCAACCTGAATCAATTGGCAGTGTGAATCACAGCTCCAATTGCAACCACATCTTTCTGTTAATAATTCCTCTTCTTCAAAATTCTTGAATATTATGAAATCAAAGTATCGAGACAAATCAACTCTGTTGTGTGTCGTATAAATTAGTAAATAAAATTTAAAAAAAGCTCAGATGTAATAAATAGTTACTATTTTTTTGCATGACCCATCCACATTACACCAGTACTATTTTTTTATTCCAATGAACAGTTTAGAGTAGACATCGATGTATTACGACAGCAGCTCTTTAATGGGAAGGCCTATTTTTTACTGGAAAGGGACGTGTATTAATAAAAGCTTTAGTGTTTTTGTAATTATTGCTATATGTTACGATTTAAGCAGAAAACATATTTAGCTGGCTGCCAACGCCAATTGTTGTGTATGCCAAGAAAGAAAAGACAAACAGCTAATGTTTAATTACAGCAGCAATTATTTGTCAGCTGTCAAGCATATCAATTAGAAAGAATTCAGGTATGTTATAGAGTAAATATATGTTTTTTCCATATAAATCGAAACCGATTCCAAAAATTATAGAGATATATAATGAAATGGTTTAATGCTCGCAATTTAGTTCTTTATGCATAGAGAAATATTGAAAAAAGTCCATTAAAGCACAGAATTGAAATATTTTATTTAGTTGCAAATTAGACAGTAGTTGAAGTTATTAAATGCATTGGAAATGAGATGCAAGAAGCATAATTAGAGGGATAAAGGCTAGCATAATGAAAGCAGGTTTCGGAAGGATTTAATTTGAAGTTTGAGTAAAAGAAAGATTTAAGATAGCCAATATAATATAAGTTGAGCATATTTGAAGCCGTACCAAATGTAAGTAAATAATGCAAAAGGTTGGTTATGTGTAGAATGAATATGAGCATAGAGTTATTAATAAAAGTACAGGCCAGTGAAAAGCATGCAAGCTGAGAGGTAGATGGAAATCAAAGCAAGACAAGATTGAATTTTCAAAGGGCAATGCAGAACGAGGGCAACTGAAATCAAAAATAATTAGTGACGTGGTTAAAATTGAACTCAAGTGCCAGTGCAATTTAAAAGTGTTCATAGCAAAGCAGTGATAAATAACAGTTTATGTGACAAGCTAGGACAAATTTTATGTATAAAAAGTAAAGACAATTTCTAGTTTTAAGCAACAAACATCTTAATCAAATTTTATTCTTTTATGTGAAATTGTAACCAAAACTTATTTCCTTTAAACAATATTAGATTGCGGTTACTAGGTAACGCGATGCTCTTTTGTTTAAAAACTAGAAAATAGTTCCTGTAATGTTAATTTGTGGGCAAAAGAAGCTCCTGATTTCTTGTGTTGTTATATAATAAAAGTTATTTGCAAAAGTCTAAAAAGTATACAACGTTATTCTACAAGTCACCGGGTATAAGTAGAATTGCAATTAAAAGTTTCTCCACCGAAACAGTTTATAAAGTTGTGCAAGCCAAGATCGGCGTGGGTTCAGCTCCAACAACCTGGAAACTGCAAACTGCGATACCAGTCCATTCCAACATCAGAAGCCAGGGATCTCATGTGCTACAGGTCGGTAAGAGGTGTAACAACATCCTAGAAGAAAACTTGGTGCCTAGGAAGCGACTTCCAGCAAATAAGAGTGTTTGCGTCACCCGCAGCAGCTTCAGAGACGAGGTCTGCAATATTTTAAAAGGTACGATTTGGCAGGTTTTTATGTGGTTGGTGTTCGGAAAGCCAGTAGACATCGAGAACACAGCTTGCTGAAGAGATTCATCGTGTTTCCGAGCATCCAGATAGTTCCAAGTTCCAGAAAATCCGGTGGCGTCACTAGAAAATGCGAATTATACCAGGATTTGCAGTTTTCACAGGAAACTAAGATGAAAGATAGTAGTGCGTCGTTTTTACGTCACAACCCGAAACGAAATCAGGTTAGATGTTGCTAGGCGGGAGATTCGATTCAGTTTACCTGTGATTTCCTTGCAAATTTCACTTTTGAATACCAAAATAAAACGCTGTATGCACCCGCAAACCTTTTGTGATGTGAGTCAATTTTGTGAAGCTATAAATTATTGAAATGAGTAGAGCAGTTGTACTGAAATTTTGAGTATTTGAGCTACTCTGGAGTAAGTGTTTTGCCGGAGCAAGTCCATAGGATTATTGCTAAAATATTGATAAAATATAGAACGGGGCTATTAACCATTTTATTGGAGAGAAATAAATACGTTTCATTTTAGTTAGCCTAAGATACTGACAGGCAAGTTCTGCATCTTAAAAATTTAATATAAGTGCATTGAGTATTGGGGTGTTTGCTTAATAGTACATTGACTTGGCGATTGTCTAACATTACATAGCATTAAATGTTTATTAGCTAATGTCTTTCTGGAAAGAAGATTTTTTCAGATCTGCGTCCGGTAAACTAGAAATAGCTCGAAGAGGATGAAAATAGTAAAGAATGCACCTGGAGATGCTTAATCTTGTAGAGCAACGGCCATGAGAAAGCCTCTAGGGGTTCTGCTCTCGAATTCAGTGATGAAGCTCAACCAACAACTGTAACGTTCAGGTCTACGGGCTTTACCCCAGTTAGAGGTGTGAATCGTCGAAAGGAAAGGTCTTGCAACACTTAGAAGAGAAGTATTTTGCCAGCGTAGCCGGACAGCACACCCAAACCGCTTACAAATCTTTTTTTCAGGTGTGTCTCGTGATGGGCATCACCTAAAAAAGGAAAACTATTAATTGGGGTGGTAATATTCCTAAACCATTAGCCAATCGTCACGCAATATGCAAAAGCGAAAGCAGAGTGGTATACAGGGGTTGGAGATCGGCCAGAAGTAAGTCTTTCTTCTAAAATAGTTTTGAATCCTAGCATAACTAGATAAATTTCAGCGAGTGCATACACAACATATTAATGCGCATAAAGTGCATCCCTGAAATATCAACCACACAGCACCAGAAGCAGTCCATCATTCAATCTGCTCAGTCTGGGTACAGAAGAGTTTCCCAATGCAGGCAATCTTTCGAAAATTCGCCAAAATTTCCACACCAGCAAATACGTGACAGCTTACCCATATCACACAAATCAAATAATAATTTAAGACAGCTAAGCTCAAGACTGCTTAGGTTCAATTACTAAGTTGCTAATAAATTGTATTTTTTTTTGTAAATACCACACTGCAAACTCTTTAAAGTGAGTGTAATGTTGCTACGGTTTACTTTTTCGATATGAACTAAATTTGTTGAGGTAAACGTGTTTCAGCCATGGAGTAGATATAGTTCCCATTGCAAGTAAAAACAAGTGTTGATTACACTTTGAAGGTGATGAGAAAAACAAAATGTATACTAATATACATTTGTTAAATATAAAATTATGTAAACACTCCCATTCCTGCAATGGTAGCCCACAAACATTGACGAACGCAGTGTTATTACTTCATAGAAGTGACGTACATTTATTTAAATATTTTAATGGAACACATCATTGTAAATTAGCTTCAGAGGAAGGTGGACGTACACTATAATTCATTACTCTGGAATTGGCCAACAGTGTCAATACGGGCAGGCACCCTTACAGGAGAAGGGACTCACGTGCATTATTAAAGCGTGCCATTAATTGCATAGTCTCATTAGATGGAACGATCACGAAATTGAATCGATTGTGTAGTCACGTATGAGTTACCATATGTTGTGATTATATTGCTCTCACAGTGTACGTCTCCAGCTCATTTAATAATTTTCTGCATCCCAGCTATTTTAGTTTTTCACTCTCTTAGTATTGCGAGAATTTTTAGTATATTCCACAACTGATACAGAACCTCAAGTAATACTTTTTTCGTTTAAATAGGAATTCACATCGCAATACCATGATGTATATAACTGGTAAAATCAGATTAACAAAGAAAGTATTTAAATGTTTCTTGCAGACTTGGCTGTGCAGCTTTTCGTTTCAATAACTATAAGTAACTCACGACTACAAGTTAGCTATGGTAATGATCAGTGTGAAATTTTATTACTATGAATGCTTTTGGTAGACGCACAGTAAAGTTGCGTCGCTAACTAAACTTCCAGTTGCCAATTCCTTAAACTGCCCTCAGGGTAGCTGAAAATCTTGGATTACGCTTCTCGCATGAAACTCTAATTCAGTATATCTAGTTCAAGGTAAATTTGCTATATGATTAGTCAATGCTCATTCGCTTTAAATACTGGTATCATTTATATTGCAAGGAACTTTGTAGATGATTATCAATTGCATACTATTGTTTATAACAAATCCCTATTCACGTCAAAGCGGCGAACACCTAATACCTTTGAAATTAAAACATCCATTTTCTGTTCTAGATTTACAGTTCCTTATGTTGAGTAGTCTTGTATACACGAAGTACACAATATATCGATATACTGTGCTTCAAATAATATGTTGCGTTCAGTTATTACTATAAATAATTGATAAGATGGGTGAAAGGACGACGAAAGCAGTGAAAAAGATATGAAGACCGCCAAGACCAAAAAATTTGTGAATGCTGGACAAGAAAACGCTAACACTTAAGGTTCACCTGGAATAAAAGGTACAAGTGCAAACGAATAATTAGACCGAGGTTTTAATATTCTCCTCTAAGCCGAAAGTAATTTAATATAGAACACAACAGATATACCTAAAAAAGCCAAACCGTTTACTGAAACGGCGATAACCACAGCTTTATTTATTTACGATTTTCAACACAGGTTCAACAAAGTTAAAAACAATACCATCAAGGCAAAAAAGTCGAATCGGAGCAGAAAAAGTATGTAAATTGTCGTGCAACAGTGCAAAAGAAATTATTATTCATCGCCGTCAATCTAATTTATGGAAGCATCAGGCTAACGTGTCCCAAGGTGGAGTATAAAAATCATAAGGGAAAAATTAGAATTAACAACCGAAGCGTCCCGGGGAGTGGCGCCTTTTTCATTACGTGCTACAGCAAACAATTTTATGTGGAGAGATTATATCAAAATTTCCTTTAAAAAGTAAAACAACCCAATTTAGCAGAGTTTAATACGCCAGATTGCCTTGTACGCAGCAGATAACAACGGCAAAACATAAAAGGCAGCGAATTTTTTAAGTGTGGGAATAAATTTGTCGAAGGTAGAACTTTTCTGTTTATTTGGTAGTCGACGCTTGCTGCTATGAAATATCGTCCTAACGTCGGTTACTCGCTAACTTAATATGAACGGGTCTCGTCCGCTATACGCACCCGGAATACGTTATTTGCATCGGTAAAGCTTTGTGTAAACACCACAAAAAGGCATTTTTGCGTTTAACATGACCTACAGCTTTGCCCAAATTTTATTACTCATTGAGGAGAGCCGCGGCTGAAAAGCACAATTGAAAATACCTCATGACTCCAGTGCTCACGGTTCCATCTAACAATATCGCTAGTCCACACCCACGCTTTGTTTCGGGGTGATTTATACTGCAACCCCTGTTAACAAACGCGGCACTGTAATAAACTTGGCTTTAGTGTAATATTTTGGAACTTCAAGTTAGCTACACGGCAAAAAGTAATTTGGTGATAAAGAGAGTTTCACCTTTAACCGTAGCTCGATGTTTTTTAATTACATATATCAAGCACCCAAGCAGGGGATAAAACTCACGAAATCGCTTTAAGCCGTCTATTTTAATTTAATGACTGAAATATACCCTTCTGCAGAAGTTTTTCTCTAAATTTTTACAATAAGATTATCTTGAATAAGTGAATTATCTTACCTTTACAGCAACATTTTTGAGTGCTATCTTTTTATATATCGGGTTTTCCGCTCCTCTTACCTGAAGCTCTCTTTTTTATCGTTCGGTTATCAGGTAGTAGTCGTATTCTCACAATTTCCTTTTTGATGGTATCCTCCCATTTTCTCCTGGTCGTTCTTATTGCTACCTTTCCACTGAGATCCGTAACTAAAACTCCCATGGTATCACACTATTTTTATTACAACTATGATCGTGTGTTATGCTATGAAACAATGTCTTATTTCTTAATTTTTGACACGACATAGTAAAGTTGAACCACAATATCTTCTCCAATAAGTTAATTCTGCTGCTAATAGTTTTTAAGACATCATTTAGCCCATATGTCATTGCTATCTCTGTTTAATACATGTTTTTTTCTTGTTATCTAGGTTAAACTTTGATTTTATAGAATTTCATGTACCTAGTGCCTGAACCAAAAATTACCTTGCATTTATTTTTCCATTAAGTACTTTCCATCTTCAGTAATGATAACTGAAGACACTTAACGGGTGTTAGAAAACTCTTCCTATCAGAGTCACCTGTGCTTATTAAAACGTATGTCATGTATGCAACCTAAGTTAATTTTCAACTAGTCGCAGGAGTAGTTCACAATTACTGTTTATCCGTGTCTTTTATGTCAGTATTACACAGGTTATAGGTGTTTTGTTAGCAATACTTCATTTGTGCAGATGTTAATTAAATATTAGAAAATCTAATACAAATCAAGTTCATTCCTACACAAATTAATAAAAGGTAAGTAAAATGTTCACCCTCCAATTGTAAGCATAAGCGAACCCTTTTTTAGGTTATTAATAACATTTCTTAGAATTTGAGGGTTTTTATTTAATTCCTCGCATTTTGTCGAAATACGCTGCCGAAGCTAAGCAATATTTACAACGGGCGTTTTAGAAACTGAGTTCTTCAGATACGGCCCCACAAAGTACTCCAGCGGAATCAAATTGCACGACCTTGCTGGATAATTAATGGCACCATTTCTGCTGGTTAATCTATCCTCCAAAAATTGCCGAAGAAACGCCAGTATTTCAGGCGTAAAGTGAGCAGTTGCTCCATCTTGTTGATAGAAGCCAGTTTGCAGTTTATCATCATGGAACTGGTCGATGAACAGAGTGAGAAATTTTTCTCGATACCGCTGAGCTGCAAGTGTGCCATCGAAGAAGATTGGCCCTCCAAACTCCAATTTTATCACGGTACAATAGAGTTTCGTGATAAAAATTGGAATTTTCCCTCCACATTCGTGTGTTCTGTGAAATAATGTAAGATGAACGATGGTACCACGCATCGTCTAAGAAGAAACATTTTTCCAGCTGGTTATCATTCATGTTTTGCATGAAACATTCCAAGTCCTTTCTCAAGGTCGTCCAGCATGTGGGTACGGATAGCTCTATTTGCCGTGAAAGCTCACGAACTGACGGTTTTGGTGCGTTTTCAATAATTTCCCTACATTGTTCAATAACTTCTTTCGATCCTTTTTAAGGCGACCGCCTCATTTCCGATTAATACTTCCGCTTACTCTAAAAATCGGCACTAAATGTGTCGCCACAGAATGAAAATTGTTGCAATTCACATCTGGAAATTCAGCTTGAACATCTAGAAAGCAGTGATGAACGGAGTACACCCAGTTACCATAAATTTTTTTGTCCAGTTCGAAAATAACTGATTTTGGCTCAGTAGTAAACATGTTTTAATTTGAAATTCATGTGACTTAATCACAACTAAGTTACACAGTTAAATGACAGCAGCTGTCAGTAGTTCTAGTGAATAGTGGATATTTAAGAATTAATCTAAGACAATTAATTTTTTTCAATAGGTGACTCTGATAAGAAGAGTTTTCTAACACCCGTTGTATTGGTTCACAGGTGTCATGGTTTGACTTCCTACTTCAATGTCCTCTCCTCTACTCCCTGTAACCATGTATCACGTTTTGTTTATGGTAATCTCTACTCGTCTCCCTGCTTCTCTCGTAGTCATCTGCAAAGGAATGGTGTGGATAGTATCGTTTTCAACTCTACTCCGGTCGGACTAGTTTAATTCTTGTACATTGCTTCTGAGCATAATTCAGATAAACTTGGAATAAAGTGGGTGTTTTAATTCTATTGATGAGAACAGCGCTGGAACCAACCTTAACAGCAGCGTAGTTTTTTCTGTAAAAAGCTTTTGCTAGTATCTCCCTCTCCCGTGCCAACCCATAATTTTTGTAGAGGTACTGATTCGTAGGCCTTACGTAGGTCTACAAGTGTTACATGGAGCTTCCTCTCCGTAACAGTTCCTTCTCTGCCATCTGTTACAATATAAATTTCTTCTTGAAAGTGATTCGCTTTGAATACACGTTTTATAAACGTACGATGGCTTTTTATTTGTGTGTTAAGTACATGATCTGCGTGGTGCTTACTTGAAATAATCATTTTTGCACCTTATTGGGGTTGCAATCGTAAATCTATAGCGACCCAAAATGACCTGCCGTACGCTTTATCTTTTTTTTACACTTTCACAAGTCGCCCCTCATTGAATTCTTTTATCAATTACCAAAAATATGTTTCTGAAAAGTAATCTCCTTCAAGCGCCTGTGTGTGTAGCAGGTTGCCTATTTCTCTATGGTTATATTTTTGGATAATCTTCTAAACCTTAAGTTGGTACTACCTAGACTGTGTGTCAGGCTGGTTTAATTTGAAAGCTTTGATTTCTTCCGATGTTTCGAAGAATTTTGGGACTTCTCCTCTTTTTAATTTGTAAAGAAGTTCGTTGTCGGCAGGGGCGTAATAAAAATACAAGATATAAGTGTAGATCCTTCCTCTTCAGTTGCAGCTTACAGATTTCTCGTGGTGGTTCTACATTTGTTTCATAAACCTGAAGAAGCTAGCTGCGAGACATATGTCAGGCGCGGCACCGCTGTCCGACGTAAGCTATTGGACAGCGCAAGTTAATATTTTTTACTTTATCATTCTATTTATGTATGGTGTCGTTTTAGTCCAGTGACAAGACTAACCATGCGTGCGTTTAGAATAATGTCAAAGTAGTTTCAACAACAGTTCGTTATACTTTCCTAATATTTTAATTCGGCAGATATCTAAATCACTTGTTTATATTTTCAAAGGACTTTGTTGCCTGCTATTAGTTTAACATACTTTAGGATTTTAGTCATGCGTTTATCGTGCTACATGAACTAGTGTTAGACTTCAATCGACTTGTGCATTTGTTTGTTAAGGCAGTATTTAAGCCGAACCTTATTTTCTCGGCCATGGCGTTGAACAAGCTTTGGGTTTTTTTGACGAAACATTGATTTTATATCGCATAATGCTCCTCGTTGTGCAACGGCTTTTGTGATAAGCAGCGCGTTCTCGTACTATTAAGGATATGGCTTTTTGAAGTGCCTGAGGACTCCTGTAGTTAAAGTAATCGTCGCTTTTCGGATTCAGACGAACAACCAGTTCAATTCCTTTAGTAGTTCATAGAATTCTCACACTCGTATTTGATAGCATAATTTTGTATTGACAGTACCGTCTTTAATAATAGTTAATAACTTTTTACTCTTGGCTTTCCTTGTTTCACAGAGTATGCATTTATTTTAACATTAACATTCTGGACTGTTTTAAAGTCAGCGATTATCCGCTCTGTTTTTAATTAAAACGTCAAGAACGATTTGTAATCTCAGTTTCATCCATTATGCTATACAAAAGCTCTTAAATTCTTTAAATCCTTGGTAATTGAATTTTATATCTGGTATCCTCTTCCATGCGATCCACTCTACCTGCTTGTTTTTTAAGATTTGGTTAGTGTAAGACACAAGCCGTAAATGGTAAGTGAAGTTTGTTTAGACTGATTGTTAGACTGAATTTGAAACGGCCCTTGACACGCTATACAGCTACAGCAATAATAATTGGCAACCTTCCAGTATACAACCAATTTGTACGTTTATGTACTCTTATTATGTAATATTTAGATATAAGGTTGCCTGCCGGTTGTTTAATTTTAAATAAAAAAGCGCCAATCCAGTCAGTTCTGTAAGAGCTAATTCGGGAGTGAAAATGCATTATCTACAAGCTTCGCTGAAGTGAGTTAAGTGTGCCCGCACGCGCGAAGAGTGAAATTTACAACCTGTAATACGCAGTCGCAGACAAGAATGTCGATTTGACGTCACATAACCTTGCGTTTCCCAACGCCGTATTTGTTTGCTTGTTGAGGTTAAGTGCATCGTTTTGCTAATTAACAGTAAGTATTGCCTATATTTTGTTTTAATACTTGTTAATTCTAATGTCTATTGTTGATTCAGTTCCTGAATTCATATTTTTAGTTTGTTTACAGCGACATAGCGAAATAAACATCCATAGTTAATTTTGTAATACCTATTGCGTCATGTACCCATTAACTAAAATAGTTAAATTTTTTCAGTTATAAATGTCCTTTGCACGCTGCTAATGGTCAGCACGAAAAAGAAGTCTACCTGCGTTCCTCGCTGCAAGAAATTGGTACTACAGGTCAGTGTAAGCATTTTCATAAATTTTTGTATCGCGTTCTTTAACTTTCGAAGCATTCGAAGTAATCGTTAGGCATTCCTGCAAATGTGGTAGAAGCTAATACAGTTTTATGTTCATGTTATGATCAGCTAATTTGTTTCCTTTATAAAATAATGAAATAAGCAATATAAAATAATGAAATAAGCAACAGTAATAATTTTCATTAGTAATATAACAAGGGCGAGATACACTTACCGATAATTTTGCACATGCCAAGGGTTGAGTGCTGGTTGCAATGAAAACTGTTGCGAGGGCTGTTTTCTGAGGGCAATCAGCACGATGACTCTTGGCACGGGCAAAATTATATGTAAGTGTGTTGGCCGCGTTTATATTTCGAAGATTATATCAGTCATGTCACAGTCGTGTGTAATAATCAACGTTAGATTATTTATAAAAATTATTCAGGATTATTTATATGCATTTCTTTCTGTTACCGATTTTCAATCTACTTGGGAGAATAACTTCAAGCAGTTCTACATAATCAATTTGTCAAGGAGAAGCATAAGCCGAATACCTCCATTACCCAAGAACATAAGAAGAAAATGGCTGCGCAGTATTGTTATTTATTCTTTATGTTTATAAATAATACGTATATTTTATTTAATTCGATGTTGTTTTATAAGCATTTATTTTTTGTTCTAGAATTTAATATTTATTGTATTGTATATTATTTCTGCTGAATGTATTTACATTAATAAAAATTTGTTTACTAGTGCTGTCCTTAAATAATTGTTTTATTTACATTAAAAGTTGTACTCCTCTAATTTGTATTTAAGAAATAATTTGTAAATTTTAATTGCTAATGCCTAATTCAGCATTAGCAATTAAAGTTTATGAATTATTTTTTAAATCAAATTTTATTCACAAAATATTTTTTAAATTAATGAGATTGGAGGGTTGCCTATACGCGCCATTTAAATTTCCCGCTAGCGCCGTTTAAATCTACCGCTCATTGTGTAATTTGCCACCCCGTCACCAGGGTGCAGCTTTGTGAAAAAATGGTTGCGTGTTGCCAACGTTTAGCATGGGGGATTCGCTTCTATTAGTTATTGTGTTGTGGTGCGGCATTCAACTCTCGAACGTTAAACGTTCTATGTGCGCTAAACGTGGACGGCGTTCTAAAGTCCATTTCTGTTGTGAGGCGTTCAAATACCGCCGAGAGCTGGCAAGATATAACACATCCTACCTCTACGCGCCACAAGAGCGACACACCACCGAGAACAGCAGCGACCATTGTAAACTTCCAGAGGTCAGTTCCAATATCCAGGTACATACAAAGGTTTGCCACAACTTGAGAATCTGCATATTACGTATTTGATTGCAAGCAACGAGGTGCGTGACTTTCGTTTGAAACGGTGCACTTCGTAAAATTGCATAATTTCGAATCGTGATTCAAATGCAGGAAGCTCGTTTTCGTTGTGGTTCAGACATCTGAGCGAGCTGTGACGTCATATATACCCCCACTTTTGGGAGTGTCATATTTCTTCACACGCTAGACCGGCGAATTCCTGGACGCACTACTATTCTTCAGCCAGGGGCAAATTCTTATACTGACAACTCGGCTTCTTTCATTTGTTAGGTGTGTAAAACCATCCCCGATTTGTCCAATCTGATAATAGTTATCCCCAAACTACTTTAAGCGCTGTGCCTTTATAGACTTTGGTCTGCTTCATTCATCTCTTCTAATATATCAATGTTATTTAGTCATCTGTATTATCTTTGTCGATCTTCTCGGGTCTTACAGTTGTCCTATCCATCAATAATAATTAATTGTCCTTCTGTTATTAAATACATGGTATCTGCTACACATTTATTTTATTCGCTAAGGTTTCTAGAAAAAATAAAATATTTATTTGTCGATTTCAAAACTTTCTAATATAACAGGTTATTCAAACACAGGTTTATCAAAGAGAACCAAGGACGAAAAAGATAGACTTAAGCTGCATGTGTAGCATTAATTTAAAAAGTAGGTAAAGTTATTTTATCTTCATCGGTGTTATTATAGACTCTTAACCAAATTAATTTTAGTATCGTTAAGAGCTTCATTACCGCACTCAGTGCGGTAATGGATAGATGTTACCGCACTTAGTGCGGTAATGAGCATTACCGAACTCTTTTTATGTAAAAAAATACGTTGAACCAGAGTTTATTGATGAAGATAAAATATTGAACAATACACGTTTGCTTCTGGCACATAACGAAATTCGTTCGATTGCCGCAAAAATCGGCTCAGGGCGTCGTTTTGGCCATCAAACGCATTTCGTTAAGATGCTCATAATCAAACTTGTATGGTTAATATCTATTATCTTCATCGGAGTTGTTATAGATTATTTACCAAATTAATATGAGTGTCGTTATAAGCTGTATTACCGCACTCAGTGTGGTTATAGGTAGACATTTCCGCACTCTTTTTTACAAAACAAATAGTTCATTAAACCAGAATTTATTGATGAACTTAACATATTGAACAATGCACGTTTGCTTATGACATAACGAAACTCGTTTTATTGCTGCAAGACTAGGCGCACCGCCTCATTTTAGCATTCAAATTCGTATCGTTAAGATGCTCATAATCAAACTTGTATCATTAAAATCTTTGATACTTTATGTCAGCTTAATTTGACAAGTCACAAACAGCTCTTTAGACAAACGCTTTAATGTTGAATATTTGATGTCTTGATTTTCATTGATCATCAAATATGGCGCATGCTAGAAATGTAGTTTACGAACGTGAAACTGTTAAAAAAATCAATTGTGATTGAGTTTACTCTCCACTTTTTGCTGTCATTAACCATATTTACCCATGCTTGTATTTATATTTTTTAGCAATACTATATCTTTATTGTATTAACACTGAACTAAACAAACACATGAAGAGTCATTCATAACAGCCGCCGGCCGTTAAGGATTATTACGGCCGAGGGCTGTTAGGAAGCACGTCATATTTAAATTACATCTAATAAGTTATTCTTAAAATGTGTAAATTTATAGTACGTAAATTCTTGAACAGCACACGATCGATACGCAAATAACGAACTTGGTTGATTATAAACCTCGGCTATCCCCTCGGATTACAAAATTCAACAGCCTCCGTTATTTGCTATATTTTATAAGTCTATCCATGTTAATAACTATTTCAATATCATAAATTACTTGGTTCCAATATTTTTGTTCTACCGTTTGGTTTTTCAACTTGTCAGTTTTTTAAATCATGCGGTCTCAATGGAATCTTCATCCTTCATCTCTTCTAATATTTCGATGTTCGTTAGTCATTGGTACTTCTTTTTTCGATCCTCTTTAGCCCTACAATTGTTTTTGCTCTTCAGTAATCTTTTATAGGACCTGCAACCTATTAGGTTTCTACTCTGGAAATCTAGTTTTCATAGTTTTTTATTTACTTCTATAGGTACACTAAAAGGTATATAAATGGGTTTACCTTTTCGCATATATGTAGTGTGGCAACAAAAAAACAGCATAAATCCTAGACCTAGAAAGGTCTTTTAAATGGACATCGTAATCACTGGAAGAATGTGAACATACAGATCTACATATTACGTGAAACACAAGCAGGTAAAAGGTTACCACAGTATACAAAGGGTTTTGCAAAGCTCGGCCGCTCTTTAACTACATCGACCGTCGGATTAAGGATTATTATAGTGGTTTCTACAATTTTGTAAGTATATACATTTGAATATTAAATTAGTTTGTAATTTAATCCACATTTTATTTTATTTATAAGTTAAACCACAAAAACACTCCTCCGAAGTCCGTTTTACAGAGACATATTTTGTTTATCTCCGCCGAATTATGTAGGAAGTGACCAGACTAATAGTTTAACTGTGCAAATTGTTTTACCAAAAATAATGAAAATAATATTTTTTTTTTAAATACGGTCAATATTCAATTCAATTATTATTTTTCGCCTACTAAATAGACCGTTTTGTTGTGACGTTAGTTCTCTCTACAAACTTAATACCGATGACCATTTCCGGGGCCACCGTTTGAAGTTAAAAAGAGAGTTGTCAAGATTACCTTGTCGAAGATGCTTTATTGTGAACAGTGTTTCATACAGCCTACCTGCCAATATCGTGGACGCTCTTACTATCAACAAAAATAATTTTGTTGTTCTTTCCGTTTTTGTTAATAATTTTAACAATTAGATTATAACTTTACACCTGAATATAAGTAGTTCTATATAATTATGATTTAGCGTTACAAATTGTGAGTATTGGTCTTCGTTCTGGTCTGCGTTTGTTATAATAATAATAATAATAATAACTATTATTATTAGCATAGGTGGCATTTGTAAAGACACAGATGCAGGTTAGCAAATAGTATTAGAAAATCGTTCGAAGGATTGTCTGCATTTGCTGTGTATGGCCAAGATGGTCTTTAAAATGTAGTATTTGTATTTCGCCTTTCTCAAATCAGAGAAAGCGCATTGCGTAATTCCTGTGTGTGATCAATCAATGGTTTGTAATTGAAATTCTAAATTGCCAATAACGTGCCATCCACAGACAAAATTGATTGTTCCACGCAGGTAACAACCTAAAGTAATATTCTACACATTCTGTTTGATTTCAAATTTTTCAGTATCTTCATAATCGCAACAAGGGTAAGTAATTGCTTTGAGACCAACAAATTTGTTTGTAATGCATTCCCTTGAGTTATTTATGTTTATGAGTTATCACACTAATGGTTTCTCTTGAGCTATATTTAAGTTGTTTGTAGGTTAATTATTTATATATATTATATATATATTTAACTTTTACAAATAACGTTTAGAACCGTTATGCTATGTAGTAACACGAAGAGAAAAATAAATACTAGTTGCGTAGTGTCCGCAATTTGCAATGAAGCAATTGTTGAACAAGAATACTCGTGCATGTAAAAGAGTACCACCCTGTAAACATGTATTTATTGTTTTTAACTTACAGCTAATGGTATGTATACATTATTTAAAACAGTGTGGCTAGTTATCATCATTTACAGAACGTTTAACATGCTATATATTCTTTTGACACTTAGTTTAAAGCAACGTGGTGCGAGGTAGTTTTATTTGCTACTTTTTTTATAACTACATTTGAAGCATGAATTTATGTTCTGCCGTCTCTTATTTCGCAGACGGTTTATGCATTTTTTTATTTTTCATGAAGCCACGTATTTTATTGTTCCCTCAGTGTCTAGAGTGCTATGATGTATGAATTATTTTATGGCTTGTAATAGCACGTCTGAATTGGACCTTCCGAAACAATAAGGGCTTATAGTTAGCACTTTTTTGAGTATTGCTTAATTTAATAGCAGAGTCGTGTCTGATATTTTATTATTTTGCCTTTGCAACTTCGTGGATGTGCATGTAACCGAAATAAGTTGTACCATATCCAGCCTAGTCGTTTAGCGCAAAAATAAATAATTACATCAATGCACCTTAAACTGGAAAATTTATGGAATATGTTGTTCAAGTCGTAGGTTGTAGTGCGGTTGCAAGCTAATTAACTGTGTTCTTACTTAGGAACTACTAAAATCATGTGATATGTTAAATTGGATCCTTAGTAGCGAAATTTCACAACTCTGCTGGATCTGCAACATTTTACGAGATTTCCGAAAGACTGAACTGCATCAAAGTTCAACTTTAACATCAGCCATGGCACTCTATGATGTCGGTCGCCATTAGCCGCTGTCTGCAGACCATAATGACATTAAATTGGAACTTACCTGCTGTTTAAACTCGCTGTTAAAGTGCGACCCTATTCCCTAGTAGTTTTAATGTGACTCTACTGAGGAATAATTGGCCCATTAAATTTTCCTACGTTTGTGCAGAAAGAAAATAAACAGAACCCGACTTGTACCGCTGGGTGGCGTTGACGTTCAGTCGGAATGTGTTTATTTTCTAAATTCCGACAGTATTCGTCGGGCTGTAACTGTGGGGCACTGTAAAGAGCTCATATAGTTAAATTATGACACATGCTTATTTTACATACTAATATCCCGACTGACTTAAATATAAATTAGTCGGTTGATATCTTGCCAGCGGGGGACATTAAAACGTATTAAAATTCGGAGATGCACATAGACCACGCACGAGATGTATAGTTACGATTATATCGTCTAGGAATAATTAAGAAATTAATTGCCTTTGAAATATATGCTGTTATAAATGTCGACAAGTGCCCGGTGTTGACAGGATGGTGTTAAAATTAAAATATTCAATTAAAATTCTATTTTTGTTTCGGACGAATAGTCTTTAATACATTCCCCGGATCTATTAAAGGTGAAGGAAATAAAGTCTTGATTTATTTTGCGGTCGTAAAGCCTAGGGCTTCAGCAGGAAAATTATAACGGCGGGCATGAAAACGGGCGAACTTCGCGTCCGTGAAATCCTGCAAACTTTAACGCCCCCTTTCACTCGTTTTCTATTAAAGATCTATCCCGCAGTATTTATTGCCGTCTTAATTAAGGGAGGGATACGTAGAGTGCTGTAACAACATTATTCGCGCAACCGCGGGCTCCTAATGTCTGTAGTGGTCACGCAAGCTGCTGCAAGAACACAAACAAGAAACAAGCCATCAAGTCCAAAATTGGTTTAGGACCTCGAATCATTAAACTTGGTGCTAGCTTGGATTTACAGTATACGTGGTTCGTGTTCAATTCCAGAAAAAGCTCCTGTAAACTTCCTTTGCTTTACGACGATTGCATTAATTACATTTCTTATTACTGCCCCTTTCGAAAGTCGCTGCAGGACAGGCGTTTACCAGAACTGACAACCGACTAAAGAGAAAAATAATGTTATGTCGATGTAGTATTGCACATCTTTAAGTGCAAGAGCGATATAAGGTTTACACGCCTATATGAAATCAACAAATTCCGCAGTAAGCTCTTCATGGTCATAGAGCCAATGCATTTTTATTTTAGACTCAATTAAATAAACAAAATGAATATTTTAATTTGGTTTTCTTCTTTGTTTTTCTACCTAACACATTTCTGCAAGATATTACTGAATTCGACGCTATGAAAAAACTCTCTACGATCAATGACAAGGAACTTCTGTTAACATATTTTAAAACAAAATAATTGAAAAAACGAATGTATTGTAATGGTTGTAGCTTACGTGTCGGTTGCAAAAAACGAACCTGACATGAAATAAAAAGATCGTGAATAAAGATAATTTCATGAATAAGGTGTGAAAAAGCTAATGCGGTCACATCGAGATTACATAAAGGTTAGTAAATTTAATTTGATTGTGTGATCAAACTGATAACAGGTTACATTCCAAATACAAATTTCATACCATGAGCAGTCTGGGCAAACGGAGATCGCAGTTTACCTAACTTGTTGCAGAAGTTTTGGGCACATAAAGATGGTCGGCAGCTGACTTAAATTAAGGCCACATCCTAAAATAATAGATAAACGTATAATTGAAGCGGCCAGATTTCGTACTATAATTGATAAAGATTTAAAAAAGCACTAAAAAGGCAAAAATAAAGTAAAAAAGGCAAAAATGAAAAAAAGGCAAAAATGAAAAAAGCAAACTTAAAAGAAACGGCGTTTAACTGAGAAATACAGTCGATGCACATCACAAATCACAATGTTAACACCTTCGAAAATTGTGACAAACTGGCTGATTTAGTAGAAAACTCTCTCCTGACAATACCGGTCCCCTCCTTAAAATTAATCTCAAGAAAATAGTCCTGAGAAATGTTCAGCCGGTAACAATAAAGGGTAACACTCACTAAACCTCTACCTTTAATTGCTTAGGAATAATACTTTCTACAATTTATTTACTTCAGAAATTTAAAATGTGCATTTTTCTTGGAAAATTGCCAGCACAATTTTTTTGAATTGAGAATTTAAGTACTAACTTTCTTAAAATTTTAATTTAATATACCATAAAAGGCACCAAAAGGCAAGCAAAATAGGAAAATCTTCAAAAAAGGCAGAATCCTAAAAAAAGACGCAAAAAAGGCAAAATAAAATTAGCATTTTGAATTTCACGCATTTTAAAACGGATTTAAAATTGGGTCTGCCTTTTATCCTTCCATTTTTTAAAAAAGGCAATTTGTCTAACTATCCTAGCTCTGTTGATAGGATTTCGCACAATTTAAGAGCAGTACAAAGGACCCTACTAAGCAATAGTAGATGGAAAAAAATCTGGTGTGATACACGCACACAACTTCCTTTTACAGTGATCTTATAATTAGCCAAAAATTTGATTTAAAATTTTAAGCTGAATTGAAAAATGTAATAATATACAGGATGTTCTATTTAAAATAGGAGTTAATAGAAAAATTTAAAAAAACAAAAGAAACTCATTTTAGAGGTATTAAACTGGAAAATCACCTATCTCACATCAATACACATTCAAAATGTAATAAAAATGTGGAGTTTGAAAAAAAATAGTTAAAGCCGTTTTTGAACAAAACTGAAAAATCTCTAGAGTAAATACCTACCTCCGGTTATGCGATCTTCAAAAGCTTTCTGTCGCATCTACATAGTATACAAAACTTATATATGAAGTTTCAACGTCATACCTCTTTTTGTTTTGTGAGATATTCTGTTCACAGACACACAAACACACACACAGACAAACCAATGAAAAATATATGTTTTTGAGTTCCGGGACTCTAAAACGTGCAGATCTGTTGAAAACTCAATTTTGAATTTTGGGGTGAATCCAATACTTCCTTTATTGTAAAAGGATGTAAAAAATTGACAAGGTTGTACAATAGTGCATTATATACCAAAGGACTAAGGTGTGTTGTTTAATCCCTAGGGCGAAGTTTGATGTTATTATACAATTACACATGGAATTAAATGGCATCTTAGTCCTTAGGTATAAAAGCTACTTTTTTGCACTCCCGAATCACACATTTCGAAAGAAATCAAATTTAGCTGTGACGTGCTGGCAACGTGATAATCCACCTTTTTAAAACGTCAAAATTAATGTAATGGTTCCTGGTGATGACGAAATATCCTTGGCAATTAATAGTTACCTCCGCAAAAATTGTTTAATTTTACTTTATCTCTCTTGGGACAAAACTAGCGCTTTTTCGAGGGATAAAGTAGAGCTATATATAGTACAGATTGCTGTCGACTAGTGCGAACATAGGCACATTAAAAACAATTAATATTTTACACTACAATGCACCTTGATTTTTGAAAAGAAAAAAAATATTTCTGTATAGTAACAAATCGAATTAATGTATGCAGTTGATTGCAAAAAGAAGTATAGTAAATAAGTAACGAAAGACGTGCAAATTAAGTTTTAAAGCAAATGTAGCAGTAATAGTAACAAAAATACTGTAATAATGTGACAGCTACTTGACAGGGCAGTACATTAAGGCCCCTGTCGTAAAACCTCAGTTGTTTTGCGTGTCATAACATTCGCATTCATCAGATGCGTTTTGACCACAATAAATTGTCATTGCTAAGCGGCTTAAGATACTTCAGACGTATGTCGTGGACGAAATGCTGCCTGAACACGGTCATGTCGTTTTCGTGCTGCCACCATACCACTGTCATTTCAATGCAATTGAATTGATATGGACAAGTTATCAAAAGTAGGAAGAAGCGTTACATCAGTTCTGTGAAAACGAGTAGAAGGTTTATGTGTAACATACAGAAGATGTTATCAAATCTGGATGGCAACGCAAAATGATGGTAACGCAATTGTATTCAATTAATTATTTTTGGTCACTCACTCGTTTCTTGAGGGAGTGGCCGTTCATATTAGCTCAGCAAATAATACTGCATTACAATGTGAAAAGAACTATTTCGAATTTTAACTTTTTAAACGAATAAATTATAAATAAATATTAAACGAGTATGTAATAAGCCGTTGCTATCAGGTGTATTATTAGTATTGTGCATTACTAACCAATATGAAATTTTGCTTTCGGTTTTTTACTTTCCTCCCTAATTACTTTAAGGATATGAAAAGTTTTGGCAAGGCGTAATCAGTTTATTGAAAAATATGAACAAAAGACGCAGCTTCATGGAAGGCTTTTGATTTCCTCCGATGTTTTAAAATTTATCTCCCAGAAAAATGCTTTTTTGGTAGGTAAATACCCGAGCAGTTCATAAACCATTTAAGCGAAGTTTTGTTCCCATAAATCAGAGTTTTGTTTGAATGGCCATCTAAATTTACATGCAGCGCAAATGCGGATTACAGAAAATCCATATTATTCTATTGAAATTCCTCTTGTCCCTCATAAGTGGTTGCCCGTACGGTATGTTTGGGAAACAGTTTGTTGAATGGGTATTTCAGTCACTCCAAATACCGCAAAAGGGATCAATTTTTAGGGCACTTGTCGCAATCAGAAAAGCTTAAACTGCAGTTTACGCCTTTTTTAGGTATTTGAGTAATACTGAGTTAAAGCAGTAACTTTTAATTTAACTTATAGGCACAACTGTTGTTGAGTGAAAGTTAAAATCGCACCAATGGGTTTGCGCAGGAGACGCTGGCATTTGCACGTTGGACTTCGCAGGAGAGCGAAAGTTTGCCGCAGATGCGTGCTTTGCTTGTGGTCCCGAGAGTGCCGCCGGGTGAACAAGTCCGGAGGATACGTATCAGTGTTAGGTGAAGGTGAGATTTCTGTTTTTTCTGTGTAATCCTGAGAACAGCAAAACATTGAAGTAGCGGCCATGTAGCTACGCAGAGGGGGTCGAAGTCTTTCAAACGTTGTAGTTTAGCGATTTGAAGCCAGCAAGCTAACAAAAGAAGCGGCTGCATTATCGAAGGATGCAATAGTTCAGTGCAAGTATTACGCAACTGGCATTCATTAATAAGCAGTTAAGGTGAGTGGTTATTTGAGAGCTGCCTTCCAGGAAGTTGAGTGAGTCAAAACGCGCCAAAGTGCTTACGTAGCCAGTTTATTGAGTACGATGCGTACTGCACGTAGGTATGCGCGCAGTAGGTTGTTGCCACGAAGGTGTAGTTAGAAAGAGCGGTGTTCGCATATAGACAAGTATCAGAAATTCGCGATAAAAGGAACTGACGGGGTATCAGTTAATTATTATAAGAATAAATGCGTAGCAGAGACAGCTTCGTGCACGTAGACGGACGTTGTTGTTACTACAACTAGAGGTAAATATAAATATTTGCTATATGGTTTAGTAGTTAACGTCATTACTATTATATAGCATTGCATATTACAGGAAATGTATCTCTGTTGTTGGTTTGTGTGCAAATGGGTTGGACTTCCTGAGTAGATTTTGGGGTTAACTTTTTCAGCTTAGCACTAGTTCAGGTCAAATTGTGGGTTTATTACAATAAGAGTTTTTCATAACCAATGCTGGTGTAAATAAAATGAGAGATCTGCTATTGTTATTGAGCTAGACGAAATAAGAAAGGTAAAAGTTATTAACAACAGCAGACGAGCATAAGGGATTCTTTATAACAATTTGAAGCCCAAAACAGGAACCTCCTAAAATACCTACAACAAAATCAGAGTATATTTCGTTTGAATTCGAACATATGCCAAAGCGAACCAAATATTTGTCTTAAGCTATTTGCATTAAATCGTCTCACATATGAAGTAGATCCCTCAAACAAACGTATTTATTCACTAAGAAATAATAATGGAAATTTAAATCTGCACGCATAAAATGGTAATCGTACTTTTTTCTTTCCCACACTCCTTTTGGTGCACCAGTGTCCCATTGTATTCAAAAAACCTTATCAAAACCCATGAGTTACTATTGGGCAATAGTATATTACATTACAAGTTATTCTAGTGAGTAATAGGTATTTAACATCCCTGTATAGCATAGCACGAACCACTGCAAAGTTAAAAAATACATCAACATGCAATGACCTTAGCCCACGACAGTTGCTAATTGAATGAACGCCCCTTAATTAAAGCATATTACTGGGGTATTCATATTTCAGCAAACGCCCAGTCTATAATTACAGATGAGTACCCGAACTGGCAAAAGTTCACTTTAATAGAGAATGCTGCAGGAGTTGGTGTTACTCAAATTTAGATTTAAACTGTCGTTATAGATCCACAATGGAGTTGGGTTTTTAACGACTTCAAAAACGTATATCAGGTGAAAAACATCTGATCGTAAACAACTCTCTGCGGTAACGACTTTCGAAACGAAGAAAAAATACATACGTACTTAACTTGAATTTACATGTAAATCGGCGAAGTTGTAGAGCCGAAACTTTTGAATTTTAGAGCAACTGTCTGACAGTCGCGACATTCGCTACACAAGGCCGACCACCTGTATCCCGGGTTTTTGTGGTTATAACGTTCGTCTGATTTATTCAATAGCAGAGACATCAGTTTTTGAAGTCCAGCTATGCGATCGGCAATCAGAACCCCATAATTTAGCGAACACCAAAACTGCAGTCTTAAGTAGTCGGGTACAAGTTCCGTTTACTCATATTTTCAGCAGCTAAATCGGCACTGACGTCGGTTTTGCGACCTGCAGCACTTAATTACCCGATCAATTCATATCGTTGTTGGCAACCTTGCTAAAGAGTTCTTACTTGTGTTTACTCAAGGAAAAATAGCTCTTTGTACCTCTGTTAAGTTAATTAAAATTAGACACGTGCTGGAAAGTATCACTGGTGTAGCAAGAAGTCACACGAAGTGAAGAAGGCAAAGAAATCCAGGTAACGAGTTATAATTTAACGCAATTCAGTTGGAGGTTAAGTTGGATTAATGTGATAACGGAGCGCTCGAATTAAAGCGACGTTGCCGAGTTTCTAAGTTACCAGGAAACTTAGGGAAAGTGCAGTTCGGCGAAGCGAACGCATCGTGTGGCCCGTGGCTCTTTCCGCAAACTAAATTTGCGTTTCACGCAGCATAGCAATGTTTAAGTGTGGCCGATGTAACGAAGATATGGTGGACGGCCCTAAGTGTAATGCTTGTTACAAGCACTTTGACTATCCATGTTCCGGTGTGACTGAAGCAGGCTTCAGAAAGCTGGGGGACAGGAGATCAACCTGGCGCTGCCCATCGTGCAAGGCATCTGCAGTATCGCCGACGCCACCCACGTTAGAAGGGATAATGGAGGAACTCAGGCGCTTATCTCTCAAGCTGGCCCCGCTGGAGACACTGGTGAACGATGTGAAGGAGGTCAAGGCCGAGTTAGCGACACTCAAAACATCGGTTGAATTTGCACATGAGTCTATAAATGAGCACTCGACTAAATTGAATTCGGTGGAGGCAAGAGTCTTACACTTGGAAGAAAGTAATAAAGATGTAACTTCTCTGCAGGAGCAACTTAGCCAACTAAAAAATCAGCTAAATAATAAAGAGCAGTGGCTCAGAAGCAGCAACGCTGAGATAAAAGGTGTCCCATATAGCAAAGGAGAAAATCTGTATGAATTAGTTGAAAAGATAAGTGGTTTGGGAAAATTTCAATTGAATAAAGAGTTAATCAACTTTATCACCAGGGTGCCCTCCAGGCAATCAGATTCAATTAAATCTATCATTGTGCATTTTCACAAGCGTTACGACAAAGAAGATTTTATAGCGGCTTTACGTAAGATAAAATCACTGAAACCAACGGACATTGGCCTGAGAGGGAACAACAATATTTTTGTAAATGACCATCTTACCGAAGATAACAAAAGACTGCTTAATAAAACAAAATTAGCGGCGAAAGAAAAAAAATTTCAGTTTGTGTGGGTAAAACACTGTAAAATTCTAATAAGAAAAAATGCGACTTCCCCTATTATTTCTATCAAAGCAGAAGAAGATTTGCAAAAAGTTTTCTAATTCGTGCGCGACAATTTGTCTTCGAGTTAAATTTACGTTATAATAGAAATTATTTAAGTTTTGCCATGTGTGGTATTTTCTTGCTTCTTAGAAGTTTGAGAGCCAAACTACTTTTTATCGCTTGCTATTGTGTTTTATGTTCGCATTTCTTGGGTAAAAACTGGATGTATGTTTGCCTAACTGCCCTAAATATTACTTTTTCTCTAATAAATTTGTACCTTATGTTGACGTACCATTGGGCTATTATATGTGGGTGCGTCAGTGTGTTAAGCGCATTAGTATTAATGTTTACTGGATTTCTTGCATGTTTATTTGAGTTGGACGTAGGTTGTGTCATAATAAGTTCACCAATTTGTAATATTCATTTAAGTAATTTAGTACAGATATCTATCTCACTTGCTAATAGCCGCAAACTTATATACATATATCAGCTACTTTGTACTTTAGCAATCGTTCTTATGAGGATTCCATGTTTTAATTACCTGCTGTTAATCTTTCATTTGGGAATATTCTTGAATTATTTAGATATTAATCAATATTACTGCATTCAACTTCCCTCTTAGCATTTATTACCAAAATGCGAGAGGGCTGCGTACAAAAACAACTACATTTCTAAGAAACGTTTTACTGAATTCTTACGATATTATCTCAATTACCGAGAGTTGGCTTATTGACGGTATCAAAAATGAGGAGTTGTTTGACGATAGATATTTAGTTTGGAGACGGGACAGAAAGTATGCTGCTATGGGACAATCGTTCGGCGGCGGAGTCATTTTAGCAGTGAACCGGCGACTTGCTGCGGTCGAGAGGCCTGAGTGGCGATCCTCCGCTGAAGACATCTGGGTAACGATAAGTTTTCGTCTGGGCCCATCGCTCTTATCCTGCGACCTACACATTTGTACTCTCTATCTGTGTGCTCAGAACCTGGGGAATTCCTTCGCAATACAATTAAAAAACTTTTCTGAAAAGCTTTCCGAAATATTTTTATCTAGTCCGTCCAGTAAGTTTATCCTAATGGGTGATTTTAATCTGCCGAACATAAATTGGGCCCCGCAAAGTGACACCGGTATGTTTACTTACTCTAACTCAACTGGTGAAACGCAAGCTAATTTTTTAGATACAATTGATCTTTGCTCCTTTAACCAGTTTAATGGGATTAGAAACGCGCACGACAGAATTTTAGATTTAATATTTTCTAACGAATATTTGAAAGTGTGTAGTTGTTGTGACCCGTTAGTACCGGAAGACCCGCATCACAAAGCCTTGTCGATTGAAGTCGATCTCATTAGTCAACCATCTTTGAAGAAGCAATGTAGAATGAAATACTTCTACAACTCAGGTGATTACGCGGCAATTAATGAAAGTTTAAACAACATCGATTGGGCAAGTAAATTGACATCGGGAACTATAGACGATGCCCTACACTTTTTAAATTCTGTTATTTCAGATTTACGCGACAAATATATTCAACACAAATTGCAGTTTAATGATAAGTTTCCTCCATGGTATAGCTCCCCTCTGAAAAAAATAATGAAAGAAAAATTAAAATACTTCCGTAAATATAAAATCTATGGTAACTTGTCCGATTACGCAACTTTTTCTCTACTTAGACAACGAGCGAAACGTCTAGAATCCCAGTGTTACAAGTCTTACACTGCTAACATCGAAATTTCTATCTCAGAGAACCCTAAAGCATTTTGGTCATTTATCAAACGTAAAAATAATACGAATGCAATACCAGCTGTTATGACGTATGGCGACCAATCGGCACAAACGGGGGAGGGCGTATGTAATTTATTTTCCACCTACTTTCAATCCACCTATTTGGAAACAAATTCAACGAATAACATCCAAGTTGATTATCCTCCTAGCATAAGTCCTACTAGCATCTCCAATATTGAAATTCATCAGGATGGAGTACTAAAACTACTCAAATCTATAGATACAAATAAATCTGCTGGACCCGACGGCATTTCGCCAATTTTAATTCGTAATTGTGCTGATAGTCTGTCCGTTCCTCTTTTTATACTCTTTGATAGATCCATCAAAGAGGGCGTCGTGCCCTCAGTTTGGAAATCGGCTTTCGTCTCTCCCATTCACAAAAAAGAATCTAGAAATAGAATAGAAAATTATAGACCCATATCAAAATTGTGCATTTTTGCCAAAATATTCGAAAGAATCGTTTATACTGAAATATATTCAGCGATGAAACCAATATTTAGTCCTGAACAACACGGCTTTCTTAAGCAGCGTTCAACAGTAACTAATCTGCTAGTATCAAATGAGTATATATCCGAGAACATGGCAGTTCCGGCCCAAGTTGATACAATCTTCACGGACTATAGCAAGGCATTTGATAGGATAGACCACACTATCCTTCTCAATAAACTTCATAGCGCCGGTATTCACGGAAATCTTTTCAGGTGGTTTAAGTCGTACATTGAAAATCGTTCTCAGGCAGTAGTACTTAATGGTTTCACATCTGGGTGGACAACTGTCCCTTCAGGAGTTCCGCAAGGGTCTTTAATGGGCCCTTTACTCTATATTTTATTTATTTTGGACATAGGAAAATGCTTTCTTTTCTCCAAATTTATATTATTTGCAGACGATATGAAAATCTTAAAACGTATAGATAATGCCTCGGATGTAGCTGCCCTTCAAAGCGATTTACTCAGGCTAGATCAATATTGTCTCGATAATAAGCTTGACCTTAATGTGTCGAAATGTTACTGTATAACGTTTACTAGAAAAATAAACTTTCTGAATTTTAACTATTATCTCAGAGGCCAACTTATCAATAGAGTTGAATTCATTAAAGACTTAGGTGTAATTCACGATTCAAAATTATTATTTGACAGGCACATTGATCACATCATCTCAAAAGCATCAAAAGCACTGGGCTTTATCATGAGATCATGTGCTGACTTCTCTCAAGTCAAAACTATAAAAATTCTTTACTGTGCGTATGTACGCAGCCTTCTCGAATACTGCTCGCAAATATGGAATCCTCGATACGAAATCTATATTTCCCGCATTGAAAACATCCAAAAAAGGTTTCTACCTCTCTCAATATGCAGGGACGTCACTGATATTACTTGTTTAATGAATATTGCAAACGGCTCCATAGATTGTCCTCAATTATTAAGCAAAATATCTCTATGTACTCCAGTATTCATAACAAGAAATCCAATTCTCCTGTCTACGCCCAGTGTACGAACAAGCTATAGGCAAAATTCTTTCATCCACAGAGCTAGCGATAAATTTAACAAAATAAACAAAAATTATGATTTTGATTTGTTCTTCACGAATTCTGCTTCGGTAAAAAAGCGAGTATCATCAGAGTTCTTTGGTTCTTAAGTTAGTATGTTTTATAGAGTAACTAACAATTTAAGTTTAATATCTGTTTTTTATTTTTCTGCAACTTGTGTTGCCTAAAATTATTATATTATTAACTATAGGCGAAAACTGTAAAATGGCTACTAGTTATTGCTGATTATACCTATTTATGTATATTAGCTGTAAGTTTTCCATAAAAATAAATAAAAATAAAAAAAACTTCACTGCAAAACGCACGCAAAAAGTGTTAAGTGACTTGAGGCTTCTGCAAGTTCCATTTCGGAGGAGACATCTTCATATCGTTTCCATGCAGAATTAGCTATAAACCCAGGTCAGCAAAAGTCTATTAGGAAGTGTAGTTGCTTGAACTCTCGTTCCATAACGCACACACTCCAGTCTCATTTTTATTATTAGCAACATTCTTGTCTAGTCATTTTTCCCCGGCATGGAAAAGCTTCTATCAAATTTCCCTGGCAGTCACTGACAGCGAACTACAGAGGTATCCCGAACGCTTGCCGGCGGACAACAACATCAAACACGAAACCGCCAGAATTCTAAGGTAACAGTTAAGCGACCATTTTTATTTCGCTGTGTGAAGAGTGCTATCTAAATAATTAGGTAGTGACGTGCCCTGAAAGATATCACATAGTGCCGATAGTCGGGCAAAAGGTAATTGCTTGTCTCACAATAAGTAATTAAACTTAAATATTCAAGGAGAACCAGTAATCAGGTTTATCAGCTTGTAAAAAAATGACGTCAATTAGAAATTGGAATAGTGATTGCTTATGCTATTTGTAATTATTGCACTTACTTAATTTTGCGTTTAACTTTAATATAGTAAATTAAACTAGCCCAAGTTTTTATCTGATGGCGTTTTCAAGCGACTCTCATGCACTATTTGTGCAAAGGATTCGATCGATGACGAGCGATTAAGGTAAGTGCGTAAAAAGCGTGCTGCTCGTCGCATACAACTGGTGTCAGTGTACCCGAAGATTGCCTTCTTCCAACTTCAGGACGTTTCTTGTCTTATAAGGAAAAATAAATGGAGGCGGTGGTGCTCAAAGTAAGAAAGATCTTCTTAAAGTATAAGCCCTCTTACTAAGTGAAGATTATCGAAGTGCACCTACGACCTTCACCGACGAGTTAGCTGGCGAAAGGTTCGTTAGTTACACAAACATCGTAACCACTATGGCGATTGGAACTTGTATCTACCGAATTTTAGTATAGTCGTTGACCTCTGACCGTGTCCTGCTTTCTTTTATATGTCGTAAATAGAATTCCATGTGTAACAAACGCAACATATTCTGAGAAGTCGAACGTCCGGTCACACGGTTCAGCTCAGTAACAAGGGGATTATTAATCTAGAAATTTTAACTGAAATTCTCCCAAGTGCGTTATCAGAAGACTCCCCAGCTAGATAACCACCGGTAGGCAAACTGAAACACAGGAGGTAAACGTAATTACCTAAACGTGTCGCAGCTGTCGTTTTAGATTAAATTCTTTCAATGCGGTAAGGATTATATTTGCAACTTATTTGGTAGTGCAGAGAAACGTACTTAGCCCAAAATTCTCGAAGGCGGAAACTCTTAAAATTGGAAATTAACCTGCATTGGTATAGTCAAAGACCGGCCACCGAGACGAACATACGAACGCGCTATTGCCTTACGTGTTATATGCGTAACACTGCATGTAGGTCATCTTATGAGCGAATTAAACGTTAACATGTGTCCCAAGATAAGTGCGCAGCTTTGCCAACTTCAACGACTCCATATGACGAGGTCTTTCTTTTCTGGATTAGAAAAAGTCAATCATCTTGCTCGGCGTACGTATAACGATACCTACTTACGACATATTTAAATAGAAACACACACACTCTGAGAGTAGATCTGTGACGTGTCCTTTTGTAGCTAACCGGAAGTAATTTTGATATTTTTGATTGTCGGATACTAATAGTTTTATCCAGCAGCTTTGAGAGAGTTGGTAGTAAGCTCAATGGATTGTAACTATTTCAATTTTTTTTATTATTTCTTTAAGTAGGAAGCAAAAGCATATGTTTGTAATGCTTCCATAAATTTGCGAAATAGGCAGCTCATGTAGAGGAGTTAAATAAGGTAGAAAACAGTAAAACGTCGAGAAGTACTGCCCGGGCATTCACCTCAGAGGAGGTACTCTGTTGACTCAGGAAAACCACCTAAAAACCTGAATCAGAGCAGACGGCCACGGCAATCGAACCCACGACCTTTCGAATGCTAAGCAGAAGTGGTACGTTAAATAATGTTGATGCATTCTACTACAGATTTTTGTCAGGGTTTTAAATTCTAAATTTGCTGTCAAATCATATGCAATTGATTCTTTTATTGTGAGCAACTTTAAAACTATTTTAGGCACTCCTAAAATAAAGGAGATAAAAAAGAAGTGCGAAAGGAACTTATAGATATTAAGAAGAGTCACCAACAAAGTATTTCCTTTATGCAACCTATCTCACCGGAATAAATCGAGGCAGCAATAAATTCCAACAAATGCGGAAAACCTGCAGGTTTAGACGGTCTTTATCTCGAATTCATAGTGCATCTCGGACCAAGAACTAAAAATAGGCTTAACTCTTTCTACAACAACATAATCACTACTGGCACTATCCCTCAGACTTTCAAAAGATGTAAAATTAT
Source organism: Agriotes lineatus (assembly GCA_940337035.1). Lineage (NCBI taxonomy): Eukaryota > Metazoa > Arthropoda > Insecta > Coleoptera > Elateridae > Agriotes > Agriotes lineatus. The sequence continues at coordinate 124,807,024 of OW679195.1, forward strand.
CGCAATTCTAAAGCCTGGTAAGCCATCCAAAGCCCCAGAAAGCTATCGTCCCATAGCTCTCCTAAGTATACTCTACAAACTACTAGAAGGACTCATTTACAACCGTATATCACCGACAATAAATGTGGCCATCCCGTTGGAGCAGGCTAGGTTTAGACCAGGAAGAAGTTGCTGCGACCAGGTGCTAACCCTCACCTCGTACATTGAACATGGATTCCAAAGCAACCTTAAAACCTCGGCCGGCTTCATAGACCTAACTGCTGCGTACAACACAGTGTGGAAAGAGAGCCTTCTAATGAAAGTCTTCAACTTAATCCCCTGTAAAAGCCTCCTAACAATTTTAAACGCAATGCTGAGCGGCCGCCTTTTTCAAGTGCACCTGAACGGCACTAAAAGCAAATTTCGATCATTAAACAATGGCCTCCCACAGAGATCCGTACTGGCCCCGCTACTTTTCAATATTTACACGTCGGACATGCCTGAAACAAGATCACAAAAATTCGCTTACGCTGATGACTTAGCTTTATGCTCCCAATACTGAGACATCGCTTTAACAGAAAAGGAACTTACCGGAGACTTAGAAACCATGGACAAATATTTTTCCAAATGGGGGCTCCAACTAAATCAAAATAAGACCGAAGTTACAACTTTTCACCTGCACAATAGACAAGCACATTATAAACTAAATGTCTCCTTCAAAGGGACCCGATTGAAGCACAATGACACCCCTAAATACCTTGGGGTAACTCTAGACAGAACCCTCAGCTATAAACATCATCTCGAAAAACTATCTGCCAAAATAAAAACAAGGATCAACATTATCCAGAAACTTACCAACACTAAGTGGGGAGCAAATGCAGATACGCTTAGGACTTCGTCACTCGCTTTAGTTTTCTCGGCAGCAGAATACTGCGCGCCGGTATGGCTTAACAGCAAACACACACACAGAATTGACACACAGCTAAACCAAACCATGAGCCTTATATCTGGCACAGTGAAATCAACTCCAACAAAATGGCTGCCTGTACTCTGCAATATTGTTCCGTCCGCCCTTAGACGTAGAACAGCGCTAACAAGAGAATACGCCAAATGCTGCCAAAACCCTCTCCTACCCATCCACTCCTACATCAATCAAATATCACAAGACCGTTTAAGATTAAAATCCCGATTACCGCCATGGCAAACGGCAAGAATCCTAACTGACCACGGCAGAAGCGGACAGATGATGTACCGATGGGGTTTCACCGACTCCCCGCCGGTACGAACTGTGACTCAAAAATACAGACGGTGGAACATAGCACCCAGAAATGTCCCACCACCGCGTTTAATGGTACCCTCATGGAAATCCATGAACTAACACCATCATGGCTGCATGAAATAAATTTTGTATTGTGATTAAGTACATATTGCAGTGGTATTTAGCCCTCTACTCAGCTCTGGTAGCAATGCAAAGAAATTAAAAATAATGTCACTAAACCACAGAGTTGAGGTAATGCATACAACCGAAAAATTCCGTATAATTTATCAAATCATAATCACAATGGCGAAACTTGGCCATTAACGTTGAAAGTAATTGAATTAATAGAAAAATATTGAAGCTCAATTTTCATGTATTGGAGTCAGTAAAATAATTTTAAAACATAATATAAAAGGTTTGGGCAATGTAGAAACAGAACCTAAAAATTTGTTAAAACTGGCACAATAGTTCAAAATATGCACAGCTTAAACTGAAGCGTTAGCTATTAAAATAATAATTACATAAAGACGTGTGTTATGAGCTTTTTAAAATAAAGTAAGAGAAGAGGATAAATGAATGGAACATGGTGCAATAGAGCACAATCCAGAAGAAAATTCTAAAATAGAACATGCAACCAAGATTAATATAAAAGTTGGGGAAAAGGACACATTATTTAATTAATGAAGAAAATCACACATTAACAGGAAATGAACAAAGTTAGTGTAAATAGTTAATCAATAGAGTGACGTGCGCGACAAGACAATTATAATAAAACGAAGTAAGTGGCGCTAAGAGACGTTTTTAAAGAAGAATTTGAAAAACATTTATTTTAGTTGTTAGAAATTTCACAAAATGTATTGTAAAATTTGAATTTATTGTTGGAAGTTGTTAATTTGTACCCAGTTTATATTCTGTCAATTCGAATTTAGATGCTTTATTGTTTATAAGAAGCTTGGTCACAAACAATTGAAATAAAATTATTCTTGACATGCCAGTTTTTGCTCTACTAATTTATTAAGTTTTCTCATAGTAAACATAAAAATATTGAGTTTAAAATATCACCAGTGTGTAGAGAAATTTGTGCTGCATCAGTGAGAGTAAAGGTGGCGATTTCTACGATATAAAAATTAATTTTCGTCGGCCACCTCCTCCGATTCCAACGGCAGTCGTCCCAGCATCCCGAGCAAGTGTTCTGCGGCTTTCCAGAGGCTGATATAGGGTACCAGCAGGTCCGGCCGAGGTCTACAAGACTCCGCACATCCGTATCAGCATCCAGAGGGCTCAAGAAACAGCGCAGGCACCATAGAAGGGGTCTCCGAAGCAGCATCCGAAAGAAAGTAAGGTTAGTGCATTTGCCAAAATTAACCGGCGCAAAAAGCAGGGAAAGTGATACCTTACCTAAAACACGAGCTACGGAACCGAAATCCAGCTATTGTTCCTGTCCATGAGCAGCTACGTCTTCAGGATTTCCATTTTAAGTCCAAATTTTGAGGTTAAGAATAACAATTGCATGGAAGCGTCCTTTTGGAACAAGTTAATCGTGGTTTTAGCCTGGAAAACAAAAGAGCTTAGTGGCGCCGATTGAAGGCGCGAAATTAAAAACTTACCTGATCAAATTGCTCATTGAAACCTTTTAACAATTCATTTCAAAACGCAGGCGGACAGCTTAAGTTGAATTATGTATATTCTAGTTTAGGAATAGGAAGTAACGAGTTACTGCAATTTTGTTCAGTTTGACACCGTATACATTGTTTTCTGGAGAGCTCCAACGAGTGTTGAATGTTTATATCGGATAGCGTTGGTGAGTAGTCAACTTTATTGTGTAAATTGTTGCTTTATGAATATAGTTATACCACTGGAAGCAGTTTTTGCGCTTCTGTTCTGGTGGTGTTTGTTGTACCCGTTGATTTTTAATAATTCGTCATTAGTAGGATAGGTTTCCATCATAGATGCAACACCTGAGTTGTAGCAGGCTACAAAAGTAATAAAAAGTGATATTTGTTCCTGAGCTTGGATGTTTTAAACATGTTAGGAAGTATTTAATGGATAACAAAGTTTTTTATTGTCTCGATGTGTGGAATTGTTGCTTGATCCACTAAGATATCCTTTAGTAATCTGTGAAAAATTATATAAGGGATGGGGTAGAATATTTTGATCATTATTTTGAAAATTGCGATTTGTGCTTTTTTGTATAAATAACCACCTGCTGGTGTTGGATATGGGCCATTTCTTCGTGTTGTGTTGTTTTGATTATTGTTGAGATTTATAAATTCGGGGTACCTTCTCTAGCTCTTTAAAAAGTGAACAGATCGTATAATATATTGGGTGATTGTGAGCACAGAACTCTTTTGTCGATAATTAGTTTTGTCACGTCACTTACACTTAACGCATCGTGTCTTTGTTTGGTACTAGATTTTAGTATGTCCAAATCTTTCGCATTTATAACATTGCAAGATAATCGCGGGTTTTCTTCTTTATTTTACAAAAGCTAGTTAATTACGGCTTATGCTAAATAAATGTGCGTGTGAGAAATGTATGCACAATTAACAATGTTGTAGTGGGAGTGGTCCTTAATCATTAAATCTCATTATTATGGAGCGAAAGTACGAAAAGTATAGGTTTTTTTTTTGCATGTGGGTTTTGAACAGGTAGTCTTCTTGTTCCACATTTGAACATTTCATTCTCACATTTATGTTTGGTGAGTAGTAACTTTGTAGATTTCTGTCAAAACGTCTGTTAACACCCATAACTGGTAGTTGTAGTTAAATATATATAAATTTATTGGAGATTTCTTGGGGATAAAAATGCTCATGCTTGATTTTCATTCTCAAATGTTTAGTTTTGTATTCTGCGGTAAATTCTCGTTGACCACATCTTTTGATTTCGTTTTAAATGTTTTGATAATTACTGATATAGTGAAGAAGGACAGGTGGGATTTTATCTGTATAGTCGTTTAAGTGTGATCTGATTTTGCTTGCTTCCGCTGGCCATCCAGAATCTTTTTATTCTATACAATTCTGTGTATCTAAGAGATTATAACGATTCTTTGTGATTAAGTCACCATGTGACCAGATGCAGGGTCTTTTATTAGGGATTTTCTAATGACCGGTAAGTTAGTAGGGCTTCGTGACGTGAAAACAGTCGGGTTACACTGGGTCACGGCTGGTCCAGTCGTGAACATAAGTAATATTTCAAAATCGGGCCGTGAACGTGAGTCAACATTTCCAAGGCGTGATTCACGATTCACGTTAATTTCAAGTTAAATATTTAGTAACGTATAAAAGACTGTAGGGTACCCCGCTACCCGCTGCCCGCCCATGTGGAAAATTTAGAGCTGGAGGGAGGTCATTGTACTTCTGTGTGGCAGCGTGCAGCGAAGGAGCTTCGCACCTGTGTTTCGTTGTGAATTTTGTGTCTACAGTTAATCGCGTGTGTGCGTCTATTGGCAACTAAGTAGAACTTACTTTTAGTTCCCCGAACGTAAAAGTACTGTTAAACCTAAGAATTAAAAGTGTTGCTTAGCAACATACCTATACCTTCTTGAAGTCGTATCGGTAAGGGAAACGCCAATTCAAACGACAGTTTTTGGTATTAAGGGCAATGTCTTTGAAGACGGTTGCAAGAAATGTTTCTGAGAGATATCAGTATTTATCTGTGGTTGTAAGCTATTGTTATCAATTTTAATTCAGTTGTTTTTGTGTCTACTATCGTGATTGCAACAACGTATCACGTAAAGTATTTTACGTGCAAAACGTATTTTATTTTAGAGTTTTTAGTTTTGTTGCTGGTCCTCTATTGGATTTTAATTAGAACATTCTGTTCCATCTGAATTTGAATTTTCAAATAAAAGCTGCGGGTTACGTCGTCAATGGAGGGTCACGCCGTGAACGTGAGCGTGAGTGTGCGTAAACGTGAGTGTTTAAAGCAAGCATGAAACGTGCGTGACGTGAGGAATACTCACTCACGCGCCCTTCTCTAGCTCTGCCTCGCGAGGGAAGACGGGAATGCGATTAGGCCGTACTCGTTAAACTGCAATTTGTATTTTTATAACGGAGCAAGCTGAAAAACTATTGAATATTCCAAGCAGCGTTCTTGACCTCTTGTTATTGTACTGCGAACTTGACACGCCCTCACTCAACAAGATCTCCAGGGCAACTTCGTCAAAATTTAAAAGAACTGTGTTACTAGATGCTTTTATTTTTAGAACTGCCATTCATTCACTAACTGGTGTAAACGCAACTATTTGATTTCAGTACTTATGCACTATAAAATCCACTGGAAGTTTACCTTTTTCGCTACGCTGTAGCATAGTGTGCACTCTTCAAAAACAATAACACTACTATCTCTCCAACCCATTTCTTGGGTTGTTATAATTTATATTTTATATCTTCTGATTTCTCGTATAATGTTTTGTAGTTTCACAGTTACTACGTACTTTCTAGGTTCCCCAACTAATGTAGAAGTTAACAGCTTCATGCAGCAGTGCACGTGTTACTCTTATAACTATAATATACCTAGAATATATATTATAGAAGTGAAAACGAACGGAAAGTCTAATGAATATATAGGGATGACTTATATACATTACTGAGCCTGAATATTAGAGATTGGACTATTAAAAAAAATGTAAGAGACGTCGCCTCCGTCGGTCTAATATACTTAATGTCTCCACTAAACGCGTTTAATCTATCTAAAGACCACAGTCGACGTGTCAAATTTATGTAGTAAAAAAGAACAGTTTTCCAAGTCAATTTGCATCTATTCTTAGAACACCGCCCTATCAACAGATGAAATTTACAGTTTGGATTTGCCCAAACGAGAAATTATGCAGTTTTACTACTTCAAGTTCCCCTAGAATTTATTGCGACATTAATTTAATTCAAACGGGGCATTCGGTCAAAGTGGCTGAATGAATGCAAGAAGTGTGAATTTGACCTGTTAACTCGTTACCTTAACTAATTTCGGTCGCTGAATGCGGATTTCCGGCAGAGATTACATCTGTTCCTGACTCGGCACTTAATCTTTGCGAACGGCTATCTTATGACAACTCCTAAATTATTACAAGGTTCGCACAAATTGTTCGCTGGGTCGAATAATCCACCGCTTGTTCGAAATTGCCGTGGATTCTTGATCCCCTTTATATGTAGGCCGTTCTTTCGGGCCTGAAATAAATTGTGTATACACTTTGGTCTTGATGCCGGCTTGCTGGTAACTGAACGTAAAAAAAGTTTTTATGTCGATGAGTTACTATCTGCAGGTACCCGGAGTAGACACAGGAATCGGATTTAAACTAATTTTCGCGGTACGTAATGCCTACGTAAAATCGGCGCCGAATTCGATGAAAACTATAATGGGAATTTATGGTCGCCATAAAATTGAGTACATTTTGCAATTATACTTTTTCCGCGACGTCATTTTCAGTAAATGATTCAGTAGATTAAGCTGGCCGTACCGTATAATGGCGGGTCCTAATTCCCGACCGGTGTGGACGTAGGATACGATAAAATAAACCCATTATTCCAGAATTTGCCGGGATTAGCAGTATAGGGAGATTTCAAACGGTCATTCGGTTCGCTGCACTTTTGTTTCGCTTTCGGATACTAACGGTGATTACTGATTAATGTTGAGCTTTTAGTCAAATTCTCGCCGGAATTTTTGGTTTTATTTTCTAAATTCACGGGTAATTAAATTCGATTTCCGCCATGGTCGCCACTCGTTACCTACGAGGGAACACGCGACGTATCATGCGTCGCCGTCGCTGCGATAAGCAAGAGATGCAAATCCACCGAAGAAGGAAATGTATTTCGCAGCGTGTAAAATGTTTCGCCGAACGAACGAATCGGAAATAAAACGCCGTTCAGAATTTAAACAAATTGGGTTCAATTAGCTTAATTGCTGAATGGTTGATTTTGCTTTATCTTTGTCTAAATGCTTCTTCCTCCTTTTGCGAAAGTTTAATTGACCCAACGATTTAACGTTTGCTAGTTTTTGTCGGAGCTAATTCCGGTTTGCTACCAAGAGCGTAATTTACCCTTTGGCTTATTTACCTTTTTGTATGGTTTTTTGGATCTCTCTAAAAGCTGGCGCATATCTAGACGAGTTACTTTTAGTACGTTCCACTGTACAGAATCTTATTCCTACTCATCAACACAATTTTGAGAACTATTTTTAAATTTTCGAAAATAAAAGTATTAATCGCCTCAGCTTAGCCTTCTATTCATATTTATATTTCAATCACAAAAAATTTCTATGTAGTTCATATCGTACCTTTTAACTTCAGTTTTTTATGAAATGAAAGTATTCCGACAAACTTAAAGATATTTATAGTAAATTTGTTTTAAGCTATATTAAGACATTAGCAGATAGAAGCATTTTCCTCCCGTTCAAATAATAGGTTTGTTTTAGCATGTAACAAAAAGTAGGTGTAGCTAATCGCTCTATCTCTCTCTCTCTCCCTTTCTCTCTATCTCTTTCTCTTTCTTTCACACTCTCTCAGTATCTATCTTTTTTTGTAAGAGGTGTTTATTTAAATTTGTGGTCTAGTTAGCTATTACCGTTGTTTACGTACGTTGTAGTGTATGCTAAACCCACATTTTCGCCATAACGCTGTTGTTTGATTCACACAGATGCGTGCATCAAAACCTTTTTGATTATAATTAATCATGTAATTCAAGTCATAACTGTTCTATCTCATTCAAAGGTCGTGGTAAAGTCAAATTTGCATCTTGCCGTATTTGTTTGCCTCTGTTAATGTTGGAAAGGAATTTGTAAGCTTCCCTTAATGGCTTTTAAGCGGATGGATACATTTTCTACTAGAACTTAAGCCGACTTAGCATATTTGGGAATCATGGGTTTATGGATTTCGTTCAATTGCCTCATTGAGAGAGCTTAGCATTAAGATTCTTAGAATAAGTATTTATTCCTACGTGCGACGCTGCGATTGGCTACGCAGGGTCGCCTCAGCCAATAGTGTTTGAGCTTGCCCCTGCTTGATGAATTTGCGAGTTCGGCTCGTTGTAAATTCAGCGTCAGTTAGATTCAGAGTTTCGAGTAAGCCAGTTCAGCTATGCTTTGTGCTGGGTTGCGGTCGTTCTAACTTCCTGGTAAAGACGTTTCCAGGTTGTTTTGTGTTACGGTTACGCGCAATTCGCTATTTTCGCGTGGCCAATCCAAGCGTGTCACAACAGTTGAAGCTTTTGTAAAAAACCATCGGTCCATCAGTGACGTTTGTAATCGTTGTTACTCAATATACTCGTGTTTGTTAAGTCTTGTTTCACTCCAACAACTAACTGAACCCAAGTTAGGGTTATTAAGTGGCAGTTCCCGGCAATCCCATTGAACCGGAATTCGCAGCGGATTAATTGGGGGCCCCATTCGTGGAAGCCTCTTTTCAAGTTAATCATAGAAAAAACATTGGTCCTTCGAGCCGGATTTGGAAGAAGCTAAAAAACGCGAGTGTACAAGTTTCCAGTAGCTGGTGGATGCAATCGCTCCAACATCGTTTCGTCGGAGAGCGTCAAGAAGCTTCCCCAACACCAGGAAATTCATCGAGAGCCTACACCGAGTCCAGTTCCCACGTCAAGCGGCAGCGATCGGCAGCGGGTTGGTTTTCTGTTCGTCAAGAAGTTACTACGTTCTCAAATCAAAAGTAAGTCCTTTTCCATTACACCTTCGCTTAGTGTTGTTTTTTGCTTGTGTCAGTCATGGTGGAAACTCGTTCGACATCAGCGGTCATGTCGGAAACTCGCGCTTTAACCACTCGTTGCAAATTCATAAAAGCCAAAGTAGATCGTTTCGAAACTCTATTTCATAGAATTTCTTCGTCCAGCCCCGTGAAGGCTCACGAGGTCGGCAACTTGTCAAAAGAGTTTAGTTGTTTCCAAAATTTGTTGGATGAGTATAAGAAGTCAATGGAGGGCCTAATGGAGGCCGACGCTGAACACTTTGATGAACTTTTCAATGAATTCGACTCTTTTATGACTCATTTTAGCGAGATTAGTAGCACAGTCGAGGAATTCTTATCAAAAAATAAGATCAGTCCGGGTATAAAACCGAATCTAGGTCAAAATTCTTTGCAAAGTGGTCCTTCAGGAGAGCTCGCTGGATTAAGATGACCACCCTTAGATTTGCCTTCATTTTCGGGGAAATTCGAGAATTGGGTTCAATTTCATGACTCCTTTACGTCGCTTATTCATAACAACGCTAATTTGACCAACGTTCAGAAATTTTACTATTTGATTTCTTCCCTTAAGGGAGAAGCTGCTAGTTCAATCTCGTCGTTAAAAGTTACCAACGATAACTATACCATTGCTTGGGATATCCTAGTCAAGCGATTTGAAAATAAGAAACTGATAGTAAAATCAAACAAAAATGCGTTAATCAGTTTAGAGAGCGTAAAAAAGGATTCACATTCGTCTGTTCAAAGGCTGCTCGATAGTGTAGTTAGAATTTTGGAAATTTTAAAGGCGTACGGGGAACCCACAGTCGACACCATACTAATACATATCATAGTTTCGAAGCTCAGCTCAGCAATGCAGACTGACTGGGAATTATGCAAACATGCCGGACAATTTCCTACTTTGCGAGAGTTGTTAGATTTTTTAGAGAGCAAAAGTCACTTATTAGGTTCGCTGGAAGCTGCGAAAATAGGTTCGAGTTTGGGAAATCAGGGATCCGAGCAAAAAAGTCATGCACGCGCTCATGTAGCCAGAGAGCAAGGTAATCACTCTTGTGATTTTTGCAAAAATAGTAATCATTCGATTAGCGCTTGCGAATCATTTTCAAAATTGTCGGTAAACGCTCGTATCGAAGAGGCGCGTCGTTTGAAATTATGCAACAATTGTCTCAAGCCCGGACATTTCGTGGTAAAATGCACATCGTCGAGATGCCGCGTATGCAGAAAAAAGCACTTCGTCGCCTCGTCCTGGACCGCCAGAAACCAGCAGCGACACGCGGGAGGTCGGGGCCGTCGCCCCGAGCGAGGCACCCGTCGCATCCGTTTCAGCAGCTTGTAGCCGTCCTGCAATCGCGGCGCCAGCGCAAGTTTTATTGTCCACGGTTAGCGTATTCGTAGAAGGATCCTCCGGGTCATTTTCCCGGGCAAAAGCTCTTTTGGACCCCGGATCCCAACTTAACTTAGTTAGCGCCGACTTGTGTCAAAATTTGAAAATTGAGAAACGAGGTAATGTCACCTCACTGTCGGGTGTTGGTGCCAGGGCTCTGAACGCTGAATTCAGAGCAAACGTTCGAATCCGCTCCCGCAACGGGAAATACGAGGACATTTTGAGCTGTGTTGTGTTAGACAAAATTACGGACCCTCTGCCGGCCCTTTCTTTGCATCTTGCCGTATTTGTTTGCCTCTGTTAATGTTGGAAAGGAATTTGTAAGCTTCCCTTAATGGCTTTTAAGCGGATGGATACATTTTCTACTAGAACTTAAGCCGACTTAGCATATTTGGGAATCATGGGTTTATGGATTTCGTTCAATTGCCTCATTGAGAGAGCTTAGCATTAAGATTCTTAGAATAAGTATTTATTCCTACGTGCGACGCTCCGATTGGCTACGCAGGGTCGCCTCAGCCAATAGTGTTTGAGCTTGCCCCTCCTTGATGAATTTGCGAGTTCGGCTCGTTGTAAATTCAGCGTCAGTTAGATTCAGAGTTTCGAGTAAGCCAGTTCAGCTATGCTTTGTGCTGGGTTGCGGTCGTTCTAACTCCCTGGTAAAGACGTTTCCAGGTTGTTTTGTGTTACGGTTACGGCCAATCCAAGCGTGTCACAACAGTTGAAGCTTTTGTAAAAAACCATCGGTCCATCAGTGACGTTTGTAATCGTTGTTACTCAATATACTCGTGTTTGTTAAGTCTTGTTTCACTCCAACAACTAACTGAACCCAAGTTAGGGTTATTAAGTGGCAGTTCCCGGCAATCCCATTGAACCGGAATTCGCAGCGGATTAATTGGGGGCCCCATTCGTGGAAGCCTCTTTTCAAGTTAATCATAGAAAAAACAGCTGTCATAGTACACAACTGCTTCTTCTGCCCTTTTTTACCAATAATTGCAAGGAGTAACATTTTTACGTTAATCTACTTATTATAATATGACCATTACCGATGATTTCTGTACTATTTGAAGCAAATACTGAATTATGTGTCAACTGTATGATGTAATTCACGACATAACTGCAACAATTCCAAGATTAACTAGACCACAAATACAAATAAACACCCATTATCATAAATTGGATACACTGGTTTATACAAATTTTCAGTCTTTTCCATGAACAACTGTCTCCATGTATTTCTATCTAGAGCTATGCTAAGAGTTGTTTCCAGTGACTGGCCTAGAACTTTCCTAGTCACGTCCAGTAAGCGCAATAGAAGCTTCCATCTGCCTTCAGTAGATTTGACCTGGGTAATACTCTTTTGGAAGGTATTTGATGAGCTGAAGATCTGTCCTAGGAATGGTAGAACTCGAGGGTGCACCATTGACGGTACATGGTAAGGCAAAATATTTTGCAAAATAAACAAGATAGATAAAGTATTAACGAAAAATAAATGGAGATGGCTAATATATACTGTAATTAAGGATTTATCAAAATCACCGAATTGTCTCGAATATACTGTAGCAGACTTTGCACACAACTCAAGGAATTCGTAATTATTCGAAGAATTTCGACATCCGAGGCTGCTCCTTGTCTGTGAAATCCGCAAAACCAGGCAGCTAAAAGTTGACCAATCTCCGATGGAACAAACAATAGGCAGCACTATATAAACTGGTTTATCGAAACGAGTTTGATTGCCAAAACGAGGCTGTGAGCCGAATTTTCTGGCAATCAAACGAGTTTTGTTATGTGCCATAAGCAAACGTGTATTATTCAATATTTTATCTTCATCAATAAATTCTGGTAAAATGTATTTTTTATGTAAAAAGAGTGTAGCAATGGGCACTCAGTGCGGTAGTAAGGCTGTTAACTACACAAAATAAATTTGCTTAATAGTACCTATATAACAATACCGACGAAGATAAAAATATTGAACAGGTTTTGTTAATTTACTTCATATTTGATTTTTTTTTCAAGTGAGTCGAAAAACCTTTGATAGATTTTATTAATTTTTTGGCCATACATTTGTAACAGGAAACTACAGCTTTTTGTGGAATAAATCATAAGTTCGAAAATTATAGGGTGTTTAAAAACTTTGCTCAAATTAATAATTGTCCATAATTTTGTAACCCCCTGTATAATCACTACCAATTTTTTTTTCTGGATAGTTACTTTAATTTAGAAGCTATTTCTCTATTATACAATTTTAGTTGTCTAAACGGCTTAGCAAAAAAAAAATTGTTTTCTAAGCCTGAATCAGTAATTGTAACTTAACACTAGGCTTGTATGGATTTAGAAAATATTTTTTGTGGATAAACAGTTTGTAACGCGGCCTCGCTCCGAGCTCTACACCTGCTGAATTATTACTTTAAATTGCCCTGGGTTCGTTAGCTTAATCAGTCGGTGTGCTATGAGACTCTTTCGCATTCACAGAGTGGTTAAGGGTACTAACATCATTTAGGGTCTTTTCCGTGGACACCTGAAAGGTTGTACTCTCTAATGTAAATATGAATGACCATAAAAACCCAACAGTTTACAATAAAAGCATATAATTTGCAAACAAATACACACACAGGAAAATACATATAGGTATATACAAATTATGGCGCTAACACGCTACATATATGCGAATGCTTTAAATAGATCCGTAACAGTTTATTAATCGGCTAAAAGTCAAATGGTCTGCACTAATAAACTCAACGCGGCGCTGTCCCTTCTTTAACAGCCTCGAAGATAGTGCGGGCACGCTGAGATGACGTAACCGCGAAGCTCGGTCAGCATGTGATTCCCAGTGTTAACAACCACGAGTGGAATGACCCCAGATGGTGTAATAATATTTCAACTGGTACGATGATTATTGCTAGCAACTAACCTGGCTATATTCTAGCAGTATTCCGCGAAAGATGCTCCTCCTAGGTCGTCTCAGCAATTACAGCGGCTACAGCCTGCGGTACAGTTTCAACAGGATATCTTGATCCTCGGACGCTACATCCCCCTTCGGGATGCACAGTGTTAGGGCTGTTATTAGCCAGTGCGGCACTTTAGTTAATTCGCAAGCCCCAGTAGCTAGCTTACGACTTGCACCGTTTATTAGGCGTCAAGCCTCTGATCCGCCTGATTCAATCACTTGAGTGCGAATGCCCTTCCTGCAGGACCCTGGCGTTGACTCCCATCCTGGGTGGTTATTCGAGAACAAAACTGCCTTGTCGGCGCATTGTTCCACGAACTCGCAGCACGTTACACTTATAGTTATTGACCGCGTATACATTAAATATCACTCTATAGTGCTAAGCTACATGCATAAACACAAGAACACTTACTGTTAGGCTTCATTGCTAATTAGCATGTGATGCAAGCATACAAAAGAAACAATTACAGGGGGCACGAATTGACCCGTTTCACGTTCACCCAAATAAAATTTTGTAGGAGAAGGAGTAGCTTCTAAATTAAAATAATTATTCAGAAAAACAGATGTTGGTGATTTTAAAAGTTAATCATTTTTAAAGCCCTCTAGCGGTAAACTAAGCAACTTTGTATATAGGTAAGTTGAGCGAAATCATCATATTTTGGGCCAAGGAACTTGTGGTCTTCCGTAGTACGTGTATTTCAAAAACACCCTGTAGATGTATCTTCGACGGCGTATACATTCCTTCACTGGTATCTACAAAAATTACATTCAAACTCGTGTTTCGTTGTGTTCTACATTAGACTCTGGGAATTTCAAATTCCTTCGACACAGAAATACAAGATGGAATCCATAAAAAGTACAGTATTTAGTACTAGCATTAAACTAAAAAACAAGGAATTGTCCATTACAAGAACTCTACTTTCCTTCTGTTTTGTCACACATGTTTTAATAGCCTACTATTCACAACTAGTGTTGCCTTTATGATTCTATTTTTGGTTAAATAAACTAATTTAATGAGTTACTATAAATATTTAGAATTGTAAAGATATAAAAATACTTTAGTTCGGTTTGAAATCTACATAAAATTTGCTTTAATAATGTCAAAGCACTTTTCACGACCGTTCATAATAATAGAATTATGCAAAAAAACCAAATTTCAGTCTGCAATGAAAATTTAAAAAATCTTAAATTGTAATATAGATTCCAACAGCATTTAAGGGTATTTATGTTTTAATTAAATTCATTTTCTATATCTTACCGTTAGGCGAATGCTATGTACATGACGCTTATCTAACTATTCCATGCATTTGTCAAATGATGTCACAGTCCCAATCAGAAAACTTACAATAATTAAAATTCTAAACCAACTCCAGAACGAACTCTCAAGAAACAATTTCTGCAAACATCACACACATAGCATTATTTCCTGTACCGAATAAATCCGATGCTTCAAGATAGAAATCAGTATTGCGTATATTCATAGTTCTTGGCACGAAGATATTGGGTAAAGCGAACTTCAACATTCAAAAACTAGACAGCGGATATTGTGTAGAACACATTAGACATTGGAAGATTGGAAGAGGAACCTTTAGGATAGAAACTTAGTTCGATAAAGGGAAGGTCGGACAAGACTTTAATAGCGTAGTGGACATTATGGATAACTTTGACAAACTGTGGGTAACTGCGTAGAATTATCACAAGACGCACAATACAAAACACTGGTGCATGACCTTTTCGAACAGAAAAAAGAAGTGGAATGGATTCGAAATGGTATGGAAGAAATCACAGCGAGGAAAGGAAAACGAGGCCTGCTTGGAACTATGCTAACGTCAGTTTTCGGAGTGAACGAAGAAGTTTATCAAGATATCGAAAATCTAGACCAGAATCAACAAGAGTTAATAAAAATTAATAATTAACAATTTAAATTCTTGTTGTCAACACTCTCAAGATTCAGTTAAACTGAAAAACGAATTGACAAACAACTGGAACACTTTCAAGAGAAGCTAAACCAACGAAATTTGGCAATCAACCAAATGGACAAATGGCACAAGGCCACTGACGTCAATCATCTGAACATCCACATCATCAGTGTGTACTAAGTTGCGACAAATGTAATAAGCCAGATGGTAATTACCACCCAAAACCTCTGGATACTAATTTTCACTGAGGAAACTGGTACGGGCTAACCTTGCATGCACAAATCAAACAAATAATTACAAATGCCGCTAGTAAACTTTCACCAAACTTAGAAATAGTAGGATAGTAGTATAGGATCCGATACAATAAATTAACACTGAACACGGCGATACCTCTATAAATATTCAAGAATACTTCATCATGCACGAGACGACCGCGTACGCTTGGGATGGGCGATGTTCGAAAGGTAATTTTTGTTGTGGATTATAATCTGGAGAGGTACTATCAAGAAACAGACGAAGAATTCGAAGAAAGCCTTCAAATTGCGATATGCCCTATTAGCTAATGTAATAGTATTAGTGGATTTTTGAGGTAATTAATTGACAGTAATTTCTAAAGGTTGGGTTGCTACATACAGAAAAAATATTTTTTTAATATTTAAAATTGTTTGACAACATACTGTCTTTTTTATAAATTCTTCTGCTTTCACTATCTGCAATCGTCCCTACACTGCTTATTTAACTAATGGGATCACTTGGTACAGAATTTTTCAATAGACGGGAAAAACTCAAATGTCAAATTATGGCGACCTAACAGCAGAAAAACAAATAAAAGCTTACTTAACTTTTAAAACAATTACGTCTGCTATTACGCAAGGATGATGTGCCTAGATAATCCTATGTAATTATATAAACGTCACTCTAAAGAACACCCGAGGAACGCTACCTGGAGTAAAACTCATCAAAAGACTCCACAGAAAATTTACTGCTTTAAAACTAAGAATAAACGGTTTTCTGATCTTGATATTTTGTTAACTCGCTAAAGATAGCTTGTACCTTGACTCTGCTCCCAGATCCAAACGTAGGTTCTTTGCCATAGCTAGGGCTTTACTGCAATTCCCGAGGAATGCTGCTACTCAGGCTTCCAAGCCCTGGACTTCGAACAACTCGGCACCCAAAGCACCAGCTTAACTCGATGCACTCATCAACACTTTTACCATCTTCAGATGCACCAGGAATGAATGTAAATTCTCTACAGCCTAACCACGATACTGTACTAATGTGAAAACACTTTTCGTAATTGCATAAATTGATATTTATTATCTTCTAGTTGGACCTTTTGTGGGAAGACGAGAAACACACACAAGCATCGTTTCTGGAACCCCAAATGGTTTCGTTTACATTGTTCTTACTTTGTTATTATAAAGACAAAGTCTGCTATTATTACATTTTCATATTCACGTCAGGGCTAACGCTACTTTTAATAAACCTTAAACTTAAAATTATTTCAAGGCTAATGCTACTTTTTTACAATTGCAAGTACGGAAAGCAGCCAACGCAGCATATGGAAACATCGTATCCGCAGGGTTATTTCAGAACACCTATATATGGGAAACACTTGGATGTCTGTCGTTCGCAAAACGATGAGCATAGCAATCAGCTGTAATAAGTTACAGTCAATACAGCGGGTGTCATTTAAATTACTTGGGGCTGTATCACTCAAGCAACTGAAAACACGTTAACTCCAAGACGCAATGCGAAATTAGAAATTCTGGTAAGATATGCAAACCATTTAGCATCAGATTCAACGACATAGTAACCCAAAACAATTGTACAGATATTGCAGGAGAACAGGTGTTGAAACAATCAGACCATTTCCAGGATCTATAAACTTCTCAGTTAGACCTCCAAGAACATCTGAAGGAAATGACATAAAAACCATCTAGCAACACTCCTACCTCTGCGGTGGAATAGTCATCAGCGTACTAGGATCTTCCACAATAACACAAATCATATAATACAACAGCAACAACACCGGAGAAAGCATCCGTTCAAATAACGTCAGAAGGAAGTGGAAGGATATCCTTTTAAGACACTTAACGTGGTTGAAATAGTTTATTTTTTCTAGCAAGTAATTTGTTTGAATTAGTTTTATAAGAGATTTTTTTGTCTTATCTTGAATATGGAGCTTTGCAATATGTTTAATATCAAATTAAACAGACCTAAATTTCCTTTCCAAATGCATACTAACAGTACAATGCCCTAGATCATGACCTCAGTGTATATCGCAATTGCATGTTTAACAAAATTGCAAAAAAAGCTTGTAGCGGCATTCTTAAACATTAACGGGTTGTTATGACATAGAAAAACGACCTAGTAAAGAAAGCACTTTGCACTTTGAAATAATGCAACCTTTATAAGTAAGCAACATGTAAATAAGTAGAGTTACAATAATAAAAACTGTCAGCATTAAGTGTTCGATTAATTAACATAGAGGTAGAACTTTAACAAAGCCATAAAATCTTGAGGTGTGAGGCTGGACCATAGGTTGTTACCATACTATGTCGTCCTGTGAGTCGGATGACTACCCTGGTCTCAAAATACGGATTAGGATTTCAACCATCTGCTTAGAATTAAAAAGGGCGAAACCAGCACAAGTAACAGGATCCTGACAACCTCCAGACAATTTTATTTTAGTGGTAAGTGCAGAGTATGGGCTTATGACTGTGCATTTATAGTACAGTAAAATTGTCGTCTGACCTTAAACAAAATTGGCCGCGGCGATTCCTCTTGCCCAGTGGCCTAGGGTCATTAGACAAGTATAAAACCAAAAATCCATGTCCCCACCTCCTGTCAAACAACCGCCATCTTGAAAATAATTAATTTTTTTTCTCGCATTCCATTGGTCGCAGAGAAAAAGTTATTGAACAGAAAATGCTGAAATTCTAGACATTTTTGGTCCATGTTGCGATACCGAAAAATTGGTACTGCGAACAGTAGAGAGCCGTTCTAGTTCTGTGGGGGTGGATTTTTCAGAAAATTGAGAATGTTAAAGATGTAGTGCTTGAAAAAATGTGCACGAATCTCTTTTAATAATGTGATTGATTTAAATAGTCTCCGAGTGACAGCCCTTCAAAGTCCGGGCGACGCGGCGTGAGAAATGTATATTCCGGCGCAGCAAGTAGTTTCAATGTGAATACGTTTTCAGAACCTACAGAAATTCTACACATTTTTGGTCATTTATGCGATACCGATAAATTGGTATAGGTAAAAAACATAAAATTATGGGAAAGGTATATACGAGCCCAGAATCATATCATTTGGCCCAGATCAGTAAAGCTCTTAGATTTGCTGGTGTAATATTTAAATAAATCTAGCTTTTCTGCTATGGATTCTGTTGTTTTATAGTTTTGCCATATTTCATACACTATAATACGATAACTGCAATTGTTTGTAAGTTTGCCACAGGAATGGCCAAAATTCAAGAAATTGACACTATAGCTTTACCACTTACCATTTCTGCAAAAAGAACACAGACACCCGGCTGTCTATATGTTATTAAGCAACAAACAGAGCTTGTTTCACTTCAATCAAAACATGCTAATTTTAACGAAATTATACTTTGATCATATTGGCCAAATGAAATGAATCTACAACTTATTTTTAAGTTAGTGTTTCCCGACTATTTGTTGTAATTTGTGATTGCTAAAACTATTATGATATTGCGAAAAACTCCTACAATTATGATGTAAGAATATTGACCAAAAGATTCTCTTTTCTGTGTACAAAATAAAGATACCTGAAAAATCTTAACTGGGCGAATTGGGGATGGAAAAGATCTTCCCAAGGATTGGAGCTTGTGAAAACTCTCAGAGATCCCACACCTGCAAGCCTTTTGAACCTTGTATCCTGTGGGTGTATGAAAAATTGTGGGCCAGCTTGTGGGTGCAAAAAAGCTGGCCTCAGTTATTTCGCAATGTGCAAAAATTGTGGCGGACAAACCTGCTACAACTCAACCAATATTGAATCAAACAGCGAGGATGAAAATTTTGACCCAGACTAGGAATTACCTTCACAAGTTTCGGGCTTTTTTGCAATAAAAGTTTAAGCAATACTCCTACCATGGTCGATAATGACTAGGTTGTGTCCGAGGCTCCGAACCAAGACGAAGGAACAGCTAAAAAAAGAAAACGTGTCTGAGTAAACTACAATATCTCTTAGGGTTTATGGGAAAATAAATTACTTTAAAAATACAATATATTCCTTTCCCATAATTTACCTATACCACTTTCTGGGTATCGCTGGAATGGCCAAAAATATGTGGAATTTCTGTAGGTTCTGAAAATCTATCTACGTTGAAACTACTTGAGTTACGTGACAATTTTACTTCGCAAAAGATAAATGGTTATTGTGCTGCGCCGGAATATACATTTCCCACGTCGAGCGGAATTGGAACTACCGTAACTCGGAGACTATTTAAAGCAATCATATTATTAAAAGATATTCTTGCACATTTTTTCAAGAACTACAAATTTCATATTAGCAGTTTTCCGAAAAAGCCACCCTCACAGAGCTAGAATGGCGGAAACCGATTTTTGGCAACTTTGTCGCCCCCTACCGTTCGCAATACCAATTTGACGGTATCACGGCACGGACCAAAAATATGTAGAATTTTATTTCCAACATTTTTTGTTAAATAACTTGCTCTGTGCGAACAATGGGTCGAGAGAAAAAACAAATTTAATTGTTTTCAAGATGGCCCTTGTTTATGGTTATGAACTTATTGTGTATGTTGACTACGTCGGCGTTGTTGTACCTTTTGGCCATGAGCTTGGTCCAATAGATCTGTTTACTGTATTTGCCTTATTATCTTCTCACGTACCTGTACATGCTTACTTTCAGGGTGACTTACTCACTGTGTCAAGATCGATTTAAAGTGAGGCATGAGAGCGGTTCTTAAGCGTTGCAGGTAGGTCGGCGCGCTTGTCGCTACAAAGTTGGAGAACAATTTATGTCTGGATCTCGTTGCGGCCATTTATTTTGTAACACCATATATATATATTGTAACGTTTCGCCCAGCGCGAACGCGATTGTACCTATACATTAAAAATTAATTAGCGGGTTCCCCCTTGTCGTGCACCACGTTAGAGACCGAAGCTCCGCGCTGAGAGGACGACGTGACGTCACCGCAAGCGATCGCCCTAACACCACTGCGCACCTAGACCACGAATCCCCGCTCCAAAGACCTCCGATTACGCCCGCACCAGGTATAAAAGCAGAATCCGGAGCGCAGACAAGACAGAATTTCCTAGAATTTCCTAGATCTTCCCACTCCTCCCGCCTTGCCTGTGCTCTCAGGAGTGTCCCCGAGGACTCTTCGAGGGTACCCCGACCAGCTACCTGAACCCCTGAACGTTCGGATTGTGACTATACTTTCCAACGGTATTTCCTCGAAGTCCTGCACGTTCGGATTGTTACTGTACTTTCCAACGTTATTCTCTTGAACTCCTGCACGTTTGGATTGTTACTATACTTTCCAACGGTATTCTTTTGAACCCCTGAACGTTCGGATTGTTGTTATACTTTCCAGCGTTATTTCCCGAGCAACTAGCGACCTAGAGAGCTGCCCCAGGCCCGACGGCGACGACGTCAGACACCTGGATATAAGCAGAGTTTTTCCAAACTCACCGACGGCGCCTTCCAAAGCTTGGGCACTCGGGAGGCCAAGCCGTGTGCGCCGGTGACAACGCCGTCTGTGGAACAAATTCCCTAGCACCAGGACGGCGACACCGACGCAATTAGGCCTGTTAATTGCGACCGGAGTGGTTTAGCATCTCCGAGGCCGAGGAGCGTGCACTGGGGGTTTCTGCGGAATGAGCCCGAGGCCGCCGCCCATAGGCACGCACTCGTGAAGCTAGGGTAACTCAGCGGCCACCTCCGCCAACAAGAAACGGCGTTTAATTAATCAAAATCCACTCACCTAGTGCGGCAGAACAGCTGGCAAGTAAAACAAATTAAATACGGCGCCCACCACTCGAACGCTGGGAATTTCACTGTTAAAGCTCCAGACGCCCTAGGTATGCACACAATTTAATTTAACATTGACCACAGTTTTGTTTATTTAACGATTTCAAGACCAAATGTATTGTTGTTGTCCGCCATCACTGGCGACCCACTAATCTGTCATATTACCTGTTCAGGGCCGGCGCGTTGCCAACGTGACGAGAGGACTGACGTACATACAGGCTGTCCCGAAATAGTGTGCCACTGCTCGATTGCCGACGAACGAAACGCCCCGTTAGAAGAGTTATTTTATTTTTATGTCATTACATTCTATTATTTCGTGTTTTTTTAAATACAGTTTAATTTAATGTATCTAGTTAAATGTTATTATATTATAGTAAGAAGTTATTCTGTGTTTCTATTCCACGTTACTATCTGAGCTTATCACCTGGATCTTGGCATTCTGAGCTTACTTTGGGAAAACCAGTTTTCAGGCTGGTGATTGTAGCATTTAAATTAAATTAAACTAGCCCGTCAGGCTACAATATATATATATATGTGCACGGCTATCTTACTTGCCTCCGAACATATGACAGACACCCACGCCTCCATGTCAAGGAACATGTTTTTCCATGTGTATTCCTCGTCAATCTCTTAAATAAGGTTTTCTTAACAGAAGCATCAAGAGAGGGGTAAGGAATTTTGATATTTGAGATATACAAAAAAAATGGTGCACACAAAATAGCAACACAGCTCCGACTATACTGCTACAATGTGGCCTCCCATTGTATATCGCCGTGTTACACAATCGACATACTCACCTCCAGCAACGTTGCCGTTCTGTTGCACCTTTTGCCGAGGGAATAAAAGTAGCGCGTCGTTTTGTTTTCGGATTTTGGCACGGCGAAGGTGATAACATATCTAAACATCGCGCGAATGGCATTCTGCGTGTGTTAATAAATTCTTGTGGGTACCTAACATAGCTATATTACTACAAATAGCTTAATAAAATCAGTTGCCCTGTAGTTACTGAAATCTTGCAATATAATATTTGAGTTAAGAATTAATGAGTCACAATTCTTAGAGAAAACAACCAACAAAACTGCCACAATCATTTCTTAAAACTGAATTGTCATATTTCGAAAATCAATTATATTAGCCAACTTCGTCTGGGCACGGCATGCGATCAATGGTGTTGATTATCGTTTAGTGAAAAATATGGATACCAGAACAAGCTGCATAATACGAAGACTGAAACATTAACGGTAACGGCGTTCGCTCACAGAATTAACAACACTGAATTTTGGTAATCGAAGCATGGGCTACTATACAGGGGCCGGCAACAAAGATATTTATAAAACTACGAGAGTGACATAAAGTTCATATATATAGGTACTGTCAGATGCTGAATTCGCTCACTTGCCAAAATGGAATACTCAGACCTAAAGTCGTCCCATTGCCGAATTAATTTGCTCAGTTACGGTATTGACCAAACTCATTTCGGCATTTAAACAAATTGGGCATCTGAGTCAAATATATAAAAATTCTACGAGGTACGAAGGCGGTGCACATCACATGATTATAAATGGTAGGTCAAAAAGAGTGGTGACCTAAACCTACTTTTTTTAAATAAAAGGCTCGATATTTAGGTAGCTTACAAGGAGTTTTCCATTGAAATGCTAATAATTTTAATATAAATTTGTATGGATCTACCGCCAACGGTTCTGGAGATATTAACGATTTTATGCAAAAAAATGCTTAACTTTAGGCGGCTGTTGGAAGTAACAGGAATCAATTCAATGAAAGAGAACGTTATCAAAATATGGGGTAAAAGTTTCTTCACGTTTCTAATAATACTGAAACAATAAAAGGAAACATTTGCTAATGCGAATTACATCAACTTGCAAATAACATTACCGGTGATGGGATTCGAACTACATCACCTGCAAATGCGATTTAAGTTCCACGCGTTTCTTCCACTGATCCGTGAAGGATCTCTCGGATCTGTGCAGTGCATGGCTGTATTAAACAGAACACACTTTTTGTTGTCCCTTTTTACTCTTACAGCATTTATCTTGTATCTCTTGGGTTCCATTTTCGTCAAGTGTAAAGCCTGAGCTATGTGCAAATTACTGATTTTATCTGAGTCTAAGTTAAAGCAAAATAAGCAACAATTTTTTTAGTGCCCACTCTGTACCTATATGTTGTGTCTAAATATGCCTTTTTTCTTCAAGTGCAAAAACCTGAGATATGTGCAAATTATTACTTTCATTTAAGTAATAAGTCTTGAGTTAAAGCAAAAATAGAAATAATTTAATTTTTCTTATTTGCTCACCCTGTATATATTTCTCCGAAATTTTCTCGGTTTCATGCCAGGTAGACATATAATATGCATGCAAAGTATCGTCTTTCTCCAAAAAATAGTTTTAGAGTTATACCGGCAAAAGACGGAATTGAAAAAAGCGTTTCTTTGATATCTAGGGACCCTGGAATTGAAGATCTGAAGAAATCTCAGAGGGTAATTGTTTATCAATTACAATACGTTCTTCGTCTTTTATACGAGGCAAGTAAAAACTAAAAATTAAGATGCTTTAATTCAAGGGATAACAAAACCACCGAACAGAACAAAGAACCAGATTTAGACAATACAAATCCCGTAATGTAGATACAAGAAATAATGAACAAAAACACTAAAAATTCTGCATAAATTGATCCTACGAGTATTATCAAATGAAATCAGATTTTGAAAAAAACAAACGAACACATGAAAACTATACAGTGGCCGTCAAAAGGTCGGCATCATATGGGAAAGTTTTTTATTTTCTATTTTTGAAAAGAACGTTTTACGACAATAATTTGTGCTTGTCCAAAAACCTATTTAGCCCCTATCATACATACCGAGTGATTTTAACTTATTTAGAAAATTGCGTATTTCGAAATTGTCAAAATCTAAAAAGTTCTATTTTTCGGAAATTAAGTAAGTTTTCAATGAAATTTCTTTAGAGTGTTAGTTTTACCTAACTGAACAATCTCAAGTCCAGAAAACACACATTTTTCTTTAACTTTAGCTAAACTTTAATTTTTCAATTTTTTAAATATTTTTCAAAATTTCACATACCAACAGCTTGTGGCCGGCTGGTGCTTGCGTGGCGCCAGCAGTGTAGTGGGTTCAAGCCCCACACCCGGGCATTGATAACCGCCATCATACGAACACCTTTGATGGTCGTGACCCTGCGAGGGCATTCTTCCTTAATTCAAGGGGTTAGGCTAGCCACCTAGCCCGGCCGCGGATTAAGATGGCTTATAAAACCGCACTCAAGTGTGTGAAAGTAACAGGCTCTCAGCCTATATTAAGAGGTAGAAGAAGAAGACATACCAAAACTTAATTTTAAAATTGACATTTTTTATGTGAAGACTAACGATTTAGGCTATATTTGTAAAAAATAATATAAAATGTTAGTTACTCCTTTAGATTTTTTATTATTTACCGAAAAGTGATATGTTCGCATAATTTTTAAGTTTTTGATGCAATGCGCTTTTTAGGAGAAGTATTTTTAAATGATAATTAATATCTATTTAAATGGCTTCTTCGATAAAAACTCTAATCTAACCCTTTTAATGAATCCTGTAAATATTCCTTTACAGTTGTCTAAATGAGAAGATTTTTCTTTATACACTTTACATGTTCTAAAAATGCTTTTCATTCAGATAACTGTAAAAGACCGTCTACAGGATTTTTGGATTTTTATAACAGTAATTCGCTAACAAGGTTCGAGTTTTTAGAAGCCATTTAAATAGATATTAATAATCATTCAAAAATATTTCTCCTAAAAAGCACATTGGATCAAAAACGTAAAAATTATGCGAACATATCAGTTTTCGGTAAATAATACAAAATCTAAACGAGCAATTAACATTTTATATTATTTTTACAATTGTAAATCTTGAAAGTCGTTACATAATAGCTATTTATGCAACACGTGCTAAAAGTCGACTTTTATGCGCGAGACATGAAAATTATCATAACATGTCTCGCGCATAAACGACTTTTAGCACCCGTTGCATACAATATTTTATCTACGACCTTCATTTTACCGTTATTAATCCATAAATATCTATTTAAGAAAGGTTCGCATCTGCGACGCTGCGTCATAATGAATAGTAGCCTACGCCGCTGGCGATTGTTTGGCCACGCCCGTGCTGTCAAGGTGAGTTACGAAATGTAATTATTGATACTCCACATATGACTGTATTCATTACATAACGCTTTAATTATTTCAAAAACGCTTTACCTGTAACGCAAGAAGCAACTAGAATAGCTTTACAACTTCACTTGCAGTTCGAAATTGTAGTTTTGAACCTCGCTTCACTTTTAGCACATGTGCTAAAAGTAAACAGCACTTTTAGTGAAAAAAGCTAGCGCTAAAAGGCCTACTTTTAGTAGTGGTCGTAGATAAAAAATTTTAATTTCAATATTAGGTCATGGTATGCGAAACTGAAATATGTTTAAAAAATTGAAAAAGCTAAAGCTAAAGTTAAAAACAAAAATGTGTTTTGTGGACTTGAGATTGTTCAGTTAATCAAAACTAACACACTCTAAAACAATCTCATTGCAATATTACTTAATTTCCGAAAAATAGCACATTTTAGATTTTGACAATTTCGAAAAACGGAATTTTCTAAATAAGTAAACGTCACTCGGTATATATGATAGGGGCTAAATAGGTTTTTAGATAAGCACAAATTATTGACGTGTAAAGTTTTTTTGAAAAATCTAAAATAATTATTTTTTCATATGATGCCGACCTTTTGGGGGTCACTGTATACCCAATACCTTCTTCCATGGGTATTAAAACTATACAAAGTGCTCGTAATTTGCAAATTTAATGATTTTGCCTTAGTAAATGAAGCACGCTATGTATCTCTGTGTTTCTTAAAAACTCTTTCAATAAACTTTCGCCTAATAGCTTATTTAGCACCCCTAAATTCAACTAGTTTTCAGATTTAATTTATTCCAGCATTTCTCGGGTTTTTGTGTCAGCAATGGCTGGATTTTTATTTCCTAAACCTAGTTTGTGATTCCCTTAAATAAAGCATTTTAGGGGCCTTACACTGTTTTCTTATACTCACACTCGCATAGTTGGAAAACAGTTGAATTCAGAGTTATCCAGTAAGATATCAAAATAAATCTCTTTAAAGGGGCATTTCAAAAATACTAAAATGTGTAGTGCGTTTCCTTTAAAAACCTTTGAAATCATTAAATTTGCAGACACCTTGTATAGTATGAATGCCGAGAATCACCATTTTACGCTCGAAAGGCAATTCACAAAAAACGTAATGTTTTATTTTGTATTTCAGTATCTACAGCAGCTGCCTGAAGTTTAGCATTTTGTGCATAAAATCGGTAACATCTCCAAAACAGTTCATGTTAGACCCATACAAATTTATATTAAAACTATTGGTATTTCAATGCAAAGCTTTTAAGCTTCCTAAATATAGAGTAATAACTTTGGTTCGCCACACTTTTTGAGCCACCCTGTATAATCAGAAATATTTTAGTAATATGCAACACTTTCGTACCTTCAACTTTTATATAAGCTATTTTAATGTAAATCTCCTAGTTTTAGAGATATTTCCCACCCCGCATCGTTGACGGATCCTGTATTAAATGTCCAGTGGCAGGCGGTTGTATTGTATTTACTTAAATCCATTACTAGCGATAAGCCCCCGTGCGCGTTTGCCAAGTCTCTGAGGCGTAACAGTATGTTTCATAGATAGAGGCGAGTACTACTGGCGCACCTTGTTAGGTGTATATGTGTATTACATGGTCGCGCCATCTAGAATAACCTCTACCAACTGAAGTGTATAACTGAATATGTGTACTGTCAAACTCACCTCCACCAAAAAATCTGTTAAATCGATGCTTGTTGCACCATCTGTTGAATGGAACACTTATACATGGGGATACCTAGTCGCCTCCGATTTTTCGTACTGGCCTCCAAAAATGAGGCCAGTTCTTCGTTTCGACGTATGCTTTCGGAGGCGAGTTTGACGTTTTGCATATATATATATATATATATATATATATATATATATATATATATATATATATATATATATTGATAAAGGGTACGTTGTCGCCTCCAAAGTAGATACTGAAGAAACGTTGTCACCTCATATATGACGTTGTCACCTCCGGTTTCGGAGGCGACAACGTTTTCCCATTTTTTCATCGGTTTTGATATTAGGACATCATCTAGAGACATAAAATTAAAAATTGGTCGGAGGTGTCAACGTAGTCTCCATACTCACAAAAAAAGTTTTTAGTTCCCATATATACCGCTGGCGCTAGGGTCGCACAAAACATATAAGGGGAGCACGTTGTCGCCTCCGATTATATAAATCTTATATTTGTATCACATACGCTACTTTGCCGCCTCCGCTAATTGGTAACCCTGAACGAGAGGTCATAAGGATGTTTTCTTATGATTTCTTTATATTATATTTGCAGCTCGCGAATAATCAATGCTATTATCTGTCATGACGCCTAGCCTATATAGAATACAAATAAGCTAAGCGTCATGACAGCTAATAGCATTGATTATTGTTGTTAAGAAGCAATTTGGAACTATTAGTAAACGTGCAACGACATCACTTATCTATATATGTATATGTATTTTTTTTGTATTTAATCCATTAGTTGTAGGCAGTGTGTCCACGGTATGTATCTACGTTATTCAAGGCGCCACTGGAAGAGCAAGGGTGGGAAACCACTAATTTGAATTGGCGCCTTGTGATTTCTTCAGTCATATTATTTATTTTGTGTTTTATCAATATTGTATTTATATGTTTTATTTGTGGTTGAGGAATAAATATATTATTATTAAAAAAAAACAAGAAGTGTAGTGATCCAGTCATAGTGTAATGCTGTCATCAAGGGCTAAGTTTATGTTAAAAATGTGCAGTAGGTACTACCAAAAAACCTTTAAGTATTACGCCAACAAATTGAACATGTGTATAATATAATACTACACCATTTAAAATATTTCATAATAACTTCATACGGTGTTCTGCATAATCTCCATTCGTTTTAAAATTAAAAGCGATTTAAACATTTATACTTGTTAATTTCTAAGGCATTAATTTAAGACTATTTTTGCACCGAGCGGGGGAATCCCCTTGCTCGCTCGCTCGGTCCGTGCGCACGATAATTCGAGAACGCTTTAAGCAATCTGGATACAATTTTGTATGCAGATTTTAAAGAAAAATCGCAGATCTAGGTTTGTGAATGGGCCAAATTGGTCCAAGATAGATAAGGCCCTTTGTCATGACTTAGTAATTTATTAACCGATCGGAACTAAATTTAAAACATACTCATTTCATTTAAAACCATGCTCGAATACTAACTTTGACAACTATATTTTAAATTAGATAGTATCCTTTTGGCCATTTTTAGAATCTTAAAAATAAAATTTCTCAAGAAATGTCTATCGCCATAAAATTCTATAGGCGGATTCTAAAGTGCAATCGTAAATGTAATTTCGGGAATCGGCCCTATCGGTCCAAAAATAGATAAAGCCCTTTGTCATTTATCAGTTAATTATAAACCGATTGTGACCATCGTTGCAGCATGTTTATTCAATTTGAAACCATGGCCGAATAACAATTTTAATAGCAATATATTCATTAGAAAGTGCCCTTTCAATACTTTTCAAAAAGTTAAAATTTCTTGAGAACCCCTTAGACTATTGCCACAAAATTTTATAGACAGATATAGATTTGTTGAATTTTGATTGGCTTTACTTTGCACCAACCTCTTAATTTATGCTAATTAATATTTCTGTGACTCTAATTTACGAATTGAGCTCTGCCTTATTGCCATTTATTCTGAAGTAATTCCATTTAATATCGGCAATGCTTTACCAACGTAGTTATGAATTAAAATTTCTGATGTAACTTCTTGCAGTTACCTGATTTACCCCAGCTCTGTGCTTTATTTACTTGCTTTATTTATCTATGCTGCAAGCAGAGTTGAGTAACGGGCTAACTACCATCTCAATATATTGCAATGGTGGCTTGGCTTATTGTATTTTACAAGCCATTCAGTTAATTGCTTTAATATTATGTAAAATATTATAACGTTGAGACACCTTTTATTTAATTCGAAATTTTATACCATTCTGTTTAATAACTGTAATGAATTTGAGACTCTTAATAGGGTGTGGGCCGTTAATCTAGTTATCTGTTCTTTGATATTCTAATTTTATATGGATTTTTAATTATTGACTGCTACTAAATGTCAGTTTGACTTTTAACAACTATCAAACAATAATCAAATCAAATTTGACAAATATTCTTTCTATTCACAAATCAATGACTCCAATCACCAAAGTAAGTACTATGTTATTTTTATTTCACTCATGTAATTGTTTTTCTTATTCAATATTCTTTTATAGAACTAATTAAGACCAACCTGCTTTCCTCTTATTTCACTGCTATTCACATTAAACACTACTGCTCCTGACGTTCACAGCTAAGCTCATTGACAGCCGAACCTCGATACTCCTCCAACCTCCTGCACGTTACCGTCAATCGAACAGCCTCCTGGTAAGTTTCCACTAACTGATGGTATCCAAACTAATTTCCCATTGTCCTCAGCTCCTACCTTGTAGTAACCAACCCAAAAATAACAATCCAAATCAATCAGTCACGTCAGCAATCCCAGCAAAACGATTGATCAGTCCTCCGTAGAATCTTCAACTCCAGTAATGAACACCAATTATACCTTGCATGTGCCAAACAATCCAAATCCACTTAAATTATTGTTATCTTCTTCTTAATAGTAACTATTTAAACCGTATTCCATAATCTCTTCACCGATGGTATGCTTGCATTATCCGTTAATTATATTTTCATTTATCTTCACTTCGTAGACTTGTTAATATCTTTTATTTTATATAATACCAAATTATTCTCCTTAATAAAGTCAAAATTTCTAGTTTTTATTAATTCTAAATGAAGTTTTCAAAAATGTGTTTACATAATTTCAGTTTGTTATTTCTACTGCCGCTTAAACAAAATTACTCTCTATATAGTTACAATTATTACTGCACACCTTTAAAATTAAATAATCTGATCCATACCTACTACACTTCTTTATTCTCATATTAAGCATATTTGTTCCATAATAACATTATCTTAGCTTTCATATTAACTTTCACCACTATTACTGAATACTCAATTGCTATAACTTTCAAAATAAAATCCAATTTGTCTCAAATTTAATTTCTATTACTCAATTCAACTTAACTAATAATCTTATTAAAAATTTTCTAAATTTGATTGTATTAATCTACCAAATTTATTTCTTTTAATTTTTCTTTAATAACTGATCTTTATGTATTATAATAATATATATATATAACAACACTATACTGTGTCATTTGAGATTTTAGTTACCTAGCCTACCAAGGAGACTAAAGTTACCGCAATTATTTTAATTCTTCGATACAATTGCTTACTACGACCGATTAGAATCTTAGAAACCCCCGGTACATATTTATATTGCAAAACATGATATGAGACAACACCGAAATCTAATGGTTTTTGGATAAAAAATGGAGCTGACAAGCGGCAGATAAAGTTATTATCTGCCGCTGACGACTTTATCTGCCGCTCGTCAGCGGCAGATAATATTATCTGCCGTTCACGAGATCAAGTAATTTTCTTCGAATTTTGTTCACAAAGTTGTAAATAATTTGTTATAAAAACGTTTGAAGAAAAAATACTATATGTTATTCGGAGTAAAAGTATCTTTATGTGGCTCGGCTCGCAAGCTCGGCAGATAACCCGTCCAGCCTCGCCACATAAAATATAACTTTTGCTCCTAATAACATATATACTATTATACAGAAGCAAAATATAAATGGAACCGTTATGGTTGTAAAATTAAACTTGCGAATAAAAATTAGTTGCTATACGTAAAATATTTCTTGCAGTTATACTTTTTCTATTTTTCGTTTCTTTTTTTAGAAGTGCAAGTCTTATAATTTCAAAGTTTACCTGGTTAACTTACCATTTTGTTTTACATACCTACTTATGTACTTACCTATCCATATGAATAAAACATTATATAACTGAGTTTATTTTCATATTCCAGATGACCATATCACATTTCGTGGTGCCGAAATCAGAAAATGCGCTCTTTGCCAAAAATATGGTGCAAACTATCAGTCTGTATGTGTATTTATGTTAAAAGTCCAGAACGTGGATAAAGTGGTGTCTATGTGACCTCCGATAATGTGGCAACACTGTTGGAGGCAACAACGACAACAAGGTGTACGCATATATACAGTTATCGGAGGTCACAGCGTACTTTCTGTACTCCCCATATATGACCCCTTAAAAATTAAAAAATCTTTTCCCCTCTCGAGGAATCCGGATTGGTTATCATTTCAACAACCCATATATACATTTTTTGTCGATGTAGCTCCATGGGAAGACCCGGAGGTCAGGTCGCCTTTTCCATGCACCGGAGGCGACAAGTTACCGTGCATCAATATATATATATATATATATATATATACCGTCACGCTTGCTCTGTGGTGTAGCCTTTCTAGGACCACGCCCATCTTCCTGAGCGCATCAAGCCGTGGCATTTAGCCTGTTTTGTGAGATTTCCAGGGTAAGTGGTGATGTTTCCCGGACATGTTTAAGCAAGTGGAACTCCCACACCCCTGAGTGTCTCAGTAATCATTTAATACCATAAAAATTTATCAAAATTAGACACAAAGAATCAAACCGCATTACAACGGCTACCAAGAAACCAGTATGGGGAAATCTGTTTAATTTTAAAAAGTGTTTGTTGAACTTTGCTTGAGATATCGTTTTGCCTTGAGAAAAATAACAAATTTACACGTATGCAAAGAAAAAGGTGAAAAGAGCAAGAATTAAATTAGAGAAACTATATCACATTTCATTAAAACATTAAAAGTTCTTAACACGGAACTAAAATTAAGGATAACAAAAACTGAAAATTTAAAGCAGTCAAGGATGTTTCCATTTGAGAAAAACAGTTGCCACTTCGAGGTCGGTATTCTGACTAAAAGGAAGCCGCTATAATTATAAAAAACACGTTGATAGAAAATGCGTTGTTCATACAACAAGTAAAACAACAATGTTTTTGAGGCACGGGTACGAAAATAGTAATATACGTTACAGGACCGTAGAGTAGCGTTTGGCAAAGGGGACTCCTGGAAGCTTAGGGAGATCAGGAAAAATTTTCTAGTCATGTATCGTACAATCTTTTTACGAGCGACAGTAGAGTAGAGTGGACAGAACTGTAACCACCCCCACCACTTGGCCTTGAGTTCAAGTTTAAGAATACGTTGAAAGCCAACACCACGCTCAAGGTCAAGCCCACTTTCAAGCCAACGTTCAAGACCACGGTCAAATTCAAGGTCACATTCAAGAACACGTACAAAGTCAAGGCCACGTTCAAGGTCATGCCTCACAATGCAGCTTTGATTTCAAGATCAAGGTCAACCATATGTACCCTTGAAGTGAGAAAATAAAATCGCAAAGAATAGTCTGCTAGGGTAGTAGCGTCCGGTAGTCGTGCAGATATTGAAGCCTTGTTGAAAGCTATTGAGATAGTCCAGAGTAAGAAAGGAACGGTGACCATTAGTGATACGGGTAGGAAGCCGCAACCACTGTTCTGT
Source organism: Agriotes lineatus (assembly GCA_940337035.1). Lineage (NCBI taxonomy): Eukaryota > Metazoa > Arthropoda > Insecta > Coleoptera > Elateridae > Agriotes > Agriotes lineatus. The sequence continues at coordinate 124,839,906 of OW679195.1, forward strand.
CTGGCACTTCTGAATAGTAAGTACCTACAAATTAAATACTTCAAGTTCTAAGTACGTGAGTGTAGGGTTTGAGTGGAGTTCACAATTTACCCCAACTATTACGATACGGGGTTACAAAAACTACTGGGTCCAGTTAGATGAATGGGAATGGACAGCCCTAATTGCAAATCAAGGATTGCCAACTACTTTTATGGCCCCGAAGATCGTTGGCCTCCTGTGGACTTAGGAAGGAAGAGGATTGTATTCGAAGCGATTCAGACAACGGCGATAATAAAATTGGGGGAAGTGGACTTGTCAGAGGTGTGTTTAACGAAAGAAACACTAGAGGAACTTGGCGCTTGCAGAAGCTCGTAGAACTGTGGTTCGCGCTATTGACATCGTTAAACGTTGAAAATTTCTATAAAGAATTAGTAAAGGGAGTAGTAAACGTTCCTGGGGACTCTATAACCAATATAAGGTGTATGTTGGAACAGCTGGAGAAAAAATCTGAAAAGACTGCGTATGTGTTGGAAGTGCTAGCGTTCGCGAGTAGTATTTTAATGAATGTCGTGGAAGTTGGACAACTCAGTCGGCAGCTGGGAGTGTAGTCATGTGGATGTATTATGCTAAAGCCGCTCGACCAGCAGCAAGAGACGTGCCTAGTGCTGTTGGAGGATTAGTGAGTTCGTTAGAGGATTTGATGGTTAGCCTTTGCCTGGACGAATATATGTGTGAAGAGGAATTTATAGAAAAGAAGAAAAATGAAGAAGAGCGTGCGGTTTGACGACACGAAGAATAAGGTGTACAAGCTGCATACGTGGGTCTATGCGTACAAAGAAGCTCGGAGAGGATTGTGGGAACGAGAAGCTTTGAACAGAAGAAAGTTAATTCCGACCAAGTCAGCGGACAGGTACGTTAAGAGATGGAGGTTTTTAGATATTGGCGCCAAATGAATGAGGTTAAATATATTGATGAAAACGTAATTTTAGCGTACGTTACGGGAATATGGGCAATATGGTAAGGGTGTTCTTTTTAGTCCAAGAAGTATCGGGCATCTTCAGTTTTGGACAAAAATTACTATGTTGAGAACAATGTTGCTAACACATGAAAATATAGATATTTCTTCTTATGCAGTAGTCAAGTCTTTTATGAAGCGTAATGGTTCAAGACATACACCAAAACAAACAAACATTTATACGAGAGATGATATACAGACATTTCTACGAGATGCTCCCGATGATGACTATTTAACTGTCAAAGTATGTGACAGTTAATATCATTGCACGGTTTGATACATTCAATTTACATATAGGAAACATTTTTGGGATCTTTGGCGGTTATAGACGAGAAGAACTGTATTGCTTAACCGTCGATGCTATTGTTGACCTAGGGTCATCTGTAATTGTCAGTATTCCTAAAACAAAGACTGGTTGTAAGCGTACGTTTACTATTGTTAATGGATGTGGAAAGAAACTATTTGGATGTAGTTAGTAAATAGAGAAATACGAGACCTCAGCGCGTTTCTCATAACCACTTCTAAATTAGTGGTAGAAAGGGTAAATGCACGGTTCAAAGAATTGGTATTATCACGTTTGGTGATATGGGCAAAAAAGTGTCCGTTTCTAATAAAATTGCCTGGACCATCATTATATACTTGTCATGCATTTCGGTGTTCATCCGCGACTCTTCTGACTGATTCTGATGCTGATATAAACATGATTAAACGTCATGGAGGCTGAAAGAGTACAAGTGTGGCCGAAAGAAGATTCCCTCGAAATGAAAACTAAAATTGAAAAAATGATTGAAGGAAGTACCAGTTTAGATGTTTCTTTGAATAATATTCTACTTAAGTTTTCGTCAAAAAGCGTTACATGTGCACAAAACTCTTTTGGGGGTTTAAATTTGACAATTGGCAAGGTTACACTTTTAAGCTTAACTTTTAGCTCTACGGAAATGTCGACAAAGGGTTCATTTCCAGATGGAAACTAACCTTAATACCTATATAGTATGTATTTATTTTTTGTTCTGGAGCTTATGCATGTGATTAAATGTTAATACAGTATCGGTACGATATTTTTCTTAACAACGCTAGTGCTGTTAAATGCATCTTAATGCAACTGGTTGCTAAGGAGTTATTATCATGGTAACATAATTGGATAAAATAAAATAGATTTGCACGTGTAAGGGCCAGTTCTACAATGCAAGTATATACCTAGAATAAGTTATCCGAGGTATAATTGTCATAGTTTCTTTTATTGCAGCAATCGCCTATAGGTTATTTATTCCTTGCTAACTTTATCCTTGGTTTGTAAAAGACACACTTTAATGAAAGCTACAGAACGTACTTCAGAATATAACACAGACAGGTCACAGTGATCAATATAAATTCAGTGTAATATATAATAACTATTCTATGCAGCCTATCTCACTTACAAAATTTAATTGCAACGGGTATTATTAACAATCAACCTGATATAAATCTGCTTTCAAGAAACTTATTTCAAAGGCAGCTATCAACACTTACATAGAGTATTCTTATCAGTTAATAAAAACAGACAAATTGATCATGTCAGTGGGGGAGCCAACATCTTTAAAAAAGGTGTACATGCTATCAAGATAGATATAATTTCAAGGCCTGAAATAACAGCAACTAAATATACATACCGCAAGCTGTCATAATCCGTATCATATTTGCAACAAGGGATTGAACTGCCCTTTTATTATTGTCGTAGACTTCAATGTTCACCATACTTTATGAGGTGCAAGAAAACAAAAGCTAGAGGAAAAGTCATAGAAAAAATAATTTTGGAAAATGGCATTGTGTTACCTAATACTTGTATCGCTATGCACTTTGATATCAAATCAAATGGTTTTTCTGCTATTGACTGAACGTTCTCGAGATCCAAACTTGCACCGCCCTGCAAGGTGATTTGTTTGATAGTGATTACTTTCCCATCAAGATAAATATCAATAATTCTACTGTTCAAACTGTAACACTACCACGAGAAAGATGGTAAATAGGAAAGGCGGACTAGAATGTATTTCAACGCCAATTAGTTAAAGTCTCATGATGAAACGATCAATGTCAAATTACTATAAAAAAGAAATAATGCATTCAGCAGATAGAGACGCAACCCGGATCAAGGAAAACTAATCTTATATAAAACACTTAGAGCACAGGTAAGAAAACTCGTTAAGGCAACTAAACGGCATTCTTGGAAAAAGCATATAAAATCTATAAACATAAATACATCGACCAAGGAAATGTGGGAAAAAGTAGAAGGATGAATGGTAATTCATCCAGTTTCTCAATTACTGGTTTCTTTTACCACAACACTACAATAACCTCTTCAGAGAATATAGCAAATATTACAACAAAAGCTTTTAAGGGATTCTTCAGCAACTCTAACCATGATGAAAATGTAAGAATAGAACAACAGCAAGAGAAGGGTTACCCCACCAGCCAAATATATATCCTTATAATTATGAACTTCAACTACGCGAACTGGAATATGCTTTGAACAACTATAAGGATTGCTGTCCCGAAATTTATAACATACACTACCCAATGATTAAGCGAGCAACATCGGAATTCCAAAATTGCTTAAATTGTATAACAATACATGGTATTCTGGAATCTCTCCTCGGTTATGGCAAACCGCTATCGTTATACCAGTTTATAAGCAAGATCAACCTAAAGGTAATCCCAAAAGCTATCGATCCATCTCAATAACATCTATTTTAAGTAAAGTTTTAGAAAAGACTGCCAACAATAAGTTAGTTCATCTCCTAAATACTCAATCCCAATCAAAATGGCTTCAGAAGAGAACGATCAACCATTGACTGCATAGTTAAATTTAAAATTGCCGTAAAAACGCTTTTATAAAAAAAGTACATCTGTGTGCCTGGTTCTTTCAATTTCAGAAAGCGTGTAATACACATGTGATAACATCGAGATTCTCATCTAGATGGGGAATCACTGGCCAAATTATTAATTTTATTAAAAATTTGATGAGTGAGAGGAAATTTATGGTTCGAATTAAAAATACACTGTACGAAATAATGAGTCAAGATAACGGTGTTCCTCAGGGTGCTGTTTTAAACCCAACTCTTTTTTAATAGCCATAAATTCCTGCCGCTATGCCTACATTAAGCTTGTGTAGTGCACTCTTACAATGTTTTCCGATTGTTTTTCACCATCTATCAATTGTGTCTCAAATGATTTTCCCTCTTGTCAATATTGACAAGTGGGAATTACATTTGACAAATAGTGAAACATAATTGATACATGGTGAAAAGCAATCAGAAACCCCTGTAAACACTACCATCGTAATTCCGCTATTACTTCCTCCTGGGGTCTCACCTGGCATCTGAACACCTCTTTCCTGGTTTACAATTCTAACTTGATCTACTTGTCCACCTAATAGTTCAGGGAGATGCTTCTTCTACAATTTCATGAATGCTGCCACTTTAGTTAATACATGGCCATATTTGTCTTTTAATATGTTTTTTAATATTTCTTAAGTAATATTCTCTTCCTTTAAGTGTCTGATCACTGTGAAAACCAATTTATTATTTTTGTTACTATGTCATTCTATGATTATTTCAAACTCAACCTACGTATTACTTTTTGCTTTCATTATGTATTCTTTAGCGTATATTGGCTGTGGCATGGATCTTGCAATTTGCAGGCAGTTTGTTTTATCTGGATCTCAAAATTCTCCAGCCGCAACAATCTTAGCTAAATTAGAATTTTATTATTTCGAAGAATATTCAACATTTTCTGGTACATAAATTTCTATGTGCTACATGTTCATGAAATATGTTGTCGTAGTTTTCTTGCTGCAATTAATATGGGGGTAATATTAAGTTTTTAACGCTAATATAGATGTTCTGTACTATATTTCTTCACTGGTACATATTTAATTTTTAATTTTGTTTTACCCAATCGTGATGAAATCAATGATTTATCTTTCATTTAGGGATGGGCACTCACGTTCGCTCAAGGTCACGACCCGATTTTTAAATATTACTCACGTTCTAGACTGGACCCTCTAACTACTTCTCTTGTGACGTCTTCGTGCTTGAATTTTGTATTCGTGTTTACTAAATTATTTGATACAAAGAACTGCAAATAATCGTAACCCGTTCTAATTTATTTCGAACTTTCTCAAAAAACATTCACGGGGCTTGTCATTTATAACTGCTGCGATTTTGTTTTAGTTTTTACTTCCATCGCCTTTCCCTAGACTAAGAGACGAAGAAAGTATTGGAATGGCGAAAAAGTCGCCCTTTACGATTTTTTTAGATCCTCACGGTTTAGGATCCCTGTCTGTCTAAAATATATATAGGGTGAGCACAGTTAAAAATCAAAATTTGCCTATTTTTCCTTTAACTTGAGGACTATTACATAAATGAAAGTAATAATTTTCACATAGCTCAGGGGTTTACCCTTGATAAAAAAAGGCATATTTTAAACCCATCAGATAGAGGGTGAGCACTCTAAAAAATTATTTTTGGTTTGTTTTTGTTTTAACTGAGAAATAGATAGAAGTAATAATTTGTACACACCTTAGGTTTTGCTCTTGACGAAAATGGGAGCAAACAGATACAGGGTAAATGTTGCAAAACAGACAGAAGTGGGCAAAGCGAATCGTGTTCTATGTAATCCAGTCGCGAGGACAAATGTAAGGCGGCCATGAGTGGTCGTATGCAACAGACGTACGACTTTGAAATGGCATTCGCAGTCGCTGAAGTTGGAATCCCACCACCGGTATTGCTTTTTCTTAATTTGAATGTTTACCTCTAGTTTCCCTTGATTTTTGAAACTGTTTAGTACCACAACGTCCACTTGCGAGTAAAGTTCTGAGTAAAGCACTTTGCAATTTTTTAATAATTGTGAACGCTTTTCCATAAAGGTTGTCTGATCAGAAGTGCTTACCATTGCTAGGGAGTAAACAAGAGCTACCATTTTAACCACTTTAACAAATTATTTTCTTTTTATTTTGTAAAACGTCGGCCATGTAGTATTTACAGATAATTGGAAAATGTAACAATATTTTTCTAGACAAACTTTATTACAATAATTTACTATCCTCGTCAAAAGCGGCCAGATCTTAAGAAATACTAAAAATATTCTTTTATTAAGTTTCCTTAAACAAAAGCGCAATTGCCCTCTTACTTCCAATTAACCGTAGTGGCCGGAAGGTCATAAAGCAGTTTCTCAAAACAACTGCTATAGCCGTTGGAACACCGTAACGCTGAAGTATTCGTAACAGCCGTTGGTCGGTCTGGAGCTAAAGCAGTACGAATTTTATTGCCACGTTTTGGAGACTTATGACCTGCTGACAGGACGGAGAAAAATTTGAAGTTAAGTTGTGGTCCGAGTAGTTCATTTATTCTGGGGTGCATTAGTCCTTAACTGTAGGCAATCTCCCTTAGATGCTGTAGTAGAGCACATCGTTCCTTACGCGAAATTTATGAAGCGGGAGATCCTTTTTTAGTCAAGTGCCCCTTTATATAAATTAGTTTTTAATTTCGCGAAAGTGCAGCCTCGATAGTTTTCAGCTTGCGCACTGGATATTTTAAACCCTTAAAGTAATTCTCCTAGATGTTCACAGATTAAATTAGCCATACAAATCTCAATTAAATTATGCATTCATGTACTAAATTATCCCAGTTATATGAACGCAGGAATTGCTCCGTTTGTGCCGCTGGCGTTATTGCAACCAAGGGAATTGTTTTACTTAGTTTCCCTCGGCGTCTCTTTCTTTCGAGCAACGGAAACTATACTTGCCGAAACTGCTTCACGAACATTGCTTGTTTGGCATCGAATGGAAACTATCAGCGGTACCTTAAAAGTGCAAAAACAGTGCCTTCTCTAAATTAAGCTTTGTAAACTGCACAGTTCATTAATATTCGTCCGCTACTATGTTTGCATGTCACGCTGAACTAACTAAAAATTATAATTAAACCCGGAACTTCTCCCGGAACGCGTCCCATTTTCCATAATAAGCATTTATGTCGAAATAAAATAATGTTTATTTACCTTAATTATTTTTTTTATGTGAACCAAAAGCCACACTGCCGTAGTGCCGTGGCTTTTATGAATCGTTTTTACCTAGGGCGTTTTTGCGACGAAATCGTATTAAATTTTAGTTTGAAAGCTTTCCGCTACTTTCAACAAAAACGTACTTTATCTAATATTGCAACCTCAGCAGTTGGTTAGAGTTAACGATAACGCGATGAATATTCAAGAGGCAGCATACATGCTTGCTAACGAGGCGCCTTGATTGAATTATACTCATTAGATGAAAACTAGATGATTTTGACAATGCATGCTGGTGACTGAAAAACTCTTCAGGCCACTTCAAACTTTCCGGAGTCGGATCCTCTACAAAACTAAGTAAAAATCCGCGATTAAAACTGCATAAAGTTGATCAATTAAACCGGAATAGCATTAAGGCACTCTTGAGGATTTTAACTTCTTAATAAGTTGTAGCAGAGAATTTTCATAAGCCGTTTTTCTTTCTGGGAATTATAAGGCAGGGTTTTAGCTGTGAAGGATTACATTTGGAATTTGCATCTGTAATAACGGAATTACCAAAGCCATCTAAGGCGGAGTCCTTAATATGCATTACAGTTCGTCAATTTATGGTAACAGCCAAGGTAAATACTAACTTATTTGCAATGTTAAGCTTGGCATAGAGCGATATTGAAGGGAACTGGTTTACCTACGAGCTTTTAACCGACCTCTATTATCATGAGGGTTGCTCTCATCACTCCTGCTCGTTTGGCTTATTAATTGATCTAGGTAGTTCAAGTCGTCCAGGGACTTGTACAATTTCATCTTAAACAAGATCAACTCTTTCTTTGCTTCAGGCGGATATCTCAGTCTTAGAAAAAGATGAGCATTAAAGCGATTTCTTTAAAAACACATTAAGGAGAAATACTTTCTACGCTCCAAAGCGCACAAAATGTGTCAACAATGTACACAGTCAAATGAAATATTGGAGAAATAATTTAGACGCGAAACGGTGGACTCCAGAAATTCTCCCTTAATAGCTTCGTTTTGTATAAACAAAATTCGAGGTCGTAAATTTAGGTCAGGTTTTAGGAGTTTGCCTTAATATAAAACGTCTTCATTATTTCTTAGGGTACCACTACAAACGTTTAACTTAATAACTTTCACTAAATTAATTTTAATAAAAACTGCTGCTAAAATTTGTTAACACTTTCAATTGGTTAACCATCAATGTTTCTACTTAGGAAAATAATACTTTGAACTTAACTTCTCTAAAATTTGATTTCTTAAGTAATATATCTAGGATCACGGGTAAGTGAAGTTGTAATGATAAACTTACATAAAAGTAAGACTTCGAAATTTTTAAAAGTACTGATAAGGCGAACATCTGTAATTAAGAACCATCAATCTTGATTTAAAGATGAAATAGACGCATTTCAAGACATTTATATAATTAGATTTTTTTTAAATTAATCGCATGTTTATACGCTCTTGTGGCTAATTGGTGGAAAATATTTCCATGCACCGCTTCAAGCTTAAAAGGCATTGATCAAACACTGAAATTTCGATTAATCTTTTAATAAGTAATTAGTTGATAAATTTTATTAGTGATAAATAAAAAGAAAATTGTAAAGGTAAACATCGGGATTTAATAAATAATCTACAGCATGTAATCATGATATCATATGCGGTTCATAGATGTCGTTAGTATTTTAAGTGCACTATTTTTTGCATGGTAATAGGAGAAACACGATTTCCGCACAATAACCGTATAACAATAGGTAGTTCACCGACCCCAAGTACACAAACTTAAATTGATTATATAACAATTATATTATTACACATAATCAATTTCTATCTACCAATTAATTTGGTGTAGGGATTTCAATAATAGAGAATAAATATTTATACTTGAAAGTAACTGTAGTTTACGAGTAAATTATTCCTCTCAAATTACTACAATGTTTGTTAGTCTCTTTTTACTTCCCTCGTCTGAAAGACGAAGGAAGTGTAGTAACCGCGAAAATATTTTGCATACACATTATACGGATGAGGCCATAATTATAGTACAGTGAATTTATTTTAATGGTTAACATAGCAGTTTTGTTTCTATGCCAGCATTTAATCACACAGGTCACTTCCATAGTTACCAATGAAATCAATAGATTAGAGCGTTTATTTTACGAGTTAACATACGAATTAGAATTAGACTAGCAGTCCAGTGAGACAAATGTCTCATTTAATAAAACAAAAAAGACCGTTTTGCAAATAGAACGTACGTATATGACGTCATTGTTGGTAGCAAACTACCAGTCGCATTCGCCTTGAGAAAATTTGCCTAGAATCTAACCTAAAAAGTTTGGATCAGGATAATTACGATAATAATTAGTGTTAGAGACTGAAATTCGGTTCCTGACCTGACATGACCATTCCAAACATATAACTTCCATAACTTTTTTCTCTATCTCTTACGGTTTGGCTGCTGAAACAGCGTCCCAGACAGACAAAACAGCGTCCCGGACAGACACGTCTATTAGATAAAGGATACTTGCTAATAAGAAACTTTAATTTTGTTGCCGGAATCTAGGTATGCAACTAAAAAGTAGATACGTAGGAACAACTTGTGTGTTGTATCTTTTCTTCAGTGGTATACATTAGGATAACTTTTAATTGTCTTTTTGGCAAGTAAGAATTCCTATGTTAACTCTTAAAATATACGCTCTAATCTATTGGTCTAATTTGTACCTATGGAAATGACCTGTATGATTAAATGGTGGCATAGAAACGAAACGCTTATGTTAACCATTAATATAAATTCCCTGTATATAACAACAATGAGATAACATGAATAACAAAATAGAATGCTTGAGTAAGAAAGAGATGGCTATACGAAAAAATTATTTTAGTAGGCATGTTTAGTTGACAAATTAAGCGTCAAGCCTTCTCGAATATTTGCTGCTATGTTTATCTCTTTCTTACTCAAGCAATACGAGTTATTTCCTTGTTCATGTTATCTCATTGCTATTATATACCGATGGGGCCACAATTTTAAATAACAGCAATGAGATAACATGAACAAGAAAATAACTCGTATTGCTTGAGTAAGAAAGAGATAAACATAGTAGCAAATATTCGAGAAGGCTTGACGTTTAATTTAATTATGACATTTGTCAACTAAACATGCCTACTAAAATATTTTTTTTCGTATGGCTATCTCTTTCTTACTCAAGCATTCTATTTTGTTATTCATGTTATCTCATTGATGTTATATATAATTATAGCCCCATCCGTATAATTATGGCCCCATCGGTAATATCTACCTGGCATGAAACCGAGAAAATTTCAGACAAATATATATAGGGTGAGCAACTTAAAAATTAAAATGTTCTTTATTTTTTATTTAACTTAACAATAAATACAAGTAATAATTTGTACATAGCGCAGGCTTTATTCTTACCAAAAATGAGCCCCAATCAATTCATAAATCAATTTTCTACGATACAAAAAGGGTCGAAGGGTCGGTGCTCCGTAGCTCAAGTAGAAATAGTCCGTCCCCTTGTAATATCCCACAAAACGTTGGGGCTACATTCGCGGTCTGCCTGCCCTTCGAATTCGACCTCCGGTAACGTTTTTTTTTATTTGAAAATTTATTTAATTTATTAAAAACGTGAAGATAACTAACTTAATTTGATTTTTAAAATTATTTAGTGTCACAATGTCGACGAGGAAAGTTCTGGGTAAAGCCTTTTACAGATTTTTAGCTATATGAATCAGAGCTATTTACCTTACCTCCAAGTTCTTGGGTAGTTATTGCTCCTTTCACAGCTGCTTGCTACCTTCGATTACTATATTCTTGATCATTTCTGCTTTAACATTATAATTTTAATTTCTTTGTATGGTGTGTCCATTTCATCTTTATTTAGAATTTATTGTTCTATATCTATGATTTCTTCTCTGTTTTTCGTCTTCTGTTCGAGCTTCTATCATTTTGTTGTAGGTAGTACTGGTCCTTCTTTATTTTTTATTGTTGTGGCTCGTACTGTTTTCTCTTTTCTTAGAGTTTTCAAAACTTTATAATAGAGATTTTGGTTTTCCATGCTGTTGCTTTCTATTTTTTCTCCAAACTCCTGCGGCAACTTATTCTTCGCCTATTTTGCCATATTTTTTACTGATTTTACATATGTTGTATGTAGCATCTATTCTGTTTGTTAAATGTTCTTCCCATTTTATTCAAATGTTACTTCTGAATTCTTTTCCCCACTCTATTACGCTGTTCTGTCTATTTATCTTATTCACTCCACAAGTTTAACTACCTAAGTTGATAATTCTTGTTTTAATTATCTGCCACATTTGTTCTACTGTTCCTAATTTTGTTTTGCATTTTGTATTTCATCATTTGCTATTTCTTTATATAAAAAAACGAATAGCGCTCGATTTTGGCTTATGGAAAATCTTATTACAAGAATGAATTAATACTTGGGGGGGGGGGGGGGGTGATCAATAATTAAATTTTGGTTATATACTATTATTTCGTAAATCTCAAAACATACGCAGTGGCCCTCGTATTGTATTACAAGCTATCAGTGAACCAACCCTGACGTTGACAAAAACAAGCGCGTTTCAGAAATGTTAAGAGAAAACACTATAATAAAGGAAACTATTGAAAAGAACTAGACTAGACTATACAGCCTGTTCAAAATTAAGTGTGCACTATCGCTATCTCGGGTGCTATTATAGCTACGAAGTTGGTTAAATTAGTAAAATAGTAGCATTTTTTGTGGCGATTAAAATGGCGCAAACAAAAAAACAATTGAACGTCGGGTTTTTGACATATTCCAAAAAATGCGTTTTTTTTTAAATAAAACCCCCTGTATATTTTGACGTCAATCGATAGCCAATCTTCTTCTGAACAAAAAACTTCTTATACCCTACTATCCTTAAGTTAATAACAATGAAGATATACAGCCTGTTCAAAATTAGGTGTGCACTATTGCTATCTCAGTTGCTATTCTAGCTACGAAGTTGGTTAAATTAGTAAAATAGTAGCATTTTTCGTTCCGATTAAAATGGCGCAAACAAAAAACGGGTTTTTTTGATATTTAGCAAAACTTTTGTTTTATTGGTACACCCTATACGTTTTAACATATTCTGAAATAACATTACATTTTCTACAAACAAGTTCAATGAGATGCTAGAATTTTATTTCAAAATATGTTAAAATGTATAAGTAGGGTGTTCCAATAAAAAAAAGTTTTGCTAAATATCTCAAAAATGAGATGTTCAATTGTTTTTTTATAATTACCACCGTAATTCACGTAAAAAATACTACTACTTCGCCCATTTAGCCGACGTTGTAGCTCCCATAATAAACAAGTTAGCAATAGTGCACATTTAATTTTGAACAGGCGTATATCTCCATTGTTATTAGCTTTAGGATAGTGGGGTTAAGAAGTTTTTTGTTCAGAAGAATATTGGCTATCGATTGACATCAAAATATACAGGGGGTTCCATTTTTAAAAAATGCGTTTTTTGGCATATGACAAAAACCCGAGGCTCAATTGTTTTTTTGTTTGCGTCATTTTAGTAGTCACAAAAAATGCTAATATTTTACTAATTTAACCAACTTCGTAGCTATAATAGCAACCGAAATAGCAATTGTGCACACTTAATTTTGAACAGGCTGTATATATTGAAAACAATCAGTTTTATCATTTTTATAAACATTACAGTGTTTTGGTATTCCCCATATCGTGATTTTACCTGTCGAAGGCTTTAACTAAGTCTAAAATAAGCAATAAGAATGTTCATGTCCATGTATAGTTGAATACTAAAAATGCCGCAGGTAGACAGAATCCGCCTTCCAGTGTCAATCTTCCAATGCCTTGCATCACAGGCATCTTACGGCCGGTTTTTCAATCGATGATTAACATTTTGATTAGCTAATCATTACTTCTTGATTAATTTCAAATTAATCATGGATAGTGTTTTTCAAACCAACATTCAATTATGATCAACTAATTCAAAATGAATTGAAAATTTGTTACGATGGTATTAACTTTTCTGTCAAATTTGACAACTTGGTGGTTTGTGATTTGTGACAATTTCAAATTTGTAATTTCTGTTCATCGTAATTTTAGTTAAAAACCATTTCTTAGGTAAGTAAATGTATTAAACATGTAGGATTTATCAAAATGGAAAATCATTTTGTAGTTAGCATGGCGAGTACAAGTGCGAGTAATGCAACTAAGCGATCTGGCAATTTCTCTAAAGAGGAAGAGCAATTGCTTGTGAGCCTGGTGGCACAAAATAAGCATATTGTTGAAAATAAAAAATCGGGCGTTATATCTTGGAAAGATAAGCAGGAAGCGTGGAAGAGGATTGAGGCAGAATTTAATTGCCAAAACACGCATATTTTATATCGCAACATGAAAGGCCTCAAGGAGAAATATGCAAACCTAAAAGGACTATGAGGCAAACATTTTCGAAAAATAGGCAAAAAATTTTAAAAACGGGTGGAGGATCCTGCGAAACTATTAAATTTACGGATATAGACACAAATCTGAAAGATATCTTAGGAGAACAAGTGCCGGAAATCTGCGTTTCCACACCCCGTACGAACGTTCCACCACATTCTTGTCCTTATCTGGGATTCGTTAAATGAATTTTCTGCTTGATTCCGAACATTGAATAAAGGTGTTATTGAATACGGTGTTATAGGATAACCACTGTCACCTACAAGAACTCCATTTCCAAAACTACCCATCGACATTGACGCACATAACACAGAATTTCGAAAGATGTGAGCATCATGTGCAGATCCAGACCATCGTGTTATATCTTGTATTTTTAGGTCGGCATCAGATACAGTTTGTACATTTAAGGAAAAAAACTGTTTTCTATTCCTATAAATTTCCGCATTTTCTCCACCTACTGACTGTATTTTAACATGGCTACAGTCTATGGCCCCAATACAATTAGGAAATCTTGCTATGTTAAAAAAACTTTTGTTTACATTCGTTAATTTCATTTCGGTTTTGGGTCATTTTAATATAATTTGGACGCAACGCCGCTAGAGCTCTACTAACTCTTTTAACAGTTTTACTGGCTGTGGACTTGTGTAAACCACAAAAATCTCCAGCCACGCTTAAGAATGATCCTGTTGCATAAAATCGCAGACTCAAAAGCAACTGATTTTGAGGCGATAGACAGTCATTTCTGAAACAAAAATTTTGCTGGTAACACCTGAATTTGATACAGACTACTCCACAACACTCACCAGTTAGTTGGATAAGAAATAGCTTCTTCTGTTTCTTCCAACAATCTTTCAACCGTTCGCAAAGACAAACGAAAGCGACTAAAAAATCTTTTTGGTCCCATTCTTCGAAGTGATTGGGCCTGAAACGTATAGTTTTTGGCCTCCGTGGCTCTTCATCGCTACTATAAGCATTAATCTCATAAATACCATCAATCATTATTCTTTGCTTATGGTTTTACTGTTTTAATCAAAAATTTTCAATAAAACCGCAGTGTCACTTTTGACGTTAATCATCAAATTTCGATTAATTCATAGAACATCGTATGATTAGGCTAATCAAGAATAAACATGTACTTTTTTGTTAATCATAGATTGAAAAACGGTAACATTGTGTTAATTACAAATTAAACCTTAATCAAAAATTAATCAACAATTGAAAAACCGGGCCTTATTGGGATAACCCTTTCGCTTCCGTCGCCACTCGTATGCTCTCGTTCCAAGATCTGCAAGGTAGGCCTCTTCTTCTCTTTCCTGGAAGAACTCATCACTACATTCTCTTCGGCCATCTAGTTTTGTTCATTATCAAGAGGTGACCAAACCATTTTAGTCCTCTTTTTTCTATTTTGTGCGTATCCTCTGATTGGGAATTTCTTCTTCTGTCCTGACTCCTCACATGGTCACGGCGAGATAGTTCTGCGCTTCTTCGGAGATAATCCATTTCTGTGGTATTCGGCATTCAGTGTTCATACTTCCGCTCCGTAGCATAACACTGATTCAACTAAAGATTGCCTCATATGCTTTTATTAATAGAGGTAACTAAGTTGCCGATGTTCTTTCTTCAAATCTTGCCGGGCAAGGATCTCCATGTGGAGCCACCGTTGTTTTGGAAAATTATTTCCTACAGCACCTGCAATCCTTAATGCTGCCTGTTTGCCATCTGTCAGCATCCAGCTCTCAGCGAGATGTGTTGCAGTGGTATTAAATTACTGTTTGGCAGGCATCAGCTCAGGCAATGTGAACGTAGAATAGCAACGTGTAAGACCATAGAATAGTAATGTGTATTCCTGGTGCGTGCTACGTTGCGCTTGTGTTGACATTCGAGTGACGCAATAGACGCAACTGCCATATGTGTAACCCACGCGCGCGACCTACTCGTAGGGTAATATAGAGATGCGTTGTATTATTTAGATTTTTACGTGGCTTGTTCGCTACAGTTGCATAAACGTAACAGATGTACTTTTTTCATCCTACCTATTACTGTGTTTCAATATTTTAAGTGGAACTTTTGTACGTTATTTATCGATGTACAGTAAATGTTAAAGCTACTAAAGTCAAAAATACACATGCATATTTAAATTCCAATTGACCTAAATTCAATTGAAATGAATTTTCTTTTTATTTATGGTTCGTATATGTGTTTTGTGTAGGCTTTCTGCTCTATTTGATGTATTTTATTTGTTAGGTGTCTTGAAAAACCTAAAAGACCAGGTAAGTCCGAAACTAGCCGGAACGTCTCGCAAGGAAGTCGTAGTGCAGCCACGGTCCCCAGATTTCGATTTTCTACGAGGGCCGGCCGAAGGGTTTCTCCCCCATTCTATCAATGAAATTCGTGGCGCTCATCTCCTTCCCCCTCCTCCCGAGCCACTTAGACTATCTCCAAAGTACTTTTAGGTGGTAAAAGCAGTTTTGAGCTGTAAAACTCTTAAATAGTAATGGTGATAAACTTCACCCTTGACGAAGTTCTTTCAATGGCTTTATCTCTTCTTAAGTTTACCAAATTACAATTACCATTAAAAAGAAAATCGAATGCCAGGGACGCATTGTGAGATTATAAATATACCATTAGCTGCAAGTAATAATACAACGAAATATCCAAGATAAAAGTGAAAGACGTCACTTAAGAGTTAAGAGATTTGTGGGAATGCATTAACTGTAATACGGGCCAACCATTTAGGTTGTAAAGCAATTATGATTGCCAAACTTCGAAACGGAAGCTGCACCTAAAGAAGGGAGATAATGATATAAGTTCGTTTATTCTACCAGGTTGGTTCGTTGGTTATTAGTAATAGCTTTGTTTTCTATAAATTAATCTGAAGCCGTTTATTACGTAATACTAGTAATTTTATAGCATTTCTACTGGGTGATATGCAATTTGCTGATTGTAATAATTGTAATTAACTTAGCCTGCAGTTATAGAGAACATGGTTAAATTTTGTGTACACTTATAATAAATAATGTCAACTTAAGGAATATTTAAATAACTAGGGGTGTAATAAATGCTTTTTGAAATAACATTTAAATCTTGATTAGCTTACTGAAGGTGCTATTTCGCAAACTTATTAACTTTGCTTTGGATTTTAAGGAAAAACCCTTTTAAAATATTCTAGAGAACTTTACTACAGTAACACGTATTATTCATTTGTGGAAACTGTGATTAGTGAAATGCAGGTGCTGCAGAATATAAACTTATCAATAGGAATAGTGTTATTCTTCTCGTAGCGTTAATTTGCAGAAGAGAATATTTCTAAGGGCTCGTCAGTATTGACAATTCCTTGTTTTAATTGTGAAAAATACAATTAAAAACTGCAAGCTACTGAAAAATAAATTGAGCCATGTTTGATTAGCAGATATTGTATCCTAAACAAATTTAAGCCGCGCTACGTCTGTATAAAGTTTATGACCAGAAAAATACACCCCTCCGAAAAGAAAGGCTCTGACGAAAGCTGCTAAGTCCTAAACACATACTTCTGGTAAACATCTCCTTTTTGTTTCCAGTGTGAATTCCAGCTTTAATATGCAAGCATGAGGATAACATGAAACCTGAATTGAATATCCTGTTGATGTGCCGGTAGAAAAAATATAAAATTGGAAAGTAGTATTTAAAGAGAACATCAGTTCACACACTTAATCCTTTGAACGGTTAGAAACCTTTAACCATCGCTATAAGGAGAAATAGGATGTTTCACTTGCATCTGTTGTCAAATGTTTAACACCTCTTACACGTTCAGAATTGTGTGTAAAATCGAGGAATCAATTTTTAACTACTTCACATATCCATAGAAAGGGCGTCGCGGCCTAATACATCGATCATATCCGCTTGAACTTCTATTGGCTATAAAAATTTTTTATGGGGACGTTTATTGCGGCACGCGTTTCGCCTTTTTTCATTTTTTAGGATTAGCAGAAATGTGTTTGACAAGTGACTTTTGCTTTTACGCAGCTACTGTGCGGCGAGAAGTTCTCTCGTGTGGTTCATATACAAATATGCCAACTATTCAATTACATGTCGACGGCAGCTATGCCCGGGAAAATTAATTATTGAATAATTCTTAGTACTATTCAACTGGAAAGTTTGTTTAGTAGTAAACCGTAGTTTAACCTATTATTTGATGTAATAATTGGACGTAAAAACACAGTGGTTGGTTAACTTTTTACCGAGTATTGTTGCATTAACGTTAAAGTGTAAATTAGCACTACCACCACATAAACCGAGGTAGTTGGTGTTCTTGAAGCGAAAACCACAAATTAAGTAATTTGTTGGATTATAGTTCATCAGAAACAAAATCACAAGAAAGCTAATTCACGTTTACAAATATAGGAAATGTCACTAAAAGGAGAAGACAAAGCTTGACAAAACTCACTTTTTGTTCTTCTACAACGATTTTTACTTGGCCAGGCATACCGGATATACGTACAAGAAGAAGCGTAAAATACATTATCTAATTGTTAAAACGCATTTATTGAAATGAAGACTTTATGACCTGCACAAATTTAAACAAAAAGAACCAGTTTTTCTATATATCTTTAGGAAGTGCATTTCTATAAATAATCTTCGAACTCACCAGAATTTGTAAGTGGGTAATCTAAACCGTTTAAGTCACGATCACCAAAAATATCGGTATCATGGTGTATGCTAAAACCATCATCAAGTTCACTTTTTCTGGATGCCATATTACTTGGAAAGATAATATAACACAAATTAAAGTGACTAATACCGTTACTTCTCTTTAAGCAATCTGTTTGATGTTTAACAAACAAAAGTAATAAGCAAATAAGACAAGAAACGAAAGCAATAAACAATGACAGATAGCAGAAAATAGTCGACAGGAAAACGCTGAATTGCTTGGCAGTAAACGTTGTCATCTACCAACTTCAGATGGAATATATTTTGGAGAAGCTTTAGAGTGACTTGAGTGTACTTCACCTTCAATCACTTTTGCTATCTTTGCTTCTGTGGAAATATTAGTAGACGAAAATATTTTCCAACTGGAAAATATCTAGCATTTTTATATAAAACCACCATTGCTATTTTGAATAGTTTTAAAAGCTGTGCGTTAGAACATTTAGATTTTCGGTAGATTTTATGGACAATACATAATACAATAGCATATTATTGAGTAGAATGTGTTACATACCACTTTTAATAAAGCCGATTTGTAGGACCTGCCGCTGAATTGACAAAATGAACATTCACGCTTTTACTCTTACACATTGTAGTAATCTATATATACACACACCGGCAAAATTAGAGGAACACAAAAAAAAGTCATATTTTTCCTATGTTTTAGGACATATATGACTCAATTTGGTTAGAAATGTTACTTCTGCACTTATAATGAATAAAAAATAGCAATCTAACATTAAATCTAGCCACCCATTGGAGCCTAATTATCATTTGTTTTATTGTTGACATATTGCTTGGGTTTTTGTGTTCTTGAAAACAAGTGCTTATTTCTTGGTTCGTTTACAACGAGGGTTTACGATTTTGTTCTTTAAAACAAGTGCTTATTTCTTGGTTTTGTTGTATGTTGTTGTGAAAAATGTCCGATTTAACGGCAACTGATGTCGCTAGAGCTCTAACAATGGTCGAAAATGGCTACACTTACAGATCGGTATTCAGAATCCTGGAGTATCGGTATCTGTTGTACATCGCAATGTAAAAAGATTTAGACAGACCGGTTCTTTCACACGTAGACGTGGCCGAGGTAGAAAACGAGCAACAACTGCAAGGGATGATCGCTTTATTACACTGCAGACTCTCAGAAATCGACGTTTAACGGCTGTTCAGACCATAAATGCCTTAGAAGATGTGCGTCACGTAAGTGTAAGTGAAAGAACAGTCAAGAGAAGACTGAACGAGGTTGGATTGACTTCCAAAATTTGCACGTTTACACGTGAACACCGATTTTGGACTTTGGAGCACTGGGGTAAAGTCTGTTCACCGACGAAAGCCGCTTTTGTATAAATGTAAAGATGGTAAAGAGAAAGTATGAAGACGCGGAGGGGAGCGATATTTACAATGTACCATTGTCACCACAGTCCTCATATGGAGGAGGCTCACTTATGGTTTGGGGTGGGATATGTTTGGGAGCACGTACGGAATTAGTGGTTATTGCAGGAGGTTCCCTGACAGGTGCACGGTATATTACAGACATTCTGCAAGATCATGTTGTGCCATTTGCCCTATTTATAGGGGAGGATTTGTCTTAATGCAACCCTCGGTCCCATGGTGCTCGCCCACATGCTGCTCGCTGTGTTTCGGATTACCTACTCGAAGTTGGTATTCATGCCATGAATTAGGCAGCACATTTTCCTGATATGAATCACATCGAACACATATGGGACATATTGGGAAGACGGATCCGTGCCAGAAATCCATCGTTACAAACCCTAGATGAGCTAGACGGCACTAGTGACAGAGTGGAACACTCTGCTTCAACAAACCATCGATGGCATTATCCATAGTATGAATAAACGTATGGAAGCAGTAATCAGAGCTCGTGGGGGTAACACGCGTTATTAATTACACCCATATGTTTAATACCATAATAAATAAATTACTTTTTATAAGGAGAAGACAATTATTTTTGTTCTGAAGTTTTTCATTGTACTCAGTAAACTGTTTGAATTAGGTAGGTTCATCTGTTATATGGTTAATTGTTATTCTCTGAAGGTGTGTATTGCTAACATTAAAGCTTAATACATAATTCAGTTAAATAATGCTACAGAACATCCCAAAATATGACTTTTTTTGTGTTCCTCTAATTTTTCAGGTGTGTTTATATTTGTAAAGAAAAGTCACAACCCTGACTAATCAACGCAGAGCCGAAACCACTGGCACTAAAAACTTGAAATTTAGTTGGGAGGTTTAATTTGTTACGTAAGGTAGTGCTAAGAAGGGACTTTTTGAAATTCGACCCCTTGTTAAGTCATTTTGCTGTCGCAGATGCTTAATTGCATTTCGCGCCTTTATTTAGGTCATTTTGGTATTTTAAATAGCCGCCTAGGCTTTAGAGCAGCGTGCCCGTATGCTAAGCCCTTTTAGTTCTTTATTTGGCTCCATCGCCTAATTCCAGAATCACGATTTCGCACATATTTAGCCCCAAAAGCAGTATTTTCCGTCGGTTGGAGCTCTCCTCTGATGGCGTTTTTCCGAATTCCGAATAGCACGCGGTGGTGGCGTGATACCAGCGTGGCCTGCATTGGCTTGTTTCATTTTATCGCCTTGCGATTGGCTGTCAAGGTTTAGTCACGTGGCGGGACGCGGCCAAGGTGACCTTTGCTAACGCTTCCCTCGTGGCATTCAGCCGAGAGCCGTCGAACGAACAAGAGGTCGCAGAGTGTGTGCTTTCGTGCGGCGCTTCCGCCCTTGGCGGGGGCGTCAGCCCTTTTTCCCGTCAAGTGCTGTTTCAGCAATCATGTGATATACTGTTTCGCCTTAAGTGGCAGTTGTCCGCAGCCCGTGGCAGAGAGCGCTTGTGTGGTGGTTGTGAGTCGGAGTTTTTCGAGTTGTCTTCGGCGTAGCGTGGGTGTTTTTGGAGCCCAGTTCCTGCTTCCGTAAGTGAGGGGTCGTGCCCCCTTCATCTCGACCTACGAGGATTTGGTTCAGCAGAACGAAAGTGGCCTCTTTCTTTTCGTCGTCCCGTTGTACGCGTCTTGACGTGTCTCCCGTCGCCATTGAGGCGGTTGTGCATTCACCCCCTTTCGCCGTTGTAGCATCGAAGGTATCTGCCACCTACGATTGCAGCTTGTCGCAACTCAACTGTACCAGGCTCCCTCGCCGCCTACGCACTAAGGTATGTGTCTTTAACCTGATTACCGCTGTGAACGCGAGTGCTAAGATAAATCGTCGCTGCCCTTGCATAAGGCAACGTGCATATTTGTACTCATTACTCATTACTGCGCCAGTGCATTCATTCAGACTTGTAGACTGTTCATGCCGCGAATGCTAATGTAAATCGTCGCTGCCCTTGCATAAGGCAACGTGCATATTTGTACTCATTACTCATTACTGCGCCAGTGCATTCATTCAGACTTGTAGACTGTTCATGCCGCGAATGCTAAGATAAATCGTCGCTGCCCTTGCATAAGGCAACGTGCATATTTGTACTCATTACTCATTACTGCGCCAGTGCATTCATTCAGACTTGTAGACTGTTCATGCCGCGAATGCTAAGGTAAATCGTCGCTGCCCGCCGCCTAAGGCCACGTACATATTTGTACTCATTACTCATTACTGCGCCAGTGCATTCATTCAGACTTGTAGACTGTTCATGCCGCGAATGCTAAGATAAATCGTCGCTGCCCTTGCATAAGGCAACGTGCATATTTGTACTCATTACTCATTACTGCGCCAGTGCATTCATTCAGACTTGTAGACTGTTCATGCCGCGAATGCTAATGTAAATCGTCGCTGCCCTTGCATAAGGCAACGTGCATATTTGTACTCATTACTCATTACTGCGCCAGTGCATTCATTCAGACTTGTAGACTGTTCATGCCGCGAATGCTAAGATAAATCGTCGCTGCCCTTGCATAAGGCAACGTGCATATTTGTACTCATTACTCATTACTGCGCCAGTGCATTCATTCAGACTTGTAGACTGTTCATGCCGCGAATGCTAATGTAAATCGTCGCTGCCCGCCGCCTAAGGCCACGTACATGTTTGTACTCATTGCTACCTATTCCTGCTCATTGCTGTTCACTAATGTTCAACATCTGTCGTTAAGTTTAGAGCGCGCGTGCCAGCTGGTGCCCTTAATTATAGGTTAAGTTTAGATACAGGGCGACGCATTCTGCTACCCCTTTGTAACCCGAAGTTCAATATATGATTGGCTAGTTAAGGGAACTATTGTTTGTTTCGGCTTGTGCATGTTCTGTTACAGATAGACGCCCCTTTATTGTACTGATTATTGTACGACGGAACGAGGAAGCTGTGAGCGTACAGGTGAGTGAGACAGCTGCGTAGTCGCGGTCGGATTGACACCTAATTACAATCCTTGCATAAGGCAATCCCGAAATTGTTATCTGACCTTGCAACTCTTGAGTAATCCTATCGGCGGAGTATTGTGCATGCTTCGCTCCCGTCTAACCGTCCAGGCCCGGTTAGCCGGGTTAAGACAGGCTTGGTGGCGCCCTCATGATATCGACATACCCTGTATATATTATGCCGCAACACGCTTGCCCAGAACGTATCGTGTGACTCACGCCCGACTCCCTGAGCGTTCCAGCCGTGGCCTATTAGCCTATTTCGAACCGATTTCAGGGCAAGTGTGCCAGTTTTTCAGGACTGATTCCGTGGTGCGATGCTCACCTTGGGTGGGTGTCGTAACATTCTTTTAATACCGTAACAATTGACAAAATATTACAGGAAATGAGAATTTGTTCTAAATTAAATAATATAAATAACTTCAAAATAGTAACTAGTTCATATGTTAACATAATATTGTGCAATACCAAAATTAATAATGAAGTTATCCATACT
>OW679195.1:124865765-124967944 GCA_940337035.1 Agriotes lineatus
CGCTCCCGTTTAACCGTCCAGGCCCGGTTAACCGGGTTAAGACAGGCTTGGTGGCGCCCTCATGATTTCGACATACCCTGTATATATTATGCCACAACACGCTTGCCCAGAACGTATCGTGTGACTCACGCCCGACTCCCTGAGCGTTCCAGCCGTGGCCTATTAGCCTATTTCGAACCGATTTCAGGGCAAGTGTGCCAGTTTTTCAGGACTGATTCCGTGGTGCGATGCTCACCTTGGGTGGGTGTCGTAAAGTTCTTTTAATACCGTAACACCCTAAGGGGGTGAAAATGGGTAAAATGTGTTTTCACAAATTCCTAAATATCTCTTACACCCGATAAGATATCGATGTGGTGTTTGCTTGCAAAGATTATCAATGCAAATACCTAGAAACGCATTTTAGGATTTTGCCCTAATCAACCTCTAAAGGTGCAAATCTGGATTGGGGATGAATAAAAGAACCCTTCGTATCTCCTATGTTTATTGAGTTAGAACATTCTTTTGTGGAATATAGATGTATGTTTTAAATATTCAGAAAGAGGTGTAAGGGAATTTGAGAATTTTAACCCTAAGGGGGGTGAAAAGGGGTAAACTGTGTTTTCACGAATTCCTGAATATCTCTTAGATCCGATAAGATACCGACTTGGTGTTTGCTTGCATACGTATCTAATACAAGTGTTTAAAAACACATTTTATGATTTTGCTATAATCAACCCCTAAAAGTGCAAATCTGGATTCGGGGTGAATTAAAGAACTCTTCGTATCTCTTATGTTTATTGAGCTAGAGCAATCTTTTTTGGCATATAAATGTATTCTTAAAATATGTAGAAAGCAGTATAAGAGACTTTAAAATGTTACCCCTAAGGGGGTGAAAAGCGGTAAACTGCGTTTTCAATAATTCCTCAATATCTCTTAACCCGATAAGATATCGACTTGATTTTTTGCAAATCAACCCCTAAAGGTGCAAATCTGGATTCGGGGCGAATTAAAGAACCCTTCGTATCTTCTATGTATATTGAGTTTGAACATTGTTTTTTGGCATATAGATGTATTCTTAAAATATTTAGAAAGGGGTTTAAGGGATGTTAATTTTACCCCTAAAGCGGTAAAAAGGGAACACTGAAAAGGGGTAAGGTGTAAAATTTACTAATTTATTCTTCGCTGTGGGTTTATTTCAGGATAATATGGGCTGCAAGAATTTTTCAAAATTCCACCCCTAAGGGGTGAAAAGGAGTAAACTGTGTTTTCACGAATTACTCAATATCTCAGAATAAATAGGATTTCTGAATTTCCACCCCCAAGTGGTGCAAATAGGAATCTTGCTATAATTTATGAATACAACATTTAGTTTGTACATACATATATATTTTAATTTGATCTCATTGTTATACTAAAACTATAATTTTATCAATATATACTAGGAGAACGACAATTACGTACACATTTCCAGGGGGTACGTAAAGCATAAAAGAGTTGTGGAGGAATTTTTTCGGAAGAATTTTGTTTCCTTTTTTCCTACAATATTGTTTTGCGGCGTTTGTTAGTTTAGCGTATTGAGTGAGGGAAAGGGGGGCGCCATAGAATTTAATTGAAATTTAAAAGAAAAAACATTTGTTGCCCGTACGAAGAACGGGCATCTTGCTAGTATATAAATACAAAAGTTGTTTGTTAATAATTGAATTCAATTTTAAACCCAACTGTGTTCATTTCTTTGTAAGGTAAAATAGGCTACAATTGCTTTAAAACGCAGATTTGGTTTGAATTTCCTGCTCACAAATATTATTCCAACCCTAACAATCCTCAAGTATTCCATCAACAGACTTCCATTCCTTTAGTATTTACTGAACATACTAACCTGGTCTTTACAGTTAACACAAACTACCTTCTTTGAATCAGTGCTAAAGTAAAGTGCGTCTGAAATATTGGTTCTTCGACTCGGATTAAAATTTTCGAGAATTGGGATCTACAATACTTCTCAGACTGGATCCTGGCATTACTAAAAGATATTGGTCCTTCAAGCCTTCATTACGTTCACAGCACAAAGGAATCGTTAAAAATCAAAAATAAATAACGAGGCCTTATATTTCATTTTATATATCAGTCTAGAATTCAATAAAATTATGTGTAGTCATTAAAGTATAATAATTTAAGTATTTCATCTATCGCTATGAGCATATGGACGTTAACACTACAAGAAGATCATATGATAAATGTGATCTGCTTTCCTATAGTGCGAAATCCATTCTACCATTCAGTATAAAAAGTGTACCGCAACTCCCGCTATAGCTTCTGGTAGCAGGCTTTGGTAACGCATGAGAACTCAACACAAACTGTCTACATTGCTTAGTGTCCTCATACGAAGCATTAAAAGACAATTAAATTTGACAACAGTGTTAGGTTACGCTTGTTTAATGACTGAACTTAATAAGAAAGCCGTTTGAATGTAACATTTGAAATGCCTTAATCAGTATTATTAAATCTAGACAGAAAAGTGATTCACAAAGTAAAATTTTTATATAGAACATTAAGGGATAAGCAAATATAATTCTGAATCAATGGTTTGGTAAAAAAATATTACATTATTGTAAAACGTCTTCAAAGTGCCCTCATTAGCTTCGCAGCACTTAAGTGTACGCACAACAACTGCATCTTGAATAAGCTGCAACGTTCTGGGGTTAATGGTGGTGGCTGCTTCATGAATTCGCGCGGTAAGGTCTTCTCGAGTTTGTACAAGAGTAACATAAACCAAAGTGCCCTCCATATGAAAGTCCAAAGGTGGTAAATCCGGACTGCTCGCTTATCAAGCTTTTTGGCCTTCACGACCGATCCATTTGTCAGAGTAATGGTTAATCCATTTCCGAACCACATCACCATCGAGCGGCACTCACATATCGCGCCAGAGTGCAAGAAGAAAATCCTCCAGTAGACCGGGAAGGTTATCATTTTCAAAAATTAGTATTTTTCTGCATTTATCCTTTCAGCAAGTGTAAAAGGACCAATCCGTCTGTCACCAGGTATTCCTGCCCACACATTTGACATGATTTACACATGTGATAAAAAGCCGTTCTACCCATTCATCAGATCGCGGCTCAATTAAAAATTTATCACAGGTCAGTGACGCCCTCGAACCTCGCGTTTATTTTTTCAAGGAGCAGAAAAGCAAGCAATTCCAGCCGTTTTATTTTTTGGCTAAATAAAAACGCCTTAGTTTTAAAAACAAAGCCATAGACGAAGCCGTCCAGCAAAACCGCACCGTCCAATAAAGCGAAATGCCGCTAGCACTAGGACAAAGCTTTCATGACCTGCCCCAGTGAAACTTGACGATTTTAAAATAAATCCCGGCCGCCAAACGAAATATGCCCGGATATAAAAAATACCAGGGAGATGCGACGCCACATGCTAAACACAAAGAAAAACGGAAGACAGCTACCAACTACAAATTTTCAACACACAACGGCAAGGAAGATTTTGTAATCTGCCCAGGTAAAATGATTACGCGTAAATCAGGCATTAACCTCGCACAAAGTATATACAAAAAAGCTAAAATGTCAAGCTCGGAAGCAATGCAACGGCATCTCGGCCGCTCGCAGATCTTATTAGAAATACTATACACACAATTAATCTAGCCCCGTGACAATAATACGAATATAGGCATGTGAGGTATCGTTGGATGCGTTTTCACGCCAGGAAAGCGATAAACAGCGCGAGAAAAATCATCGCGAGCAATTAATAGCGCTAGAGCGAAAATTAATTAAAACCACCCAACGTTCTCCCCAGACCATGTTTGTTAGTTTACGATCCCAAAACCTGCAATTCTGAGGAACTGGAGGGAGGTGGTTTTCCCTTTATAAGAAGAGAACGCCGCAGAAAACGACATCGGATCGAACTCTGTTCTCGGATCAACTTCTCCTCTTCAGAGTTAGAACTTTTATTCGCCCTTTAGAAGGCAGGCAACGCGGACGCCGCTCACATCCCCAGAAGCCCGCATAGCACCGAGAGAGCTCGACACCGTCCAGCGCTTACGCCCAATCTACCGTCCGCTTGACGCCGCAACCTGCACATCCGCAGTCTCCAGGTCGCTACACCAGCCGCTGTGAAGCCAGAAGCACCACCTGCAGCGCCGCACCCTCCAGGTCGATTTCACGAGCCCGTGGCCATCAGAAGCCTCATCTTCAGCACCGCACCTTCCAGGACGCTTTCGAGACAACCGCACGTCGCTTAGGCCGCCGTCACAAGCTGCCGCTCCCATGCCCGGAAGCTCGAATCGCTCCGCCGCAACCGCCGCCGTCTGCTGCACCTCTCCAGGGAGCTAGACGTCTAGTCCACTGCAAGGAGGTCGCTGTCGCCCAGACTGCCCCTCCGCAAACTGCCGCTTCCATGTCAGGAAGCTCGCATCCCACCAAAGATGCCACCGTCGTCTACGCACACACTCAATCTCCCCAGAGGAGGATCACTGCCAAGCGAAGCCGTCCCCTCATGCCGCCTGCTAAAGCCGTTCAGCCCATTCGCCGCCGCCGCCGCTGCATCCACAGCAGAAGGCCGCCAGACACCGCCTCCATAGAGGAAGCCCGTCTGCGCCGCCGCCGCCGCATCAACAAAGGACGCTCGCAGCCGCCCCCTCTTGTAGCCGCAATCTGCAATATACCAAACGCCTCCAAAGAACCTTAAGCCCGCGCTTTCCAGCGCGGCCTAGTCACAACTCATCGATGATGAGAAGCATGAACCGCCGACGCCCGGATTTGCCGCCTGCCTTCCTTAAGCTCGAGGTTCGCTGCAGTAGCTGCACTTGGAGTGTGCTGTCGTCAAGACGCGTTTGTTCTGCTGCACGACCCCAAGGCGCCCCAAGTTCCAGATCGACGCAAGCTGCTTGCGTACCAGAACGCCTTCGGGCTCCACGTCACCACCAGGTCTGTCCAGGAACCTCAGGAACTCCGCGCTACGAAGAGAACTTCGCCTGAGCTCGCGCTCCCAGGGATCGACGCCCCGGCTCCGCACCACTCCGCCGAGGATGCCCCTGGCCACGGCAATGACGCAACAAGCCTCTGCCGCATCCCTTTGAATGCCGCCGAGGTGTGTCATGATGCCACAGGCCATACGGCACGTGTACACCGCCCCGCCCCCAATCGGCCTCGCTAGGACGCGAGCCCCAGGTCCAAGAAATCCTGGCCGAAGTTTTCCTGCCGCCAGGCCGACCGCCCCATTACCTTCTCGTCCATGAAGCTACCTTCCACCGGGCCATGCGCTTTACCTATATTATTCAATTATTTTTATCTCTAGGTTAATTTTACAACACTGTAAATATTAATTGTAAATACATAAGTGAATAAACATGATCTGTCTACAGGAGCTCCAATCGTTTCGTTGACACCCTACCCTGAGCTAGATTGGTAATGGCCCTAAAAAGCCGTTCTTATCGGCGGCCATGCCTCCCGCAAGCCAGAGCGTCTCCGTATTGTGTTAATTGCCTAACCAACGGGGGCCTTTCTCTCGTGGTCGTCTCCGTATTGTGTTACATTTACTGAAAAACATAACTGGTAGTTTCGTTGGTAAACTACATGAGGATTGTCATGGGCCCAAACTTGTTCGTTGTGACAGTTAGAAATGCCACTTTTTTAGATATAGCTTTGTCCATCCATAACACATTGCTTCTACCAACCACCCGTAAAAGGTGCATCGGTGTGGATGGTCTTTCTGCAATACATTCTGAACTCTTGCTTAGCGATAAGAATACAGTCCACCATCTTTTAAAATCCTAAGTACACAAGTTTTACAAACACCCAATTGTCTAGAAATACTTCGTATTTTCTGGATTTTCAGCTACTACCTATAAAATGTTTTCAATAAAATTGCGTTACCTTATTCCTGGTCGACCGCAGTTTATATCATGTGCTGGAATAATGGTACCAGTTTCTCTTAGTCTACGATCTGCACCTATTATAACAGTATGAAAAGGATATCTTCTGTTGGAAGTACATATGGCGTGCACCTTTACAGCTTCATTAAAATTTTCTTGACAGTTTCCTAAAACCTATATGATGTCTGCATATCCATATGCCGCGTATTCTATGGTACAAAGACAAATTATGGTTGAAGCAAATCACACGCAAGTTAAATTACAGTCTGGAATAAATCTGATGCCACAACTGCCAGTCGACGTTAAGTATTTTGAATGTTTTTTTTTCATTTTTGCTTTTTATTCGTATCAGATCACCATAAATATGCATTGTTGTCGTGTTTAATTTTAACATTATTTTTTATCGATTAACACTATTTCAAAAACGAAAAACGAATAGTTAAAAGAAATTAGTACAGAATTTTTATTTTAAATGTGTTTTCTATTGATAAAATATGCGTTTTATTTAATTTTTCATTATAGTTCCTTATAATTTGCTGTTGAAGATAACAACATGAACCACACTGTACAATAAATCTAAGCTGCACAGAACAATTTTTTGTAGTTTTTTGCTCGTCTTTAATTATAGAAAAAGGTTACCTGAAGCATTAGTGGGAGTTGCGGGACACCCTGTATAGTTCGGAGTAAAACTCTAACACATTGAAACAAGAAAAAAAATTGTGCTGATAGTGCCATGACCTTCTCTTGTTAAAGTTAAATCTAGTAAATTTATTGATTTGTTATTGTAAACATTTTCTATGGAAAATTTTAATCTGTAGTGAAAATTGTAAAATTTTTGAAAAATACTTATTTAATTTTTGTTTGTTCCCATTATGATATCGTCGACATATCTTTGATATAGTGAAATATATTGATTATTTTTAATGAGTTTCTTTTTCCAAATCCATTAATACCAATTCAGCGATTGTACTGGATATTGGTGATCCCATTGGTACTCCGAATTTCTGTTTATATACATTATTTTTGTAGGAAAAATATGTATTATTAAGGACAAATTTTAATGCAATTATGAAATCAGTTTTAAGTAGTTTCGTAAATTCCGTTATTTTATTCCAATAGTTTTCTACAGATTGAATTGCTAGGTCTATTGGTATGTTAGTACACAGGGTGTTACGGAAATGAGTGCACATATTTTAACCAGTGATAGAGCTCACCAAAATGAACAACTTTTCTATGTATCGTTTTTAATTTAATCGCATATGTTTTCAATAATTTATCTCCCCTAAATTAGTCGAGCCGCTTGGACAGCAAATCTAAGTTAAAGGTGAACGACACAAGGTATATTAAAACTGCAAAGTTCTTGCACAAAAAACATGCGGTCAATAACTTAAATACCTCAATTGATAAGGAACGTTGGTGGCCAGATGTGAACTATAGGTTTTATCAGTGTGCGTTTAAATTAAAATATTATTCCATAGACAGGTATGCATTTTTAGAGTAAAACTGTTTTGAATTTTAACTCAGTTTTGGGGGCGTTTTCATAGAAATTATAAATGGAGAGGTTGTTCAGTTTAACGAGTTCTATTACCGGTTAAAATATTTGCACTCATTTCCATAACACCCTGTATAAGGATACTACATCTAATGATAGTAAAACATGGTTTCTAGGTAGTTTTTGGTTATTACTTACTTCTTTGAATTACCATAAGCCTTTAACACTGAATTCGTTTTTATTTGTTTGTTGTTTGTTAGAATTTTTCCTAGGTATTTGGAAAGCTTGTATGTGGGCAGAGCTGGATTAAGGGGGGGGCTAAGGGGGCTGCAGCCCCTGGCCACCGAATTTCAGGGGCCTCGAAAAGATTCGAAGGTTATAATCTAGTGCGGTTTCTAATCATTTAGATCCCTTTGTACCCGTTGCATAAATGGAAATGGGGCCTCTAAAAAAATTTAGCCCTGGGCCTCGCATATCCTTAATCCGGCTCTGTATGTGGGACTCATGCATAATGCTACTATGGGTCTGAGAGGGATATTTGTTTTATGTAATTTTGGTAGGCCCTATATTAACGGTGGTATTCCATTATGCGATATGAGTTGTTTGTAATCTTGATCGTTAATGTATTTATTGGTGAATAGATTTTTTATTATTGCATTATTTTGTGATTGTATATTTTGTGTTGAGTCTTTTTTTTCTTTGTGTGGGTGTTATCATCTTTCAAAAGTTCTTTAATTTTAGCTGAGTACATATTATTAGTTAATAATACAGTTTTTTGTTTTATCGGCTTTGGTTACTATTATATCACAATTGTTTTTAAAAAACGTTTTGGTTTTTTAAATTTTATTTAGGAGTTCTTTATTGGAGTTTTGTTGTGTTATTGGAATTTTCAATTTGTTGGGTTTATTTTTGAAATTTGCTATGATGTTACAGATATTAGCTCGTGCAGTGTTTTGTTTTTCTTCATTTAAATTTGTTAAAGTGTTTTCATAAATTTTAAAATTTGGTCCATAATTAAGTATTCCTTGGACATTTTTTGGAATATTAATATTAGTTAAATTTTGAATCCAATTATTATCTATGTTATTATAATTATAGTTGTATTGAATTCTGTTCTGAAATGTTAAGATTTGTTGATGTTTGGTTTTGGTTTAATTTATGAATCTTATTTTTATGTTTTTTAGTAATTTGTCTAAAAAATATATCCTTGATTTCCTTACAAAAAAAAACCAAATTACGACAAACTAAAAAACCAAATAACTAACAAACATAAAAACAAGATTCATAAATTAAACCAAAACCAAACATTAACTTTTCAGAACAGAATTCAATACAACAAACATCTAATAACATAGATAATAATTGGATTAAAAATTTAACTAATATTAATATCCCGAAAAATGTCGAATAAATACTTAATTATCGACGAAATTTTAAAATTTATGAAAACACTTTAACAAATTTAAATGTAGAAAAACAATACACTGCACGAGCTAACACCTACTACTATAAGAAACACGTATAAAATGGTAGCATACCAGTTCCAGTTATTGAAACATACCACACAAACCTTAAGGAGTAGGAAAAAGGGAAAAAAGTGGGCAGCCACATTCCATAATGAATATTTAAAGAAACCTGTATCTAACAAAACAGTTGATTTCTGTTTGATGTTTTGGACCCACACCATATATAAAAAAATAAGAGGATTTAATTTGAAAAATAATATCTGTTATAAGAAAAACCACTCAACCAAAAGGTAAATAACCTTCCTAGTTTTGCAAACTGCTTATACTCAAATTAAATTAGAAAATGTTCTCATTGTTAACTTTGACACCTATCCTAAGTTAACACCATTAACTTTTACTTTTACAGTGCTACTTATTTAATAACATCAGAGATCCAAGGGATATAATAACACATAACTAGAACAAAAAACATTAGACGTTCCATTCCTAAGTAACGTTTTTGCTACATACCTGAGAAGGGAAAATGAACAAAGTAGTGATGTGTCGATCCGGTCGGATTCGATACAAAGGAGCGAATCCGGGGCAGGGTCGATTTGGATCGAGTCCAAGTTTCGGTCCGGATTCGTTCCGAGGAACGAAGAGGTCGCGAGGCGTCAATTCTCGCGGACATTCTCTTATTCCTTTGGCATTCCGTTATTCAATCCATTTCAATACAGAATGCAATACAATGTGCTTTAAAGGCTCGACGTCGACAGGCGACACATGATACGGCCGAAGTTGCATGCTTTTTTATCAGTTATCAGTGATTTATGGCTTTTGGCGGCTTTGTATGTGCCCAATTGATGTCTGAGACATATAAACATACTGAATTACCGACTGCGTGACCACTCACCAAAACAAAGATACTCGCGTTGTTCGTTCCGGGTCCGGAATGACCGAGGACCCCGGGTGTCTGAAATGCACATTCAATTTCGATGTCGATCCGAGGATCGAATCCGATGGACTCGATCCACTTGCGGAATGGGATTGGAATGAAAGAGTCCGCAAAAGTATCGAAACTTCCCATCACTAGAACAAAGGAAGAATACTTTAATAACATATTTTTTACCATAGTAAGATATTTCATTGTTTATGATGACTTTTAATTAATGTTTAACCTTTTCCAGTCAACTACAAAAAAAATAATTGGTGAAATCCAACTTACACCTTCCATGAACCAACCAGAAACTGATATCAACAACGTAATGTCGCACCAATTAGTTATTTAAAAATAAATTAAAAAATGAGGTAACAAAACAGAGGAATTTTATTTTTTCACATATCTAATTTGTACTGTTTTTGCAATTTTATATAAGAGAATGCATGCGCCTTTTAACTGTGTTTGTCCCAAATTTTAATTTGTCATAAAAAACTGTTTAAAAAAAAGTCTGAAGAAGCTATATTAAAATAGTGAAACGTAACGTTGAAATGAATTGTTTTATTTGAAAATTTATATTTGATATGTTTTGACACAGCTAATAAGCTTACTTATAACTATTAGCAACCTAAATTTAAACAACAAAATTAGTTGAAAAAACTCTTCTACCGAAGAAATATGGCATGTAATGTCGTGTTTTTTCACACTTTAATGTTTTGGATAATAATACAGCTGTAACCAACAATTAATTGATTAATAACTTTGTTAAAATCCTCAAAAATTTATATTTTACATTAAACTTTATGTACAATTCAATTGAAAGTAGGGTATTTTCCTCAGTATTCAAAAAGTAAGATCGAAGTAAAAAGACATTTACTGTGCCTTCCGTAAAAATGAATATTTTAACTTTCTACCACAATTTCCTAACGTTATGATTGAACATCAAACTTCACACGTTAAAATCCCAATTTTCCAGCTGCTTCCTTTAATGCAGCGTTTAAAATTTAAGCACTTTCGCGAGACCATTAGTACACGGTGATATGAAAAACGTATCATTTTATTTGGCATTAACAGCGAGGATTGGCACTTCACTCTTTATATCCTAGAGTTGCCTCATCTGTCTACAAATGAGGTCTGAGAACAATTTCGCTCTTCTCGCTTCGCAGCTCTTATTCCCGCATTGAGCATTGAAATGAGCATTACTTTTGCATGCGAAATAGAGGAAATGATCTTTCACTGTTTTCTGCTAGATCACATTTTCTTCACTTATTTGTTGGAGTTGATGAGCAAAGCTCGTCCTGAGTTCTCTCCATTCGTTTGAATTTGACCCGGTTTTGCATTTCAGTTCCTTTACTATGCAAGCAATAATTACAGAGATTGGTGTATTAACTAGGAATATTTTAGTTTACTATAAAGTTGTCCATAATTAGAGTTACAAATGAATACTATTTCCGGCGTAGTAATATCTAAGTGCACTATTTAGTTATTTGTTGCTATTTCACGTTATGTTTACTATAAGAAGCTATAATACCATTTTTAAAAATACTTATAAATGCAACCAAACGTTCACAATTAGAAAACACAATTGACAGACTAACTGCAACTAAATATTCTCACATATAATCTCATAAGAACATTAATTCTTTCCGGAAATTTTTTTGAGTGCGTTCCAACAATGTCGTATTAATTTGCCCGAGCGGGACACGAATTAATGCTCGAATGCAGATTAGGTAAGAAAATCGTGACGACACAAACCCTCATAGTTAGGTTGGTCTACCTACAAAATATTTCCAAGAAATTTTGTTGTTGTGTTGGTTACGGCTCGTGAACTAATTTTTTTATTGGTCATTAATGAGTGTCGTAAGATTTTACCTAAGTATCCACATTTACCACCGATTACTATTACATGATTGTAATTGTTCAGTAGAAATTACATTTAATCTAGAAATTGTTTAGTCAAGTTCAACTAAAAAAATCTGGTGTGATACACGCACAGAACTTCCTTTTACAGTGATCTTATACATCTTATATTATAAGCGCCGATGGCGGCCGTCCAGGCGTAAGCAGGCGCGCGCACACGCGGCATGAACGGCCTGCATGCTAGCAAGTGGCGCGCGCGCACGGATGGCGAGACCGCATTTGTATTGTTAACGCTGGCAGGGCCGGACGTAGGCTGGCTGCCGCCTTGAGCAAGCATTTTTATTGTTAAACGTTTCTCTACGCTGGCCGGGCTAGATGTAGGCTGGTCACGAGTTCTAGTATATACATACTTACATAATCCGGTTCCTCTTGTACCCGCGTCGGTGTCTACAACAATTTGATTTTTAATTTTTAAGTATTTGTCAAAAATTTTCGAACAATTACAAATTCCACAGAAACCGTACAAAATAGAGAGATAGTTGAAAAGACAAATTTTCTCTAAAATTTTAACAATTTAAGAGGTATTCGCCTAGAAAATCACTTATCTCACATCAATACACACTAAAAATGTAATAAAAATATGAAGTTTGAAAAAAATCGTTTAAGCCGTTTTTGAAAAAATTTAAAAGAACTGAAAAATCCTAGTAAACACCATACTTCCGGTTATGCGGTTTTCTGAGCTGAAGTTTCAACGTCATACTTCTTTTCGTTTTTGAGATATTCTGTTCACACACAGACTGACAGACAAACTGACAGACAGACCAATAAACAAAAACATGTTTTTCGGGTTCAGAAGACTATAAAACGTGAAGATCTGTTGAAAACCCAATTTTGAATTTTTGGGGTGAATCCGATACTTTGTTGGTAATGCGAATCACATTAATTTAAAAAAAAACATTACCGGCAATGATATTAGAACTTCAGCGATTACGAATGCGATTGCATGCGAATGATCGGCGGTAGACCGTAGGTAAAGCGAGCATTCGCTTCCGCGGCCACCGGTGACATCTCTCATCGGTGAGATGCGGCTGCCTTAAATATAAAGCATTTATAGTTGACCCTTTACCTCCTTTTACAATAAGGGGAGTATTGTATTTACTCCAAGAATTCGAAATTTAGTTTTCAAGAGACCTTTACGTTTTATAGTCCCTTGAACCTAAAAACTATGTTTTTGTTCATTGGTCTGTCTGTCAGTCTGTCAGTCTGTGTGTGTGCGTGAACAGAATATCTCAAAAATAAAATGAGGCGTGACATTGATACTTCATAGATAAGTTTTGTGTACTATCTAGATGCGACTGCAAGCCTTTGAAGAAAATCGCATGACCAGAAGTATGGTGTTAAATCTTGCAATTTTTCAGTTTTTTCGATTTTTGCAAAAACGGCTGTAACGATTTTATTAAATTTATCACGCTGCTCTATTTTTAGCGCTATAGAGAATGCAGTCCTAGTCAGTTTTTACTTCCTTTTACAATAAAGGAAGTATTGGATTCACCCCAAAAATTCGAAATTGAGTTTTCAACAGATCTTCACGTTTTAGAGTCCCCTAAACCCAAAAAACATATTTTTTTCATTGGTCTGTGTGTCTGTGAACAGAATATCTCAAAAACAAAAAGAGGAATGGCGTTGAAACTTGATATATAAGTATTGCGTACTATGTAGATGCGACAGCAAGCTTTTGAAG
Organism: Agriotes lineatus; assembly: GCA_940337035.1. NCBI lineage: Eukaryota > Metazoa > Arthropoda > Insecta > Coleoptera > Elateridae > Agriotes > Agriotes lineatus. The sequence goes on from OW679195.1 coordinate 124,879,095, forward strand.
AAAATTGAATAACCGGAAGTAGGTGTTTACTCTTGTGATTTTCAGTTTTTTTGCGAATTTTTCAAAAACGGCAATAACGATTTTTCTCAAACTTCACATTTTTATTACATTTTTAATGTGTATTAACGTGAGATAGGCGATTTTCCGCTTAATACCTCCAAAGTGGGGTTCCTTTCTTTTTTACTAACTTCTATTTTAAATAGAACACCCGGTACATTACTTCATTTTTGAATTCGGTTTAAAATTTTAGAGAAAATGTGTCTTTCAAATAACTCTCTATTTTGTATGGTTGCTGCAGAATTTGTAATTTTTTTAAATTTTTGACATACGCTTACAATTTAAAAATCAAATTTTTGACTAAGTATAAAGTTTTTGCAAAAGGAAGTTGTGTGCGGTTATCTCACCAGATTTTTCATTTTTAGAAATTTACCCTGTATCTGTTGGTGTCTATTTTCGTCAATGGTAAAACCCGAACTATGTGCAAATTATCCCTTGTATCCATTTCTCAGTTGAAGCAAAAATATATATATATATATAATCAAGTCCCCCAAGAATACCCTTATAAAGAGTGTAGGGGTGTGAATAAAACAGTACATAGTCACAATCTATTGCATTTCACTTTTCACAAATTTTGTCCAGTCCTTTCTGTTTACGGCTATCTTCTTGGCTTCTGACGTTGTCTTTCCTTTTTTCATTAGGATTTTTCTTATTACGTCGTCCCAGGTCTCCCTTGGTCTACCTATTCTCTTTTTCAGTCCTGTTTTCGTTTCCCATACTCTTTTAACTGGCCTTTTGTCATTCATCCTGTGTAGATGGCCCCACCATCCTAGCTGTCGCTGTTCTATAAACTCTGCTACTGGCTGAATTTTCAGTTCGTTCCTTATTTGGTCGTTCCTAATTCTGTCTCTTCTCGTGATTCCTTTTACCCTTCTTAAATATTTCATTTCGCTCGCCTGTAACCTGCTCCTGTCTGCTTGTGTTACCACCCATGATTCCTAGATTTGCTTTTTTAAATTCATTGCTTAATTCTATTTCTTTTCCATTTATGCTTCTTACATTCCATGCTCCCATTTTCAGATATTCCTGCTTCTGTACTTTCTGTCTCTCCATTCTTTTGTTGTTCATTCGAATTTTTAACTCCTTTGTTTCTTCCCTCCACCTTTCCTTTTCCTTTCTGCTACCTTGTCTTTCATTATTTATTAATCCCTTTTTCTTTTCGTTGTTTCTTTTATCTTGTCGTTTTCCTTTTTCTATTGCCGTCTTTGTCATCGTGTTTTCGTCCTGCTTCACTTCCTTTGCTACTTGTTTTCTAAGTTTTTTGATATTCTTTGTTTATTGGGGTCCCATCCGTATTTTTCTCCTTCTATCCACATTTTTTGATAACCAACCTTAACTGTCTTTCCTTTTTCCCTTTCATCTCTGGCAATACTACGTAATTCGGCCTGAATTCTTCTCTCTTCGAATGTTTGATCGTTCTCCATAAATATTCTTGTAACCTTTAACATACTTTTCTTTTCCATGATCTTCTTTTTATTTTCCCATGAGTTTAATTCTACAATGAATATTTTTTTTATCCTGTTTTCCCAATACGCTGTATCCATTTTTAACTTCCACGTCAATATTGAGCTTGTCTTTTATAAATTCTTGAACTCCTTGTTTTAACTGCTCCTCCCTAATTTCCAACCCTTTTATAACTATGTTGTTCCTCCGCTTTTCTCTCTCTTGCTTCTCCAATTTGTCTTCAAGGTTATTAATCCTATTTTCTAGTACTCCTTTTTCTTCTTGCCATTCTTTTGCTTTTTTCTCCCATTCTATTTTTGTCTTGTGGAATTCTTCTTTTACCTTGGTGAATTCCGCCTTCAGTTCCAAATGCTTTTTGTGAAATTCATCTTTCAGCTCATCTTTTAGTTCATCTAACTTTTTAATGATTGCCTCCATTTCGCCTTTTTCTTCTTGTATCGTCTGATTTTCTTTTGTTGTCTTTTCTGGATTCCGGATTTAAATTTCGCGCACTTATTTTTCTGGTGTCCTAACTCGCGCGCGTCCCGATCGACGGATTCAACTTTACGCGTCAGCTGCTTTTCTTGCTATTTTACAAGGTTTGTATATTGGCTATTTTACACCGATAGCGCCCAAACAGCCCGGGTCAACCACTCGAAGGCTCCAATGCACGTTGACAAACTATACTCGCACTCGTTTAAATTCCCGCGCGCTTCGCCGCTGTTCCTGCGGTAGCGAAATGCTCCACTCCCGGGAGTTTACTTCTCCGCGCCCGCGCTTGCGAACGTCTGCTGCAGCCGCGGAATTTTCGCTCGTAAGTTATCACTCGTAAAAGTAAACAAAACTGAAAACGCGTTAACACACTTCTTGACTATCGCCAACCACTACAACTTTTATCTACGACTACTTTCCGCCGCTTCCCTTCACTATATGCGGCACTTTCAAACTTGAAACGCCCTTCTATCACTTCTAAAATTAACTTTAAAACTGCACTGTGTGACACGCGCGTATTTACGGTAACGCATCGACACATCATCTCGAAGCAAAAATAAACAACATTTAATTTTTTTAAGATGCTTACCCTGCATATTTATGTTGGGTCAATAATATGGCCTTCTTCGTTAAGGGTGAAAACTTGAGCTATGTGCATAATGTTACATTGATTTAAGTAATAGTTCATGTGTTAAAGCAAAGATAGCCATACTTTTATATTTTTAACGTGCTCACCCTGTATATATTTTATCGATTGTTTTTCGGTTTCATGGCAGAAAGGTATATTATCCGCATACAATACCAATACTTATTGAGGGAAACCGGCAACAGACAGACAGAGAGACAGACGGGATTAAGAAAACTATTTTTCGTAATCCAGGGACCCTGAGACGTGAAGAAGAAATCTCGGAAGGTAATTTTTCGCGATTACAATACTACCTTCGCCTTTTAGACGATGGAAGCAAAAAATGTCTTCTAGAACGGTGAAAATAATAAAACTACATACTTGAAAAGCTTCAAAACGTGCAGCATCCTACACAATGATAGCTTCCAATTTGTTAAGATCTATACCTTAGGACGTTTATTAAGCTATGAATAAAAGCGATTCACATTTTTTATTTAAATTTTGAAAAGTGTAGACTACTTTGGCTACCACGGTGGAATTCAATAAAAACATTAATTACTCTAAACAGTTACAACGGGACTTCAGAGTGGTATGTGGAGAGCAAGTATTTTAGATGGTTGGGATATTAAAAAATACAGAAGCGTGAATAATCATGAAAATAAACACAGTTTTTTCGACGTGTTTAATTACTGGACCAGTGGGTCGGGACAACAGATTGGAAATTAATAAGATGCTGGTAGAATGTAAATACTTCATTACACAAGTGTAAATTTACAATAGTAGTTACTACAGCTATGCTCAAATGGATAAAACAATAAATTACCTAACAGCAGGTAGTAGAACCCAAAAAGCCTGTTGCAGTACTAAATTTACCAGAAAGCAGTTGATCATCTGAAAGCTACCACACGGACCTCCCAGCCAGCGCAATCCACCACAAATCCCAAAATTCCAATAATGTACTACACGGCAGAGCTGGACATGCTCGTGCAACCCACCATACATAATACTTTTGCTACATTACATGGGAACATTAAAGACACAATTGGATTTTTACTTAAAATTCTTAAATAATATTGGTATATTATTTTCATGTCATACAAAGATGATCTTATTTCATATAATACGACAAATGAAATAGAAAGTTATATAATAACATTTCAAAATAATGTCTATGGACAGTAATAGACAATGGACAACAATAACCCACGGGAATAACACACGGAAATATGACGAAAAGAAATGTCAACATCTAAATTAGCTACATAGGTATTAATATTAACAAGCTTGTAAAACTGTACTGCTTATAAACTTAAAACATCACAGCCTAGTTGTTTCTGTTTCAAGTTCAAGTTTACAGTAGTAGTAGTAGTGCTATTTGTGGGGAGACTCATGTCTTGCAAGTAGGCCTCCATAGGCCCTTTTTGCCAATCCCGTGGACAAGGTCTAGGCATGGAAAGTTCCAGGTACCTTAGTCCTATTTAGAATTTTGCCGAGACCAAGGAGTTCCAACCCTAGCAAGGGATCTTTTAAATACTACACATCGTAGTAACATGGAACCCACGGCTTTACATCACTTCCGAATGATAGCATTCTGTAGAGAATATCATTTGCATTTTTTTTATTGTTTATTGAAATGTTAAACAGTGTTCAACATGATCGCGTCCTCGATTGTTAAGGTACATTTAACAGGCATCCACTCAAAGGAACAATTTACTCCATAGCGGAGGTGGCAATCTTTTTAATTTCGTCCGGAATAACAAGACACTTGTTTTGCGTTTCCATTTTAGGATTTTTATTTTGTATACGACAGGCACTATAGCAACATCACACATATTCGCGATAGTCCAATTTCGATTTAGCAGTTTTTAGTAATTATTATTGATTCAAAAGTATTGCATTAATGAACAACAAAATAATGAACGCATTTCGAGGAGTAACCGTCTTAACATTTCTCACATAAATTACCACACTTGATTCGCTGCGCTCGCACGAGTTGCAAAAATATGCTCGAATGTTAAGACTGGGTTACCCGGCCAAATACGTTAATTACTAAAAAACCTGACCGGAATCGGGGATTGAACTCTTGACCCTTAGGTCAGTAGCCAGAATGCTTACCACTGAGCTATGGAGCCCATTACAGTAACTCCAAGTACTAAATTTATGCCAATCAAAAATTGAGTTGGCAGATAAACTAATTGCTTCAATATTGTATCGAGTTTAGAGAAAAATGTAATGCAGATTCTACTCTCTTCCAGGAAATTTAGTAGTATATTCTAATCCTAGCACAATTGCAGTAAAACTTAGTTCACACAATACATAAAAAGTAACTTGAAACCCTTTTTACGCTTATTTGATCTTTAAATATTTTAGTTTAGTAGTTTACGATAAACTTTGTAAAAATTTTAAGTCTGCAAACATATATTGATTAACCGTGATATCTAGGGTAATTCACGAGTTACAAATTAAACTACACCAAGCTCTGTAACATTAAAATGTTGGTAAATATTCACTGTTTAATTTGTAAAATTGTTTCCCATTTTTACAAATTTTAAAGTTTGGGTGTAGGTGTGTTTTTCGTGAAATGCATTCTTTAGTCACACATGATTTGACACTATACAGGGTGTTGAAAAAGTCGCGCAATCGAAGAGTATCATGATGTTCTTCATGGGTAAAGTAACAAAAAAGTTAACACAATTTTTTTTATACCGACAACCGTTTCAAAGATAATGCTGTTTTTAAGTTAGAAAATATGGCAACACTGTACAAAGAAGTTAAGTGCCAAGATACATGCATTACAAAAAAGTGACCTGTGTCTAGATTCTGATTTTTTACGTTTGTTGTGTGCTTTATAAGTTTAAATTAAGCAATGGTAGGTTATAATATGAAAAGTTGTTTATTTTGAATTTTCAACAAAAGTAATAATTATAAGGTTTATTAATAGCAAAAAGGCTGTCAGAATTTGATATTTTGACAAAACATTGTTTTTTATTGAAATATGGTGACTAGTTTATTGTGCTTAAATACATACAAATATTGCAGGATTGTCAGATCGGTAATTTTATATTTTCAACAATATTTTGTTCTTTGAGGATGTCTAATAAAACTGTTATTCATTACTATACTAACCGGAAATTGTTGATATAGATTAACGGTTTTATTTTGTTAGGAAAAATTGTTAATACAATTAATATCATAGCGTTGGAACAGTTTTTAATTTTGGTAGAAGGAATTTTATATCTTCCGACATAAGCATAGCAGCAAAATTTTAAAAACGGATTTATGATACTTATTTGATGTCAATTACGGTAGTACTATACGATTGCGGCTCTTTTTCAACACCCTGTATACACATTAAGGGGTTGTTGAAGGGAGAATCTACGGAGTTGCAGAATTTTTGAAAACAAACAGCACTTATTATGAGTTGCTAAAATGTTATCATTAACTTGTATATATAAGCTTTCTGAACAGTTAAACTTTCCAATATCAGCTCATGATTTATTTCCTTGTAATTAATAGTTTTCATCCACAGTTTGTGGTACAAAACCGTCATTCTGTATATATTAATATTGTGTGGTCATGATGAAACGGTACTTTAATTCTATATACAGCCTACGTTAGCTGCGATACAAGAAAAGATAGAAAGATATCAGAAATTTATTTAATTACTTAATTTACCATTAGGTGTATTGAACTAAATATGCACAGTTTTTTTAAAAGCGCCGAGCCTTGGATCTGCCGTTTGGAATGTTCACGATGCAGCTGCGTCGTAATGAATGGAGAATATTAGAGTTCTATCTATTTTTATTTTGACTTTTGAAATTCCATGGTCTTTTCATATGCGAGTTAGTTTAGTACCTCTAGTTTTTGCAATGGCCATCCTTCGTTTTATTTTCATCCATGGGCAGCCAGTACATAAGTCATATATTCCTAAACGAGTCCAAAAGCAAAATATGTTCTTGAAGGACTTGTATTATATGTTAGTCAGCACCCATATAGCATCCGTTAGCTCTATACATGTTTCCATAATAATCCAAACCCATAACATCAAAGAGATTATTTGAAAACTTAACGTGCTAAGAGAAATTGCACGCTCCTTACTCCTATTTAGAGTCGTTCCCGAGCATCCCCACCATGTAAACAAAATCTTGCTACATCTTCAATGCTAGGCCTATTTCTCAAAACTGTAGACGAAATATGACAGTCGAGACAATGGGCACGAATAAAGTTGAATAACCTTTTGAACGTACAATTCTGGTTACTTTCAGCAGCATAATTCTGACATCGCATATCTTCAACCAAAGCAACAATCTTTACTGCTTGTTCTGCAATGTCGTTCAATTCTCCCTTTTTTTAAATGTAGCAATTTTAATTCAATAATTTTAAAGTGGAAAAATAACCAAACATAGCAAAACTAAGCTAGCCATCAGTCAAATACAGGGTGTTTACGGTCCCCTCTGTATGCTTTAAAAGGGCGCTAGTAAACTTCAAAAGGAGTCCATACGCTTAACGCCTTAGTAAAAGTTGTTTAATAAGCCAGATAATATTTCTTGAGTTTTCACATTAAACCATTAATTTGTTTTAGAATCTAGTAATTCACTACTTCATCAGCATTGTCCATTACAAAGAGTTATCACCTTGTTGTTGATACAAAGTCTGGTTCGGCGCACCCACCACCGTTTATACTCTGCAAGGTCAAAACCTTGTTGACGAATTTCCGCTGCTGCTGCTTGCACGCGGTTGCGAAGATAAAAATAATAACATTTGTAGCCAACTAAAGGTGATAGTGAAGGTTAATTATTGATGACAACTTTACCTATCAAATAAACAAACTTAATAACAATTCGACAATGCTGATTAAGTACTGAATTACTACATTCTAAAAAAATTAATCGTTGCATGTAAAAACTAAAATAATTATTATCTCGCCCATTAGACAACTTTTACCAAGGTGCTTTAAGGTTTATCGACGCCTTTTGAGGTGTATTATCGCCCCTAACAATGATGCAGGAAAGATGGTAAACACTCTGAATAACTTTCAGCAAATTATCACAAATATTTCCACTTATAGATTCTTCGTTAATTTTGTGTGATTTTTACTTGTTTACTTACTATACTTCATTACTGACCCATTATAGATAATTGTGACAGATGTAAAGCTCTTAATTGTACATTGAATAGTTGGATCGATTTCTTTGCTCGCCAATGTACGATTTAAGGTTTTCACGTATTCACTGCTATGTATAACTTAATAATCGTGGTATTTGAATGTTCTTTATAGATGAGAAAGTAAAAAACAATCTATTTCTATAATAAAAATTTACTAGACTTAAAGTTCTCAAGAGAGCGTACTGTATCTATGTATTGCTATGAACGTATTTAAGCCTCTATGATTATTATAGCAATTAAGAATATTTCATGCATTTAAAATAATATTTTATAAAATATTCCAAAAATGTACTAGTTTAATTTTTGTAACCAGTATAAAATAGTGTTGGTTCTCATAATAATTTATAAAATTTTATTAAAAATAGTATTAGCCTTGATATAAAGAAAATGTAATCAATGTAGGCTTGGAAACAATGTAAAATAATGTAGTATCGAAGACAAACAATTGGGGAAAGGAAGCGAAACTAAATGGTAGTGATATTTTGGCTTTCACAATAAATAATTGTAAATTGTGAATGAATACTCTTTTCTCAATTAAGTGTGGTGTAGTGTAGTGCATTCATTTGTAGCACGTCTGCAGAAGTTTGAAAAAGTATTTTATTGGTGCATCGAGTGTGAGCTTGTATTTCGATGGGTGTTTTTGGAGGTGGTAGAGAGCAATTGGAGCCCTTGGAAGCTGAGGTATGCAGTGACCTTGTGGAGAGCGACGGAGCCCTGGGTGTAAGCAAGGCGAACAGCTGGAAGCAGACTTTGGTATCACAGCAATCGTTCTGCGGAGGTGTCCAGCGGCTGGGATAGAAGAGGCCAAGCATCGTAAGCCGTGCTAGGACCTCACGTTGGGCCTAATTTCGTTTCAAAGGCAACAAAAAGGTCAGAAAGCTACACCATAGAAAATCGAATTTAGCGAATTTTCTCGTTACGTCGATTTTTATAAGCACTTCCGGCAGAAGAGTCCTTTAAGTGTGTTTCAATTTATAACGTGTATTTACTTACGGCATTTGTTATAACCTAAGCAGCGCTTTAGTTACGTAATAACAGACAATTGTACACAATTGGTTTTTTGCGATTTGCGATGTTGGGACGTCATTTCCCCTTCACTTAAATAATATCCTGTATGGTAGCTATCCTATTAGTTAAATTACCATTTTGCAAAGTGTTTAATTTTAAAATTAATCAAAATAATACCACGAGAATTAAATTTGATAGCTGTTCAAACTAATGTTTGATCATGGACAAGACAACTTAGTAAAATTAATTGAAATCATGTGGACACAAAAGTGCGTTCAATTAGAATATAAAAATTAGTTCACGGCATGTGCTAGATAAGTAAATTGTATACAAACTCTGCAATAACGTCAGGTTACTGGGCCACGTTGCAATATACTATAAGGAAGCATTACGCAGACTTCAGCGTTATGATATCGTTGCTGGGTCATATTTTACACACATTATGCACCGACGTTGCATTATTTTGCCAACTGCAAACCGTCGTGGTTTTTGCCTATGTCAATAATAGGTTATGAGTTCAAAAAAACAGCAACAGTACATAGATTCAATTATATATAAGGACTTGTATCTGTTAAACTAATCAATATACTTCTAAATACTGAGTGTATTAATTTGTGACAAAAACACAGGTTACAATTGTCTTTAAACGGGTGGTTAAGTCTGGCCATCCTAAGTCACATCTTATTGCAACCAAGAAACTTCATCTCCTGTCAAAAACAACCTGGTTCTACAATATTATACAATTTATGCTCCAAGGTGCGAATCGAGCTAGTGCAAGAAATAATTCGCGGAACTACGCAAATCGAAGGCTTCCATAAAATTCAAGGAGCATCGCAGAAACAATAACAAGTGTCTTTATTATAATCATACAAATCAAAATAATACTTTCTAGGGTGTAGATACCCGACCTATATGAGAAAAGCGCCCATTTCAATTTCTTAAACTCATTTATTTAAATTAATAAATAATACACAACAATTATTTTACCATAACAGTATATATAGGGTGGTCCTTAAATAGTTAGTCAAAGTCGGGAATTGAAAGAGCTCGTCGTAAGGAGGAAAGAGGTTTTTGTAAACGTTGATCGAAGTATTAATCTTACGGAGAAGTTAGAAGGAGATTAAAATAGGTGTTTGTCATTCTACTGAGAACTGACATCCGACATGAAAATTGCCAGAACGTTTCTAACAATAGTAGTACTATTTATTAAACGTTTGTCTCTATTTTTATGTATGGCTTTAAGGAGTTGAAGTATAACACGTTTTCTTTATTTTGGTGTTTAGAACACATAAATATTTCCAGATTTTTTAAAACACCGTTTATGTGTGAACTCTAACAAGTATAATAATATTTTAGGTTTGATAATTTTTAAGGTTAGTGGGAGCATATATTTGTTGTTAATCTAGATGTGTTCAAGATAAGCTTCTTATTTATACGTAGTATTTATACTGTAATGTGGTAATCTTACATTAGTTGACTATGCTAAATAAGAGCAAATGCGTAGGACCTCTAGTGCTACTGTTTAGTTGAATGGGTATGGCAGAAGGGCGCATGCACACACACACACGTGATTGTGAATTGTGATTTTTATAGTTTTATTATCTTTTAAGACGCGTAAGTGTATAACGATCAATATATCTGTTAGGACCATAATAAAATTAGCCCCAAATTTTAAGAACAAGAGCTCAATTCGTTTGAATGTACCTTTGTTCGACAAACCGATATTTATGATTTACTTTCAACCCAACCTGATATGGGTCTTGTGCTGGGTTAACGATTTGTTGGTATGGTCTTATATTTCTCATTATATACAAGGTGTAAAAAATAGCACTACCAACTTCTAAGCGAGAAAGTGCTCACCAAAATAAGCAAAACAACGTCTAGAAACATGCGTTCAAAATTGTTTCTTAAGGACGTTACAACACTTGGGAAGGCAATAAAACGATATGCCTTTTATTTTACTAATATAATGGAATGAAGTAAATTTAGATGACCTTGTCAACAATTTCATATAAGGTTTTCAAGTTGTAGTTTTTGCAAGGCTAAAGGTTGTTTTTCATTATTACTTTTTGTAGTCAATGTTGGTAAATTCTAGTTGAATATTCGAAGAACCGCTTTGAAGGACGACTCATTTGACCTATACTTGAAGTATTTGGTTTATTAACACCTGGAATTAAAGCCGCAGTCATATTTTTAAACGAACCCTTATTAAGCAATACAGACTTAACACTAAAAGACGAGAAATTAAAAAATTATTTGCATCTAGCAAAATATCTAGATGATCCTAGAATGATAAGGTTTCGTACGAGTTTAAACTTAACAGAAGTTCAACAAGACACCAACGCGGATGATTTACTGGTTACTGAAGTAGCCGTATATTTTGACAGTGTAAGGCTATGCATTTACTATGTAAGTTGTACTTTTTCCCAATAGAATATACAGACAAAGAACAAATCTACTTATTATATCTTTTGAAATTGATAAGTGGAGCAAACGTACAGAAATGGAGTTTTTTATTTTTCTGTCAGTATTACAGTTATATTTTGAAAAATGGAAAACTCGTATCACCAGTCATGCTATTAACAATAAGGTTTCAGAAATGAGTTATTAACAATACTAAATCTACTACTGTTTAATGAAGAACAAAGATGTTTAACGTGTTTTCAAAAATTTGCCTCTTTGGGCGCTTGTTCTTACAATCGATTCAATTAGAATGTTCGTTTAATTTTCACGACCTACTGAGATAATTGTCATACCTTTCAAGAAGAGAACGTAAAGTTTCAAATATTAATCTCTCCAGTGTACATTTTAGTGCAACCCGAACAAAAGGGAAAGTTTGGATGTTCTTGCCCCCCGCGAGGTGTAGGTTTATCGGTTTTCAAAACCACTAAGCCTAGTTCACCGCATACATGAGCGGTTTGCACTGGTTTAGTTTAGCTATATGAGACAAGTAGCATGGTTTGCCCACTGTACAGCACAAAGGGTCACTAATTCCCACGCATAATTTCCGATTGGCTGTAATTAAGCTTCACCAACCGTCAGGCTGCGTAGGTGTATCTCGTTAATTGTGCGGCTCTTTGCCCTGCAAATTTTATAAAAGGTTTTAGTACACTCGGCACAAAAATTCTAATTGTGGAAATGTACATTATTGTATTACTCATCAGACTCTTCGATATTAGACTGGAATGCAGTTGGAATTGAGCTGAAATTAGCTGATACATCCTTCTAAACAAAGGAATTCTCTTCTACCGGTGCGGTGTCACAGTCAAAATGTATTTTTCAAGCTGAAACAACTAATTAGCAAACTAGGTTTGGTTTCTAATCGTCTTCCAAATAAATTAAAAGACACTGTTGATTTCATCATAGCCTCACTTAAAAAAGTGGTATAATTAGTGGGGAGCCTAGATTCTCACTAAAGGGCATATCAAAAATTTATATAATAATAGGTTCTATTATTATCTCATTAAAGCTATAATTGTTGCGTTCCTGGTTAGGCGACATTTGGATTTTAACATATAACAAAACAAAATCTGTTTAGGTCCATTCTTTTGAAGAGACTCTACTTTATGGAAGCAGCTCGGTACATAAGTATACAGGGTGTAATTGAAATGCTTGACCATACTTTAACGGCGCGGCGTATCCCACGTGACTTAAATTCAGTTAGCGCTTACAGAGATATTAAATGTGGCTTAAAATAAGATTTCTCTTATTTTACTGAAAACTGGTTGAAGATATTAAAATGAAAATTGGCAGACCTTTTCAATCAATAGAAGGCTACTTTACACAATGTTTTTAATTTTTACACACGGATATAGGAGGTTAAATATATTTCGCTTTTGTGCTGTATGGAACTTACTGCAAGAAGGAACTGCATTTATGCCCACCGCAATTATCGAATAACGTGGATAACGCCTGGCGGAGTAATGGAAAGCCAGATAGATCAAATACCTGCTTACTAGGCGTACGAGTAATGAGAGGGGTAGAAGTGTGTTCAGAAAATACTATCTGAAAATAAGACCTCAGCTCTCCGACGTGACGTGAGCACAAGTAGGTCAAATTGGACAATGAACTTATTCAGCCTTGAGCTTCGAAATAAGAGACTCGATAAAATTCAATCTTTGGCCTACCTGTGCAGACGTCACGCCGGAGAACTGAAGCCTTGTTTTTCACCTGCTTTTGGTTAATACCATGGCATGGTAAGAAGCGACTGTAAAAGTAAAGCTAAAAGCAAAACTAAAGAAAATCAAAATGGGAATGGAATTCAATACACACAATGAGCTATACTGTGAAGTAAGCAAAGAGTCAATGAACAGTGCAAGAAAGGATAAAAATGAGAGTGTTTGAAGAAACTCTTAAATATCAGAAACAGTATAGAAGCGAAATGACATGAAGACACTGTGTGACTTACAAAGAAAGGTAACGAGGAAATAGGTAAATACGTTACAACAGTCAATATTAACTGTACTTGAAAACAGAAAACGAAATTCTAAGGGGATGGAATGGATGCTTCGAAAAATTCTATAAGAAGAAATGTCGACCAGTAGAAATAAAACAGAAAGATTGTAATGCAGCATACTGTATGAATTTAATTTAATAATAATATCCAGATATCCAATGGGTATCATATGAAGTAACAATTGTATGTTTTAACTGGTGGGGTTGTAATAGGCAACCAGTGTGGTTGTTTACATGAAGTAGAAAAAATAACTTGAATTTATAATCGACGATAAATAATGACGTTAAGAGTTAAATTCCTATTACATCAAATTTTGAACAGGCCCGGGCTCAAAAAGTGTGGACCGATATCATTAGAATCCCATTTCCCTTTCAGTTCTGTTCCGGTAATGCTTATGTTTATGTGGTTATAATGGATCTTTGAATATGATTTTTAATTATTTGAAATAATTAAACAGCCCTAACTACCACACTTTTTACAAGTTGCCCGGCTATACTGTAATAATGCTTAAGTTTCTAATTTTAATATACTCTCATCCCAGGTTTAGGTCGATACGTCTTAAAAATACGAATATGAACTTGCTATGATTACTAATTAACTACGTTTGGCTATCAATAATTATTTAAGGTTAATTTTATATGAAACATTTAATTGTAAGCACTCTGTATATGGCTATTTATCTAATGGGATTTGACAACTGGGTTATTTCTAACTGATTGGATTAATACAAAACCAAAATGGTTTTCTTACTTCGGGAACACCTAAACAAGCTGACAATTTTAATTTACTTATCCATGTCCATGCAATTAACGCTGTTGCTGTGCGATAACAATGAAATGTAGGTATTCCGCGTCATAAACAAAACACTTCTAATAACGCTACGAACCGGAAGTGACGCGCTAAAGAACGCTAAGAAAGCACATTCACAAAGCTAACACTTTTAGGAAGCAAATCTGACCCTTTGATAGCTTCTCAGTTGAAAATAGCGCTAACTGTCGCTTGTTGGAACTTCTACGATGCTCTGGGCCACTCGTTGTTGTTTGCCTGCAGTTATCAAGGCTCAAATTTGCGCTGAAACCCACCTGATGAGCGGCTGATGCTTTCGGAGACCAACTGAAACCGCTTCCTTTAAAGCTAGGGCTCAAAATCTCGTACTCCGCTGTGCCACACGGCCGCTGCTCTCTTATTCACTCAACTTATAAATCAAGCTGGACCTCCGTAGAATATGACCAAAACACCACAGCTTTCACTGGACCACTTTAACGCATAGTAAAGGGTGTTTTATATAAAGGGATACAACTTTAAATTGAAATAAAACACAGAAAGATGTTTTTAATATCCATGAAATTGGCTTTATCTGAAAGATAATTTTATGGCATTTATGTTTGAATATGATTTCGGGCATGTGACCGCCGCGATTGGCGTATACATGACGTAATCTGAAGGTCCAATTTTCACACACTCTTTTCGCAGTAAATCAGGCTGTATTTCGTTTCAGCAATAACGCGTCGAATTTTGGTTTTCAAGTGCTCAATTGTTTCCGGTTTCCGGTTTCCGGTTTATCATTTACATGCGACTTTACATATCCTCAAAGAAAATAATCTAACGGCGTCAAATCGCACAGAAGAGGTGGCCAGTTAACAGATCCACAAAATGGATCCACGAAATGGATCTGTTAACTGGCCACCTCTTTCGTGTGATTTGACGCCGTTACATTATTTTCTTTGAGGATATGTAAAGTCGCATGTCTACGTCGATAAACCGGAAACAATTGAGCACTTGGAAGCCAACATTCGATGCGTTATTGCCGAAATACAGCCTGATTTACTGCGAAGAGTGTGTGAAAATTGGACCTCCAGATTACGTCATGTACACGCCAGCCGCGACGGTCACATGCCCGAAATCATATTCAAACATAAATGCCATAAAATTATCTTTCAGATAAAGCCAATTTCATGGATATTAAAAACATCTTTCTGTGTTGTATCCCTCTAAAAAAAAACCTTTACGTTTACGGAAGCCCAATACAAGGCAAACCTTCCACAATTAACCCAGTGCACAATCGCTCAATTAAACAACACTTTTAATTAACTTGGGTATATTAACATATGAAATAACCTGATTTTTGGGGCAGCTTAGCAATTTCACAACCAAAGCTTTCTATAAATCTTCCCCAATTGTTTTATTCACAGATTACACATTGTTACATGAATTGCTAAGTCTACTCTAATTTTATTATGTTTTTAAACAATGATAAAGCTATTAAAAGACGTCATTATGCAATTATTTTTAAGGCCAATGCTATTTCTTAACAATTCTGAAATTCAAATTATTACATTTGCTGCACATTCTTATAATAAATATTTGTTTTGCTGGTTATGTTATTAACTACTATTCATTATTATGCGAAATATAAAGGCTGCTAAAATTTGTACCTAGTAATATATTAGACTTAATTAGCTGTGCAGTCTGATTAGAGGCGAAATGCCAAAACCAAAGGAAGTTACAGACCTCGAGCATGGTAGTACAAAGGCTTGGCCAACAACACTCTTTGCTGCAGTTAAGCGACGAAGGCGTATTTGCAGGTGCAGCAATCTCTTGGTTCGGAACAGTAAAATTTTGCCACACGGCGATATTCACAGAGCAAAATTATACTTCGCAAGCAACTCTCGATTACATCTCGGCAATTTCTGTTGATTTTTTCTTCCGCGTGCTAATGCGAGAGGAAGTTCGACGATACGAATAACGCTGCCCACTTTGCGCGTGCCATCAAAGTTTTAAAGAATACTAATAGCATGCTATAATTTAAAAAAAATTAATGGATATTGAATGCATATAATTTTATAAAAGTCGCGAACTATACTTTTTTGTGGATATTGCATGATGTGTTGCATGTAAGTAAGGTTAAAGTTTCATACATTTGTGAAAATACTTACTAATTTCTTAGTTGATTAATTAGTGAATGAGCAAACTCTTTTATACGCTGTGTTTATACAATACAGTCGAAACTATTAACATTAGTAAGGACATATATAATTATTACTACCTGTATTTAGTTTCAAAATCTATATTTCTCTGCAAATGCAGAAATTTTTTTCGAAGTCGATTGTTTCCCAAGAAGAATAAAATCTCGCTACCCTAACTAACGTGTAACCTTTCGAAAATCCTAAAAGGACTTCATAGTGTTATTACCTCCTCTTCTGAATTATAAGTTATTCTCTGATGAACTTGAACTATCTCTTGCCCTTAGTACTGTAATTGCAGACAAAGTTATCTGCCTTGGTGACATGAACATTAATCTATTATCACTAAATAATCCTAACACTATTTATTTTAATTCCATGCTAGAAGCATTAGATTTCTCACAAATAATTAATGAACCGACACGATATCACAACAATAATGGTTCCATACTGGATTTGATTCTAGTATCGAATACAGAAATGGTAACGGCTTCTGGAATTAGCGATGCACACATTGCTGATCATGAATCGGTATATTGTGAATTGGCAGTTTCTAACCTTAAAACTAGTCCAGTTTTTAAAACTTTCAGAGATTTTAAACATTTTAATTTAGATATTTTTCACGAAGATTTGAGGCAAATACCCCTTTACATTATCTATGATATGGCTGACGTAGACGATAAGATTAAATTTCTAAGTGATAACATACTCTCCCTTCTAAATGTGCATGCCCCGGTTAAAACAGTTAGAATAACCAGGAATAGAGCCCCGTGGATTACTGAGAACATCAAATTACTTATGTCACTTAGGAACAAAGCTAAACAAAAATTTAAGAGAACTAAAAACCCAACTCACTGGGAGTATTATAAATTGTTGCGTAACTACACTACTACTGCCATTAAGAATGAAAAGAAAGCTTATTTCGAATTTACGCTGAGAAACAATAGTCCGAAAGCTATGTGGAACGAGCTTAAATCCCTAGATATCGTGAAGACCAGGAATTGTGTTATTCCAGATGATCTCCTCAATCCCGATGCAATCAATGATTACTATATAAAGGCCGCTCCTATTGTGAACAATGATAAAGTTGAGGAGCTGTGTCAATCATATTTAACAGATCAGCTTGTTGATAACATCACTAAGTTTAAATTTTCATTTGTTACTGATTCAACCATTTTATCAATTATCAATAAATTAAAAAGTAATAGCTCTGGTGCTGACGGAATCAGTTTACAAATTCTTAGATATTGTTCTCCAATTATAATACAATATATCACACACATAGTCAACTCATGTTTAGCTACTTGTAAATTTCCAAGTGAGTGGAAAAAAGCTATAGTCATTCCTGTGCCTAAAGTACCTAAACCTACTGACTATAAAGACTTAAGACCAATTAGCTTACTTCCAACTTTATCTAAAGTATTAGAAAAGGTTATTGATGCACAGCTGAGGGGTCATCTGGAGCAATACAATATCTTACCTAGCAATCAGTCTGGCTTTCGTCCTAATCATAGCTCTACTACCGCTTTGGCTCATGTACTAGACGATATTATAACTGCACATGATCAAGGTAAAGCTTCAATACTTGTCTTACTAGATTTTAGCAAAGCCTTCGACACCATTAACCATGAGCTTCTGTGTGCTATATTAAATTATATAGGTCTTGCCAATGATTCAGTTGAATTACTACGCAGCTACCTGAGTGACAGGTGTCAATCTGTTAGGTTGTCTTGTGGCTCATCTGGGTCAAAAGAAGTAACTAGAGGAGTACCTCAGGGATCTATTCCTGGTCCTCTCTTGTACGTGATTTATACCGCTACATTTTTTAAGTATATTATTCACTGCCAGGCTCATATGTACGCTGATGACACTCAGCTGTATTATTCTTTCCATATTGATAATTTCCAACTTGCACTATCCCACATTAATCAAGATCTGATAAACATTTCAAATATATCTAAAGATCATTGCTTAAAAATTAATCCTACTAAATCCACTGTATTACTATTCGGTAATCGTACTGTCTTAAAGCTAATCGAAAACCGTGTAAAACTATATCTTGATGGTGTAGTCTTGCCGGTGGTTAGTGAAGCACGAAACCTAGGCCTTATAATTGATAGCACCTTGCGATTCAAATCACATGTAACTAACTGTTTAAAGAAAGCGTACATGAATCTCAAGTTAATTTACCCCCACAGGCACTATTTATCTACAAAAATCAAGTCAAGACTTTGTGAAGCACTAGTTCTATCCCAATTTGTTTATTGCAGTCAAATTTATGGTCCTTCTTTGACCAAAGATAAGCAAAGACAGATTCAAAGAGTCCAGAACTCTTGCATGCGATTAATATTCGGAATAAGGAAATTTGACCATGTATCACATAAACTGTCTGAACTCAATTGGTTAAATATGACTAACAGAAGAAAGCTGTTGAGTGCCTGTTTTTATTTTAAGATCATCATGGATAAAAAACCCTCGTACTTATATCGCAAAATCTCGTTCAGAGATGATGTGCATAATATTAATATTCGTTATAAAGGTACTTTAACTCCACCTTTACATAAAACAGCTTTCTTCGAACGAAGTTATAGCTACCAAATTTCCAAATTCTTTAATTCGTTATCGCCTGAACTGAGGTCATTACCTATATCGAAACTTAAATATCGGTACAAAAATGTACTTTTAACTCAACAGTTTTTAACGTAATCTATTAAACATTTGTTCTTAAGACTGCTGTTTCTTGGATGGTATATCTACTCATCTATATTTACTTTTATATTTACTTTTACTATTACTATTTTTATTATTATTACTTGAACTCTAGTAATACTTGTCTAGTTCTGATACATTTTTTTTTGTAAGTGTACCTACTTTATTTCTCGTAGTTGGTGGGTTGTTCATTATTTTCCCTGGCTTTGGAAGTTAATGTTATTTTAAACTATTAAAACGTAAAAACATTAACAGTATATAGGATTGACATGGCCTTCTGGGTCTGTAGTGAACTTTACCACCGCATCGAACTTATGTAGATTTCGAGTGTTGAATTTTGATTATTTTTTATTACTTCACAATTATGTCAAGGTTTCAGTGGAAGAGCGGTCTTTTAGACCGAACTGCGCCTTGGGGTTTCTGCAACTATTACACTGCAATTATTTCTGTAATTACTAGTTATGTACTTTATTTTAGTTGCAAGAAATAAAGACATTTATTATTATTATTATTATTATTATTATAGGAAGTTAAATCAAATATGTTATTTCGATAACTGCGAACTGGGGTACTTGTAATGTAATGTAGGCCAAAGTACTATGAAGTATTTAATTAAAATGTTTCTATTTTTTCAATCAAAATATAAAGGTATATGAAAGGTTTGAAACTGTTTCCAAAGAGAAGATTTTAAAATTAATTTTACTTTCCTTTATAATTAAAGGTATTGTCAGGCTTCAACATTATTCAGTCTATTATGTCAATTTAGTAAAGCTATGCCACGTCTAAAGCGGCTGAGAAGAAATCAGATTCAATTAAACCTCACCGTGATTTTCAACTAAACTGCAACGTTCAATACAGAAATTAATTTGCTGCATTGGACATATGCTTTTGTAAACAGATTTTTGCTGCACGGTAGCCGGTGGTTGTTTAGTCCCATTTATTTTAATTTTAAATAAATATGTAAAAAATGCTAATATTCAATATCGTGCAGCTTTGCAGTATTCAATATTTACTATATTCTAGGCTATTTTAAATATACTCTTTTGCCTCATACTATTTTACCGTTATACGAGCCCTAACCACTATATATTCGGCCATTTCAATAATTTTGCTCTACTAACGTAAAACAGGATTTTATGAGTGGACGGAGAACAATTAAGGCACCGCATTCGCGGATTAAGGATTAAGGATTTCGAAGATCCCTTATCATGTTTTAACGAAAAGAAAATATTGTACCTTAATTGCTTTTTCTTCAATCATAAAACTCTGTTTTTACGTGAAGGAAATAAAATTATTGAAATGGCCGAATATATAGTGGTTAGGGCTCGTATTCTGGAAAGGCTTAATATTCTGCTAAACCTAATTTGAAATTTCCTATTGATAACATTAACAGAAATATGATTAGCTTGTCGAAAGTGTATGATTTCTCTCTATAATTGCACTTACGTATTTTCTTGAGGGAGATTAACTACAGTTCAAGATAATTTCTCTTCTAACCCTGTTATTGATTCTAATAAACTTTACTTTGTTTTCCTTTATAGGAGATTTAGATTTATTATACGTACAAGACGCTTTCAAATTGTGGTGTATATCAATGGATATACAAAAGTGCGTATGTTCTTTTTCACGTGTCGAAGAATTGACGTCACTAAGATCGTGTCGAGTCCTGTAAGCTGTATTTTCATAAGAATCCTTAACCACTGAGCGTCTATCTCCTCTACTTAACGATCCATTTTCTCTACATAACACGTACTTAACATGTTGCTAACTTAATCAATAATCAAGTCTACCCCCGGTCTGCGAAAGGAATAGAAAAATTCCAGAGCTCTTGAAGAAGGCGTTGGATTGGCGTTACAAACGATTTTACGGTCACTAAATAAAGCACTTAGCAGAAACACGACACGTACGTTGCCAACAATGGAACCGCCCCAGCGCAAAAACGGGGAAGAATATATCTTTGGAGATATCTAATTAGGGAGAAATGAAAAAACTCAGGCTGGGTGCTGAACTGGCCAATTTATTTGCAATTAGTGCATAATTGAAGTATATAATGCTAACTAAAGGTGATTGTCAGCTATATTTTGTGTTTGATATCATGTTAAAAGCAAAATAAATGAAACGTGAATCTACATTTCAATTTGACCGTATTTCTATTAACATTTAATGTACAATTAGGTGTTTATATTTTGTCGAAAATTGGATTACATCGCCGTTTTACCCGAGCAGTTTTATTTCGGCTAGTTGATCGGATATTGAATTATATTTTTAACAAAGTAATTATCAGGTTGTATCAGCTTGTAATAACGTTGTCAGTTAATTTAAGCTTCTGAAATTTTACAAAACATATTTAGTTTTCAGAAGTACTTCGGACCTTAGATTTTAAAAATTTAGTATCTTTAATGTGTACAATGCCACTAGTTTAAAACGATCTAGTAATTTAGCTATAGTAATACAGTTTTACCTTTTTGAATATATGTACTTCCATTGTCGCAGTTCACATACAGTGAACACTTACTTCACGCATTTTTGATGGTGTATTCACTTTACTAGATTACACTAGTTTAAAGGTTTTTGCCTTTTTACCCGCTGAACAAGTTAATTATTATCTAATCACTATTCCGCTAAGAACAACATGCACTGCTGCAATGTATACTCTTTTAGACTTCTTCTCTCTTCATATAGTAATACGAAGGAGGTAAGATTGGAAATCCATGGATGGCAAAATTTACTGTACAACTTTCGTTTAGGTACAAGACAAAAGAGTTTACCTGCCAGCATAGAGGGACCTCTACTTGAAATGACGATGGAACATCAGACTCTAAAATATCTCGTAAGGTCACTCTTCGAGGTGATAATTCAAGGTCGTAAAGAGTGGAAAACAGCCAAACAGGATATACCTCCTGGAAGTTTGATGAGGTACACGGACGGTTCTAAGATTGATACTGGTGCCGCGTCAGGAATTTATGGCAAAATACCAAAAGAGAATCTCATCTTCTCACTGGGTAAGCACGCGTTCGTATTTCAAACGAAAATTTACGTGATATTACTGTGTGCGCGAGAAAACAATCGGAGGGCTTATAAACATAAGCGAATATACATAACGTCGGACAGCCAGGTGGCCCTGAAGGCTCTCTCGAGCTGTAAGGCTTCTTCCAGGCTGGTATAGGAGTGCCTAGAAGAACTCAATAACTAGGCAGAGCAGACTGTCGTGAGACTATTCCGGGTACCAGGCCATTGTGGCATCGACTGCAATGAGAAAGCCCATGAACTAGCACAGCAGGAATTGACTGAGGCTTACCTTGGCCCAGAATCAGCATCAGATATCTCAATAAGTGTTACTCGAAGCTATGTAAGTGATAGGGATCGGCACTTAACATGAAATATACTGGATTGACAGACCAGGATAGAACCACAGCAAGGCATTCATAAAAGGACCTTGCAAAACCACTTTTCATGGGTAGGGAGCAACTCAGAATCGTCATAGGTCTACTAACAGAAAATGCGACTGTTAAGGAACATTTGCGAACTCGGAAAATACAATGGAGACCTTACTACGCAATAAGGAAGCAGAAACCACAATACACATTATGTGTGTCTGCTATGCGTTGGGAAGAAAAAGCATATTCGGCCAGCCTACTATGGTTCCGAAGGACTTTGCTACACACACGGTGAAGGACCTATTTATATCTTTTGATACAGGGAACAAAGATCACTGAGGGTGTGACCCACTAACTCGTGTATTCACAATTAGCTTTTTAGGCTGCAGTATCCCCAGAGTTAGTAGAGAAACGAGCCCTGC
Source organism: Agriotes lineatus (assembly GCA_940337035.1). Taxonomy (NCBI): domain Eukaryota; kingdom Metazoa; phylum Arthropoda; class Insecta; order Coleoptera; family Elateridae; genus Agriotes; species Agriotes lineatus. The sequence goes on from OW679195.1 coordinate 124,901,813, forward strand.
AGAGACATATGTTATATGGCTACATGGCTGGTGTCAAGCAAGTACAAAGTCGGTCCTAGAATGCTTCCTTAAACTACACCATAGTTTTTAAAATTTTGAAAATCCACGGATTTAACTCTGCAATAGCGATCCGAGATGTATATCTGATCTGAAGACATTCTTCTAACAAATATTAGTGATCAGAATTGTTACCTGTGTTGTTGAGGTGGCAACTCTGAATAGGGCACCCGGGCTTTGTCCTTACTATCCGCAAATATTATTTAAGCCACAGCACTTTCTTTCAACCTTTCAATTTATCCTTTACATAACAAGTTGGAAGATTATGTACTTTGCCGTTTCCATCATTAGAGCAAAGCATTATAATTTTCGCGATTCATGTATAACGTCTGGTTTTTGCCAATTCTCTCCAATACTTCGGTCTATCTTACGCTATAGTTAGATTGATGAGTAACAGTAATAACCTTCTTTTAGTTTCGGTCTTTCGTGGCGTAAATGTTTGACACCAGTATAGGTTTGCCATGATGTTGATGTATTTTCCATCTATTCTCCTACTTTGCTCAACATATCTATTGATTTCTGCCATTTTCTTGTTGATCACCTTCTCTTAATCATTCCGGAATGCACACTGTGTCCCACTCAGATACCCTTCACATTTTGCGTAGATAGTGTTGTGCAAAATTTTTAAGAACATGCTATCATCTTTACGAATAGGTGGATTTTAATCCTTTGGGGCGGGCTCCTTGCTTGTTTTCTATAAAGAATAATCTGTATCTGTTGTTACGATTTTATTGCGCATTTCATCTTAAGGCCTATGCTACTCAGTTCGTATTTCGCGTGCTTATGCCGGCCTACTTCTTGGCCTTGCAGCGCAGAGTTTTATAAGTTATTTTCCACCTTGCTCGGCGAACGGCATGAAGCAAGCTTAAGCACTAGTAGAAAGTTTCCGTGAATTTATGGGCTGCAATTTGGTTAGCTTTGGCTGATGTTTGCCTGCGCCTTTTGGGGCGCATTCGAATTCCACAAGCATTTATGAGGACTCTAGTTCCAGGCCAATTTCGGCGGATCTCACGCTCCCGAGTGTTTGCACGTGCCTGGAAGGTCCAGGTTAAGTAGGAAGTTTTCTTCGAACTGCATTTAGTTTTACTTGGGGCTGTTAGGGTGATAATTGCAGAGGTGGTTATCTCTACCACGTGTGGGATGCGGAAGGCCGCTTAGAGCTTATATTAAAATTGTGCTATCGTCGTGGCCTGTTTAACCGCTGCTGCGTACTTTTCTGAGAGCGCAGAAAGTGACCCGACCCAGAAGCCTTTCTCCATGTCTAGGTCTCTCCCTTCGTGTTGAAACTTAATCTGGCGACCAGTGTTATGTCGCACGAGATTGCACAAACGTTTTGAAGTACGGATCACCGACGTGACCTTGAGAGTTCACCGCGCCTGGGACACGCAAAGCGTTTCCTTCCAAACTAAGAGATAACCATCGCTGTAACTTCGCCTTTCAGTTTAATTTTGAATGTAGGCAATAAGGTTTTATTGCGAATTTGTGAACCTGTAGGTAGGTACTAGATTATAATCTTTTGATAGATGTACCTCGTATTTATAACCTATTAATCATAGTTGTTAACGTATGGCAACCTGCGAATTGAAATTATGTTAGGACTGTGATTATACTATGATTATACTATCTATAGGGGTTTCATTTAGTTACGGCTTTCTGCATTATTTAAAGCCTCTTTTCCTTAAAATATTTGTGTATGAGCTATTTGAGTTTACAATTTCTCGTTTTGAACACCTGGTTACACTTGTCGTTACTTGACAAAAATTCGTTGGCGCGCTAGGCATGTATCTATGTTATGTTCTACCGTTTAGTACTTTAAAGACCTGTGACACCTTCTTCGACTGAGCTGGCGGCCGGAAATTGTACCCGAGTGTACATGAGTAAACTTTCTGGAAGTTTTGACCAACGAATTGAATGAGATAACACTGTGTCACCTAGTAGTTCTCGCATAAAATTGGTGAGTATTTCCTTTATGGCAGAACGTAGCTCTTCCTTAAGTTGTTAGTTTAATCGGTTTAGTACTGCTTTAGCGTCGGGTATTGTAGTTTCTTGCCATATTTTATGATTTCCTATGGTACGTGCTCCATTTGTTATCGAAATTTCTAATAGTTTCAATACATTCGTTGAAAATTATGCCTTTTAATCTTTGCATCGTAGTTGTTGCAAGTCTAGTAATATTTACAATTAAGATAGCTAACGTGCTTAACTTGCTCTAAAGATTCTCTGACTATAATCACAATCAGTCTCAACCTTACTGGTTATTTTCCACGAAAAACCATAACTTTTGTTTGATGTAAATAGTTTATATTATTTTCCTATTATATACTCGTATAATTAATTACTGTATTGGTTTGCCTCTTAACATAGAAAGGTGGTTTAGTGCATTAGCCTACCATTATTCGTTAATATTTCTTGTTTTCTTCGTTCTGCTATAGAGAGATCGAAAATAAACCTGTCGTGACAGCCATTGATAACAATAAGACTTGTCTTATCTGTCGCATGCTTTTTGTTGATATAGAACTGTTAATTTTTTAGAAGTTTAAGATAATTTTCGAATTTCTGTTCAACTTATTCACATGTTATTTGAATGTTACCTACCAATTTAATCTATAAATTTGGTTTAAATTATTTTTTGCATATCTGTCTAGCTTATTAGACTGTGTTAAAGTCTTATGAACAATGAATAATCTTAATTGTAGTTCATTTGTAGTAGTTTTTCAGTGCAGTGTAGATAGGGCTTCCGCAATCAATTTTATTTTTGATCGCCTTCTATTAATGGATAGTAGCGATCCGAATGACAAGAATTTCGTTCTATTCAACGAGATTCTAAATTTCTACAGCAATATAGCAGGTTCATATTGTGTGGTTTGTTACCCAGAAGTTAAACAGATTTGTTGGATCGCGATTTAACTCTATATCTGTGCTCATCAGCTATATATTTTCCCGAAACTTTCGTACATTAATAATTGCAATTTTTTATTAGGCGCAACACCTAAAAATATCGTAAATAATAGAATAACTTGTCAGCTAACTCAGTAGTTGCTTTCTATTGGCAAACTCGTTTCGGTAACACGTAACATCGCTAAATTTTATAATGTAATTTTGGCCAATGCTACAAACGTGGTCGTTAGCAGGTAGGAGTTAATAATCATGTCTGATCAATTATAACTTTTTTCTAATTTGTAGGTATGAAAAAATTCAAAATGTGTTTACTGATACAATGAATCGTATTAAATATAGCAACATTTCTCATGACACTCCATCGGTACGTCGCCATAATATATAAATTATAAAGTATGTTCAAAAATTACTTTCATCTAGTATGGCTATGGAATACTTCCTAATTTATGAATGCAACTATGTTTATACTTAAGTGATAAACTTGACATTTGATTTTTAAGTAACTTATAATAACTTATATATAAGCATTTATAAATTAGGAACGACTCCATACCCATACCCATACCAGATGAAAAAAGAATTTGCTCATGCAATGTTGAAAACCATCCCAGAAATAAAAAGGTACTTTCATGCAATTAAGTTTAAATATATTATTGTGTGTTCCAGTTTGTGTTTAAAGAGAATAAACTATCACAGTTACTGAAATGTGTAACATTAAATTGCATACACTGATAAAATTACACAATACCGGTACTACAAGTTAATTTACATGATGTAAAAGTTTATTATCGCAACATTTCGGTTAAACTATCAAATCTGACCCAGTTACGCTCAGACGTTCTGTCTTTGATTTTGACTTCTTCACTTAGAGAATAGGATTTGTCAATTTGTTCTAGTCAATGATACTACAAGTATGTGGATTTAATCAGGCAGTCTGTCTGGCTCCAGCACACAATTTACTAAACACACAAGTTCCTAATCAAATCGCGTTAATTAAATAACTACAGTCGGGAAACAAATTTCCTTGGAAAATTTAAATTTGAATATATTTATACCGTATTGGTTATAAAGCTACAAATACATGAAGTCTAATTTCTCAAGGGAATTTTAACCTCCGCCTTGGTGATTTGACTGTTACTAAGGGCATTGTATATTTACCCTTCTTGATCCTTAATAAGAGAATAAATTACATATACTCTAATTAAATTTCGAGTACAATCAAAATCACAACAAGTCTACATTTACAATGCCCATACAATTAAGGGGTCAATATTTCAAGGCACGTCGTAGAATTCAGCTTACGTGTGTTCCAACTTTGGAGATATAATGTTGGAGGTGGAATATAATATCTACACGCCATCCATAAATGTAACAAATTGATTTTGTTGATCAAAGGCTTACCGGTTGCGAATTCTGAAGGAGGTTTTGACAGCTGCCACGTCTCACATTATACGGATGTCGTCAATATTTTATAGCCTGGACCCCTTATAACATGTTTTTCTTCAATAACACAACATATTTTTTGAAAGCGCAGAAAATTTGATGTGTATACTTCATTAAGCTGCGGAAAGCTGCTCTAGCGAATAAATAAACAAACTGAATGATTATGCATGCGCACTTTTTATACACGTAACGATAATAAAACACCATTAAATTATAATCTTGTTACATAGAAGGCATTTGAAGGTAATTGTTACTTATATAACATATACAGGGTGTAGAAATGCTTTACGCACTGTTGCGATACGTCTAACGTTGGGGGTTTCACTTCGATCCGAATTTCGCGATACACTGATTTAGAGTTCTACTTGAGAAATTAAAGACTTCAGTAGCTTAAAATATGTTTATTTACAAATTATTCGGAAGCGATCTATCCGCTACCGAGGTCAGTTAAGATCTGCCTTCACCAAAATTACCGCTTTTACAGGTAAACTTGTAAAAGCTATTTAGATTATGGAAACCTGCAAATTGTTGCGGTCCCACGCAAAGAGGCACGTAATTGCAATAATAGTTACATACAATTCATGTCCGGCCCTTTTTCTGGAAGAAGCTGTGACACTGTTCGGCACGTTTTTCCCAGGACAAGTATTATGCTAACTTCGTCCCTATACATAATTACATTTGAGTTAGACACTAAGCTAAGATTAAATAATATTAATTACTAACGTCCATTCTCAATATAATCTAGAGTTTATCATGTTACAGTTGGGATTCCTAACAGTTGCCCCGGCGATAAAATGTCTGTTGGGGTTAAACACACTCGCGTTTGATCACACACAAGACGCCGTGAACCTTCGCACTGTTTTACTAAGCAATACCAGCTGCATCTCGAGATTTATTGGTCTATATCAACTAAATCTAATTTAATTACCTTACATGAATAATTTTCAAGTACTCTGTCGTAGTCGTCAGTAAACTCTCTCTGCTAAATTAATTACACAAAATAACGTGACAAAGAATCAACATTGGAACACTTCTTCCCTGGCTTGTAAACTACAGTAAATTTAGGGTTTGCAATATTAATGACCAACGCAAAAGTCTAGCGTTTTTGTTACTCATTTGATTTAGCCACTTGAGTGGGCAATGATCGGTTTCGACCGTGAAATGGCTTAAAAATAAATATGGCTTTAATTTTCCCACAGCCCAAATTAAAGCTGCACACTCTAGCTCACTCGCGCTATATGCTTGTTCTCTCTCAGTCAACTTTTTGCTCAAGTATAGCACCGGATGTTCTTCGCCTTTTTCATTTCGTTGCGAAAGTGTAACACCCATCCCTCTCTTAGAACAATCAGTTTGTACGATAAACTCGCGGTTAAAGTCAGGTGCCCTTAGAACCTTACCGTTCATTAACTCGTTTTTCAACCGTTGAAATGACGTTTCCTTCTGTTCATCCCATTCCACTCTGGTTTTTGCATTTTTGCTCAACGCATCCGTGAGTGAGCTCGCAATATCTGCATACGTTGGAATATAATGGTGATAGTACCCTGTTATCCCCAGGAATGCTCTTATGTCACGTTTCGTCTCCGGTCGCCGAACATTTTGAATAGCCGCTACTTTCGCCTCAGATGGCTTCCTGTAACCTTGGCCAATTTTGTGTCCTAAGTACACAACCTCGGCTTTTCCCCATTCACATTTTCTCGCCTTGATTGTTAATCCTGCTTTATGCATAACATTAAGTACTTGGCTCAGGTGTTCTAGATGCTCCTCCCAGCTATTTGAATGTACCGCCACGTCGTCCAAAAATGGTTCAGCGAACTCACCCATTCCTTCGAGGATGGTATCCATCAACCTCTGAAATGAAAATGGTGCCGATTGCAAGCCAAACGCTAAGGTCACTGGCTCAAACACTCCTCGATGTGTGATAAAAGCGGCGTATTTACTAGCCCTTTCTGTCATTCTTATCTGCCAATAGGCCCTAACCACATCAATTAGACTGAGGTACTTTGCCTTGCTGCATCTCTCCACACATGCCTCTATATTTGGAACTGGGTGCTGTTGCGGCACTGTAATCGCATTTAAGGCTCGGTAATCAATCACAGGTCGTGGTTCTTTTCCCTCTGCCTCTAAAATTATCATAGGTAACGAATATGCACTGTTACTTGGCCGTATTACTCCTAATTCCAACATTTTGTCGATTTCTTGGTCGATAATTTCTCGCACTCGCTTCGAATGAGAATACGCCCGTGTCCTTATAATCTTCTCTTCTTTTAGCGCGATGTCATGTTCGATCAGATGAGTTCGGCCTGGCCGATCAGAAAATAATCCTGGAAATTCGTTGATTAACTCCTCCAACTCTTTCCTTTGGACTCCGGTCAGTTGTCCTACTCCTTTAGCTTGATCAATCACTTCAGAAGCACTTAGCATTTATGAGTGGTCAATTTCCAAGTCAGGAATTTCGATATCAATTCTGTCTTCTCCTGGTTGAACTAGATTGATCGCGACCACTTCTGCTTGCGCATAATATGGTTTTAATAAATTCACATGAACTAAATTTTGCTGTCGTTTGCCGGAAGGTTCTTTAACAATGTAATTCGTTTCTGATATTTTTCGAACGATTTCTTTTGGCCCCTTCCACTGCATTTGTAACTTGTTTGTCCTCGCTTGTTGATAAAGCATTACTTTGTCGCCAATATTGTAATTTACCATCTTCGCATTCCGGTCGTAGTACATTTTCGACCTGTTTTGCGCCTCCAACATTGCGATTTCTGCAATGTCCTGCATTTGTTTTAACCTCTCCAACAGGTTTAAAACATAAACGACCACTGGTTCGTTGGTTTCCTTACCAATCCACAAGTCCTTTATTAAATTTAGTGGTGAACGAATTTGTCTCCCATACACCAGTTCTGCTGGGCTAAACCCATGCGCTGCGTGTGGAGCACACCTCAATGCGAACAACGCTTGATCTACATATGTGTCCCATTCGTTCCCATGCTCGTAACACAAGGCTCTCAAGATTTGCTTATAGACTCCATGGAATCTTTCTACCGCATTTGATTGTGGGTGATAAGCTGAACTGTGAATAATTCTTATGCCGCACCTATCGAAAAACTCAGATGTCAGATTACTTGTGAACACGGTCCCTAAATCCGTCTGAATCTCCGCCGGAAAACCAACTCTAGAAAATTTTTTAATAATCCATTCACCACCGACTCCGAATCTGCCACCTTCAATGGGATTGCATCAGGGAACTTCGTGGCGCTGCAAATTAACGTTAACAGATAACGATTTCCCTTCTCTGTTTTGGTTAATGGTCCCACGATGTCAACATTCACTCGCTTGTAAGGCTCTGTGATTATAGGAACTTGGCACATGGGTGCCTTCTTTCGGTCCGTCGATTTCCCAACTCGCATACAGACGTCGCAACTTTTCACCTTTGCCTTGACGTCTCGGCTTAACTGGTTCCACCAATAGTCGTGTGCAATCTCTAGCAATTTCTTTTGTAATTGCTTTGGCACTATCACCTGTTCATAGCTCCGCCCAAGTTTATCCGTGAATCTTCGGTGTAAAATTCCACTTGCGATATAAAATTTTGCTCCATTAATTTCTTTCTTAGAGTCCGCCATGTCGAAATACTCTTTTAGTTTCGAATCCTCCAATTGTAGTTTCCTTAAATTTGTTGGTGTTAATTTTGTGATGTCGGAAAAATCCACCTCCGATTTCGGCACCGAAATCAGATCGTGGCTTTCTTGCCTCGGGTTTTCGTGTTTCACCTCCTCTAAGACAGTTGTTTCTTCTGGCTTGTTTCCCTCTACAGCCTTCTGCATTTCTACAGTAGCTTCCTTCTTAGCTTCCTGGAATTTTTCTTGTTCCAGTATTTCTTTAGCCTTTGCTTTGGTTAGCGCAAAAACTTGCTGGATTTCCCCATTCTCCTTATTTTTCATCAGTTCCCATGTTCGGTTCGACAATAAGTAAGAATATCCACCAGGTAAATAATTTGTAACAGCTGCTTCTGCATTAACCTGAAGTTTAGGCAAACTCAGTTCAATTTTCGCCACCGGTAGCGCTTTACTCTGCTGGCTTAAAACCCCTTGGACATTTACATACTTTCCTGTGTAATCTTCGGGTTTTATTATCCTGGAATGCACAATATCGTAGCTTGCGGCACTGTCTCTAAGAATCATGGATTTTATGCCATTTACCTCGGCGTTCATTGTATATGGGTCAAAGAGCCGTTTTAAGTCGCTACCTGATTCTATTGTTGTCAATACAACTTTCGCTTTCGGGCACTCCGGAGAATTCTTAAAATGTCCTAAGCCTCCACAACTGTAACATTTAACTGGTCGACGCCTGTCAAAACTACTTTTGTCCAGGGCTACAGGGTTACTGCCCTCGCCTGCCGTTTGTTTTGGTTCTAAATCCTTCAGGGTTGCTGACACGGATTTGTGGTCCAATCTTCCCTTCTGTGTTTTAAAATTATTATGTTTCTCTGTGCCAGGACCTCTTTTTATTAGGTAGGTGTCTGCGTGTTCTGCTGCTTCTTCCACAGTTTTTGCCTTATTCCGGTCTTCTACCCAAAATTTCATTTCTCCAGGTTATGCACTATAAAAAATTTCTAAACACATGAGTTGCAGCAATTTTCCGAAGTCGTCTATTTCTTCGCTACTGATCCACTCTTGGAAGTTTGTTTTTAATTGATAGGCAAATTCTGCATAACTCTGATCCGCTTTTCGTTTTCCATAACGAAATTTGGTCCTAAAAACTTCTGCAGTCAGCTGGTATTTCTTAAGCAAACTAGCTCGCACTTTGTCGTAATTCTTGCTGTCTTCCTCCGATAAGCGGGCAACAACTTCATTCGCCGCTGTTGATAAGACGCTTGTCAACCGTATCGGCCACGTTTCCTTTTCGAATTGTAGCTGGACACAAATCGTTTCGAAATTTGTTAGAAACAATTCCATATCGCCATCGTCCTTAAACGGTTGTAATTGCTTGGTCATGTTTAACGATGTGTTCTTAATTATGCTGCCATGATTTATTCCATTTCCATTCTGAATTGGAGCTTGAGCCTGCGCAATTTTTACTTGTGCATCTAATCTAGCTATTTCTAATTCCTGCTCTATCCTAACTAACGCTAATTTTTCTTCCCGTGCTCTTGCTTCGAGCCTTTCTTTGTCTTCCCGTTCCTTTGCTTCTTGCTTTTCTAACCTGCCTTTCTGGGGATTTCCCTCCCAGATATCTATTTCAATCCTAATTTTTTCTGCTGTATAACTAGCATTAACAAATTCCTGAATTATCTCTGCCTTTCTCTTTTTCTCAGGCAGCTCAAACAAATTAGCAACATATTTTAATTCTCCAACGGTAAAAATATTAAACTCAGAACCCATGGTTCTATCCTTGTATAAAAATTTATAAACGCGAATAAATTTCGTCCTACAAGCCAAGATTTCGCGAAATGCGTAAACTTCTTGTCCCGATTGTAACAATAACTATTTTACAACCTATGATTCTTATTTTACGTTCACTGACAACTGTTCCAGCAATACTTGAACCCAATAAAATCAAAATTCTACTAAGCAACACCTTACTATATACAATAATAAGACCAATAAATTCTCGAAAACACAAACAAGTATTACTTACATGCACTGCAATTTCTGGTTTCCTCCTGTTGTCGTCCTCGTGTTGTGTTACGCCGCCGCTGTTTCCAGACACCGCCAATGTTGCCGATGTTGCCTCAGCCTTGCACGCCTTCCGGTTTTACCTGGGTTTTCCTTGACGCCGCCCCCAGTGCTCACCGTCCCCTGGTTTGTCCTCGCCGCAATGTTCCCTTGCGTCACCAGTTGTACTGCTTCACGGTTGTCCCTGGGTTTATCTCGCCGCCAAACTGCTCCTTGACGCCGCTCCAGTGCTCACCGTCCCCTGGTTTGTCCTCGCCGCAATGTTCCCTTGCGCCGTCACCAGTTGTACCGCTTCACGGTGGTCCCTGGGTTTATCTCGCCGCCAAAATGATTCTTGACGCCGCCTCCAGTTGTAACCGTCTCCTGGTTTGTCCTCGCCGCAATATTCTCTTGCGCCGTCACCAGTTTTAGATCCTCTAATCTTCCAGCGTTTTTTTCTCGTAATCCGCTCGTTGCTTCAGGACCAACGTCGAAACAAAAGAAGTTCTTTTGTCGTGGGATTTATTAATTGGTCACAAATTAGCACCGCTTGACACCACTGTTGCGATACGTCTAACGTTGGGGGTTTCACTTCGATCCGAATTTCGCGATACACTGATTTAGAGTTCTACTTGAGAAATTGAAGACTTCAGTAGCTTAAAATATGTTTATTTACAAATTATTCGGAAGCGATCTATCCGCTACCGAGGTCAGTTAAGATCTGCCTTCACCAAAATTACCGCTTTTACAGGTAAACTTGTAAAAGCTATTTAGATTATGGAAACCTGCAAATTGTTGCGGTCCCACGCAAAGAGGCACGTAATTGCAATAATAGTTACATACAATTCATGTCCGGCCCTTTTTCTGGAAGAAGCTGTGACACTGTTCGTCACGTTTTTCCCAGGACAAGTATTATGCTAACTTCGTCCCTATACATAATTACATTTGAGTTAGACACTAAGCTAAGATTAAATAATATTAATTACTAACGTCCATTCTCAATATAATCTAGAGTTTATCATGTTACAGTTGGGATTCCTAACAGCACCATAGGGATTTCAATGGTAATTTCTTCATATGAAAATATTTGCTTCCCTAATTATTTTAGAGCAAACTTGTATGGAAGTTTTTTGTAGAGAAAAAAATTCTGTATCCATTTATGCCAGCATTTGTCATTTTACATTTCGGAAAACCGAAAATTTAAAGAAATAAAATACCATTTTTAGACAAATCAGCGGTGCCTTGAAATTACTAAATAATTTCAAAGCATCAACAAATTAGTTACCCCTGATCAATGGAAAACTAGCATCACAGTGCCTATATTCAAAAAAGGATCAAAAGCAAAACCTGAAAATTACCGAGGAATATGCCTGCTGAGCTGTATCTCAAAACTGTTTACAAAGATCATATCAGATAAAATAACGAAAGAAATAAAACCATTAGATGAACAGCAAGGTTTTCGCCCTAACAGATCAACCATCGACGCCATATTTATAATTAGACAAGTGACGGAGCAAGCAATTGAATATGATAAACCAGCCTACATGTGTTTCGTAGATTTTACGCAAGCTTTCGATAGGGTGAGGCTATGTGATGTAATAAAGATCCTAAACCAACAAAACATTGACCCCACAATTACAACACTGGTAAAAGAACTGAATACCAATACAAAAACTAGAATTAAAACAAATCATGTACTTACCGAAGAGGTGCCAGTCTCTTCAGGCATACGACAGGGCGACAGTCCAAGTCCAACACTGTTTAGTTTGGTAATGGATGAGATAATTAAAGAAATAAAAACAACAGGAAAAGGCTACAAACTTAAAAATAACAACATAAAAATCATCTGTTACGCTGACGATGCTGTCTTAATATCAGAAACAGAAGATGACCTACAAAGAATGCTGTTCAAATTCAAATCTGTGGCAGAAACGTTTAATATGAAGATCTCAACGAATAAAACGAAATCCCTCACTGTGTCCAAAGAACCGCTACGTTGTAAATTAGTCGTAGACGATTATCCAATAGAACAAGTCATGGAATTCAACTATCTAGGTGCAAATATCTCCAGTTGTCGTAACCTATATAACGAAGTTAAAAGCCAAGCCACAAAAGCGGCAGCAATATCAGGAGCCTTAAATGACATTATCTGGAAAAACAAACATATGTCTGTGCATAGCAAAACACGCATTTATAAAACAGCTGTCAGACCTATCATGACCTACGCTGGAGAAACTAGAGCAGACACCTGTAAAACCAAACAACTTCTAAGATCTACCGAAATGAGAACCCTGAGATCAATAAATGGGTTGACACTGAGGGATAGGATAAGGAGCCAGGAGATACGAAACAAGTGCGAAATTCAGGACGTGGTTAGGTGGGTGCGAAATAGGAGAAGGGGGTGGAGGGACCACGTACAGAGAATGGAAGATAGCCGAGTTACCAAAGTAGCGATGATGGAAAGACCGCAAACAACGAGACCGCGGGGAAGACCACCAAAGAAATGGAAAGACTGCTGGACATCCGCATCGCAAGATAATTGATGAGGAGAGGCTAAGTTAGGAAACGACAGGCCAAGCCCTATAACAAGAAGAAGAAGAAGAAGAAGAACAAATTAGTTTGCTGTTTATTTGGTTGCCGTTACATTTGACAGATGCAAACAAATAAACAGCAAACTAATTTGTTGATGCTTTGAGATGATTCAGTAATTTCAAAGCACCACTGATTTGTCTAAAATTAGTAATTTTTTTTTGAAATTTTCGGTTTTCCGAAATGTAAAATGACAAATTCTGGCATAAATGGATACAGATTTTTTTCTCTACAAAAAACTTCAATACAAGTTTGCTCTAAAATAATTAACGAAGCAAATATTTTCATATGAAGAAATTACCCTTGAAATCCCTATGGTGCGTAAAGAATTTCTATATATACGCATGCAAGTGTCGGGTGGCGGTATTACGTAAACTCGAAGTCCTGTTCGAAATAGAAAACAAATAACAGTCTGCGTATATATTATAGTTTCTGACATGTTGTTGTGACAGTTCTCAAATCATTTACTTCTTCTTTAACATTAACAAACCGCTACAGTTTAAGTCTGAAATCATACATTTACAGGAACTCTTACGCATTTTTGAGCTCAGAAAAATTTTTTAAATACGTTTACAGATCATACGCAAAATTAACACTCATTTTATATAAAATTAATACAAGGCAATCTACATGACAGATAGTGTTGATACTGATCCTGAAGATTTATTAGATTTTGTATCGATATTTTGCAAGGAGGAGAAAGATCCCTGTTACCAATTGGTGTAGTGTGTTACAATATTTACTTAACTTAACTAGCTACTTTGTCAGCATAGTTACTACAATCTAAATAAATTGAATTCTTATCTTACACTACTTGAGTTTTACCGGTACTCGCTTGTGCACTGTCGGGCTGCTTCTGTCAATTTTCCTCACTCGCGTTATACTACACTGTACACAAATTTTCGCCATTCTCTTCTTACTTGAGCTATCCCCTTTGCTTCCTACCATGTTTTCACCTTGCCTCCAGTATCTTCCCTATCATCTTGTTCCACGTCTCCTGTGGTCTTCCTCTGCTCCTTCTCCCTGTGGTCTTAGCTTTCCATATTTTTTTACCGTCTTGCTTTCTTCCATTCTCTAGATGTGTCCCCACCAGCTGAGTTATCGGTTTTCTATGAATACTGTCGCTGGGGTTATTTCGAGCTCGTCTCTGATTTGTGTACTTCTTACCCTATCTCTGAGAGTTACACCTGCTCAAGAATTCAATTTCTACTGCCTCCACTTTTCTCCTCATCCTTTTTGACATTATCGACGATTCGGATGCGTATGTCAATATTGGCCTAAATACTGTTTTAAATACTCCCAATTTTGTTTCTCGAGACACTTCCCTCTTGCTTATTAAGCACTGGTTCATCGCCTCGAATAGCTTATTTGTTTTCTCTATTTTTTCTGTTATTTCTACTTTGTCTTATTCGTCTATTGTCGCTCCCAGGTAGTTGTATTTCTGTGTTTGTTCTATGTGTCTGCGATTTATTTCTGTGCCGTGTCCTTCTTTGTGTTTCTTTGTATTTTTGTCTCCATGTTTAATTCTATCTTGTTTTCTATAAATATCTTTACCTTTTTAAATATGGACTGGCTACTCTATTTAAATTGACTTTTCAATATGCAAACCTTCAAATATTGAGATGATAGCGCTTGAGACTCTTTCAGGGGTTTGGGTTCAATTATCTAGTAACTTTGTTCTGAAAAAACTATTTTCAAGTATGTTTCAACAATTCATTTAAATTGAATGTCACTTCTAATGTCAACTAAATCTCAACAGTAATTCTCAAATCTCAATGACAAATGCCCAATTCTTAGAATTGTACATTATAACTTTATATAATACGGTAAGTTATTGTTTCTTAATTAATTGCACCTTTCAAAATGTCTTTATTTGCTTTCCAGTTGGTATAAACTAAGGAATTACCCACCTTGTATATTGCACTTCCATAATGTCCAATACTGCAACGCATTCCCCAGTCACAATCGACTCCTACAAGCAGCTTCTTGCAATGCAGCAATTACGTACAAACCTCCAGTGCTAAGCCTCGTTCAATACCAAAAAACCAAAAGTCCCTGACAGGAACCAGCAAACAGAACAATCCCAGTCACCACCTTCCGAAATGGACCCTCTAGCTTCACTGATACTTCTACGGTCTCTCTACTTAGTAACAGACAAACTGATGTAGCCATTTATTATTTATGTTACTTGTCAATTGTATTCTTCCCAATAAAACGGTTTTAATATAACTCTTCAATTAATCACTTGTAATTAACCATGCTAGTATCCATTAAGTTAACCAATTCCAATCCTCTTCTGTAGTTACTCTATTACTTCTCTTCTTTGCTATTTAATATTTCACACCAAGTAGATTTTGATAAATACCCTTCTTACATAATCCAAAACATTTTATTCATTAAAATAGGGTTAAATTCAATATTTTAATGGGACCAATATAAAATTCTTACATAGTTTTATAGTTGTTATTTTCAATAATGGGAACAAACTTCCTAACTACCATATTTTTATTATTTCTGCCACTTATACTCTATTCTTATTTGATATCTACCTACTTTAATTATATCCTTATCAAAATTTTGCATTTGTCATTACTTCTATTACCGTCTTTTAAATATTCTTTTTATATTCAAACCACCTCTAAATGTTCAATAGCTCTTATTTCATTATTAACTTGTTCTAACTCAGATTTATTCATGAAACTTTTATAATCATCATCGACATAACAATTAATATTGGTTTCAGGTTTCGATATTCTATATGCATTCTCTTTGATTCTAGTTGGCAATTCCTTATTATTTCATCCATAAAGGGATTAAATAGCATTGGACGCAACACCTCTCCCTGTCTCAGTCGCTTCCTCGTTATGAATTTCTTGGAGCTGTTTGCTTGCATATGACGTTATTTCTACTGTTCTTATACACTCTTCTCAGCTTTGGGTTTACATCCCTGCTCTTTAAGCTTTCCCATACTTTTCTTCTTGGTACTTTATCATACGCCTTTTTTAGATCTAGGAATGCTACCAATGTCTTTTTGTTGTATTGTAGTCTTTTGGCTATTACTTCTTTGATGGCAAATATGCGGTCTTGTGTAGCTCTTCCTGTGCGAAAACCACTCTGCGCCTCTTCCAGTGTCTGCTTTGTTATGCTTCTCAGTTTCCTTTCTATTATCGGCTCGTATACTTTGAGTGGAATACTTAATAGTGTTATGTCCCTGTAGTTAGCACAATGTTTGTTGTCACCTTTTTTGTGTATGGGTACTATTTGTTCTATTTCCCAGTCTTGCGGTATTTTTTCCTCATTCCATGTCTTGTTGTATATTTCCAACAGCAGTTTCTTTCGTTCTTCAAATAGGAGATTTTTTTCAGAGTCCTGAAACTAGATGGGGATATCTAAAAACTGTGAACGAAATTGGAAATACAGTCGTAGATACAACTACTTTAGAAGCAAAAAAACGAAAGAAGGAAGTCTTCCTGGGAGCATTCGATATTAGTCAATCTAGTTCCCAGTCAGTTGGGCATCATCAGCAGTAGGATGATGATCTAGAACGGCGACTGATGTGCCAGACAGATGGACCATCGTTTACAGTCATAGTTCGACCGACTACCATTGACTCACCCATTCACCAGGCTAAAAACAAGCAAGATACAGAGGGTGAAAATAATCCGTGGGTTCGATCAGGCTGCCAAAGATATAGACAAACCTGGCAATTTATAACATACGAACAATGGAAAGCAAGAAAAACGCACAGAATTAGAAGTAAGGGAAAGAACTATGGAAATACTGTAAATAGAACATGTTGAATTTAGTAAAAAGATAGGACAAAATATTAGATAAGATAAATATGAGAGGTAAAACGAGGTAATACGTTGTTATAAATAACAATTATAGCATCACGTGGAACGGAATCAGTCGCGGAACGGTGTAGATTGCAGGCGCACGTATCTATAACTCACAGTGCCGAATCATCTTACAGGGAGCTAATTAAGAAGCGGTTTGAAAAAGCCACAAGTCAGTGATTGCAGTACCAATACAAGTAAGTGTTCTCGTAACCATGTACAAAGCAAATAAGCAAATTGCGAACAACCAAGGAGTTCGATGGATTTTATTCGGTTACGTGACGACAGCTGCTACAGCGGCACCAAAGTTAGCAGGTAGGTGACACCTGGCATCTTTCGCGAAAATCCTCAACGCGTCGCGCCGTTGACGGTACTGTAAGGTTACTAAATCATAAAGGTACCGCCAACTGTGCAAACATATATCTTTTGTCTTATTTAATTTGGGGTTCCTGTCATTAGCGTGTCATTCTCACTCTCGCTTTCTTACAATGTTCTGTCATTTTTAAGTTGGGGGAACAAAATCTTGGAATGGAATGGCAGTACCTTTATGTATTTAGTGACCTTAGGTATCTGACGCAAGTACTCCATTTTAGCGGCAACGGTGAAGTTCTGGCCCCCCGATTTTAGGCAACATGCTACAGGAAGTTTGGGCGATAAGAGGTCCGTTTAGGCTATGTTTAAATATTATGCGGTGTTAAAGGATTACGAGGTGTAGACAAATTAATACGAACTAAGAAACAGGTACTTGAGGCACTATTTTTATTTCGGCATATCTTCAGTACTGGTTAATTGCACATGTTTTTCAGTTATTTTTTTCTTCCTTTTTTGTTGTTAAAGGCGTGTAGCCGCGAACTATTCCGTGTAGATTATCCATTAATATTTAACACTCTTGTGTTCGTAAATAGCTGTTGATTTAGAAATTTATCCTATTCTCTTTTGTGCTATTTATTCTTGTATGAGTGTGCTTTAAAGGTTAATATATTTGTTTTTCGTGAATGCTGCTTGATGCCATTTTCAGCCCCGAAAAGACTATAAGTGCAGGTCAGCTTCCTTTTTTAGTAAATATTGGCACTTCATAGTCACAGGTTGGGTAAAAGTAAGAGTTCTATGTATACTTTATGAAAATACTAAAGCCTACGGGATGTCTCATATAAATTTAATGCTCCACCGTAGGGGCTAAAAACGACTTGCTGCACAGGTGGTTTCCACATAAATACCTTTAGGGGACATCCTTGATCATGCATGCTTATCAATCTGTTACGATATAAACCTGACCTTACGAGAACACCGGACCACAGATTTAGGTTGCGTTGGAAGGCAGCGACTTTAGAGCCCCGATTGTCCACAGCTATTCGCGGGTAGGGAGGGTCTACGATACTCGTGTAGGCCGATCCTGTGTCAGGTGTGTCAAAATACGAATATACTACGGCGTCACTATAAAAATTCAACCCATCTTCGATAAGTCCACCCCGTTCACAGCCGGATTGGTTCTAGTGCAAAATAAATACTTACGTGTTGGTCTGCTAAATGCTTAAGCGTTTCAAATATTACAGTGCAACTTCGCTTTTACAATTTATTAACAATCTAACAATGCATGGTTATACAAAACTTTTAAATCAAACCCGCCTGAAAAGCACGGTTCCTTATTACTTTTCTACTGGACACTGTAATTGTAAATCCAAAATATTAAGACTGAAGTTTATTGAACTATTAGAAAATAGCTGCAAAAGCTAATTAGATAATAATTTACAATATAACTACAGTTACACAATGCGTAAGACAATTTACAAAAATTAAGATACAACAAGAGATCCTTGTAGGCAATTGAAGTACAGCTCGACTAAAAGTAGTAAATATGAAACCTTGAGTGTATTACCTCGAACTACCTTATCCTTTTTTAGATAATGAATCGGTAAACATCGACAAAAATATAACACATGTTACACTGAATTACACTGATATCAAAGGTAAAACACCATGCAATGACGTTACACTAAAGTTTGTTGTCAATTAAATAAACTTTACTTACTTTAGACACATACTGAGACTTCGCACTCCGATAAAACGTCTTACTAGTTAAGTTAAACCTAAATACTTGTGCTTAAATGAAGTTGCATTTAACAAGGGTTGCTCTACGATAAGGGGTGGAAGACCTTCCCTCTTTGGGCCGTTGTAGAAAAGTTTTGCAAGCTCAACTTTGCGTTGGTTAAACGAACGCTCTGGGTATAGAATTATGTGTCTGTTACATCCGCATAATCGGCGGCAAGAAAAGCATCTGTGCTTTCTTTCGTTAACGGGTGTATTCTGGCGACGTTTTAAGGTGATCCGGAAGTGGTTCGAACAATAATTGGCTAGCTGCCCGGCTCGACGAACCACAAATGACGACAGTTTCCATACAGTGCATCTTCTTCATCACACCGGAATATGTATTTCCTAAAAGAAAG
Organism: Agriotes lineatus; assembly: GCA_940337035.1. NCBI lineage: Eukaryota > Metazoa > Arthropoda > Insecta > Coleoptera > Elateridae > Agriotes > Agriotes lineatus. Next base: position 124,920,731 of record OW679195.1, read on the forward strand.
ACAGCATAACTGGCACAAAACTCAGATAAGCCCGGTCAATGTTAATTTAAAGGCTAATTGCATAACGAAAGGTTTGAGATTGTTAAAAAGTACTTTAAGGAGTCCAGGCACTACAAAAATTCTCTGAATATCTACACAATGAGAAGCCGCTCAGGAACACATTTTAAAGTATCGCGATTCAGAGACACGAGCAAAAAAAACAACATCTTAACTAGTTTAGCAGCTGGCGCGAAGCGATTCAAAGTTTAAAACTGCTCCCCGCGGTTTGTCCCTTCCCAAAATAAAAATCGATGTTTCTAACAATTATTATTAATTATGGTCTCGGTCTTGTCTGACCGCATAACGTGGAATTTTCTTAGGGCAACACCCAGCAACAGCTAGAATGCACGTGGCCGCTGAATTGGCACGTACCACCCATTTGGATTATAAATTTTTGTTGGGAAATGTATCTGACTAGTTGACAGTCGGACGCCAACACAATCGGGTTGCAGTTTCGATGACGTCAACAGTCCATTAAAAACATGACGTAATTAATAAAACGTAGCTCAACGGATACACCCAGTTTATAATCGAAAAATTTCAAAATGATACTCAAGGCCATCTCTAATAACAAGTGACAAAACTTAAGTAAGCGTGACACGCGCCAAGCGAAATATGAAGAGTTGGGCTTGAATTTGCATATCCCTGTAGCATAATCATAGAAGAGCGGGAAGGTGTCGTTAATGGTTTTGTAAGTTGACTAAATTAAATAAATCCAAAGTATGAAGTGTCCAAACCATTTTAATAAACCTCATTTCCCTTTCCATCACTTTATTACACTTCCCTACTTTTTCACCTTTTGGGAAATATAATTGTTCGGTCATATACTATTTAAGTTTGAAGCATTTTTAATTCTGATCCTTGTTTCTGCAGGCCGTAAACAATTTTTAGTTATAGTTGCGGCGATGTTCTTCAGTTTATTTACTTGTTTTATGAGCATCATTACCTAAATTAGAGTAGTTTTTTTACTGTTCTGATTTACAGCGTCTTATTAATTAATTACTTATAGAAATATTTTCTTAAGGTTTATAATAAATAGGCTGCAGTTATAATATTGCCGACTATTGGCAAACTCCGTAAGCATACAACGTGCATTCGTATTGCTCCTTCGCCTATTCACTTTAAGTAACCGTCACTAGTATTAAACATTTGCTTGGATTTCCATTTTGTTACTATTTTCTATGTTTGCTTTCTTCCAGCTTTCAGCGTCGTAGCTCGACTAGTCCATATGGTTCTGTGGAGTGTGTGGTAATAAATCCTAGAACTCGGCGACCTAAGCTTTCGTCACTCATAATATTTAAGTAATTTTCGTTCGTAAGCTGGTTATTTTGTAATTGGGTTTTGATGATATTGGGCACAATTTTTCCGTGGGTTGCTTAAAATTACTATAACAATAGGGATAGATGCCTTGTGTGTCCGTCTGTCTGCCTTGTGGGTCCGTCTGTCTTACTTGTAGATCCGTCTGTCTGCCGTGTGTGGCAATGTACTGAGCGTTCTAACATGCAGGTCAGTGTTAGCCGATGATAACATAATTCTATATACTATATCCACCAATAGATTTTAGTATGTTAAGCAACAACGAAGTCGGAGAAAAATAAAGTACTCCAATACATTGTGATGGCTGCAACATGTTCTTTCTCATGTCTAAAAAATTTTGTCTTACAAACTAAACCGTTCTGGAGTCAACTGTAAGATGGCGGCTCAAGTCCTCCTTTAAATTTAACTAACCCAAATCAATATTACCAAATCGCCAGTTTCACTAGCTTGTTTATCAGGGAATTTCATGAAAATACCTTATATCTGTTCCATAAGTACAACATGTAAATGAATGCAGTATTAATTATAAATCGCCATTGGAGTTACAGTTTTCATTATAAGTAATTTCTGAAAGAGGATGGTAATTGAAAAGGGAGAAACCTGTGTACTACCGTTGATTTGTTGCCAGCCCAGTTTCTAACATTCCTGTAGCAGGTTCGTATCCTGAGGATGTTGTCAAAACCAAAATGTGGAGTTGAAGTTGGTAGTGGCACTACATTTTTGCTGCCGTTTAGGGCTGTGGAAATTCAACCCAAGATTTAAGGTCTAGAAGCAGAGACTCTACCATTGGACTGCGCTTCACTACAACAAAGTGCGTATTCTATTTTAATATCAAAATAGAACCTGGGAATTATTACCTGTATTCGTTGATGCAGACGAAGAAATAGATATAATAGGTCTTGACGGTAATCGCTGCTTCAGCAAGCCAATTTATATCTGTTTATTTGTTATTAATATTATTAAAATGTAAAAATTGTACATTAACATTGAAAGACAACAATTATTTTCACCACGACAGCAACTAAACTTCTACTCTTAAAGTTTACATTAGAACATCCAGTAGACTCTTGACACATGTGTGTGCCCTTTCTTAAATGGTCATGTAAAATACTTGGTGGAAAAACTGTTTCTAACCAACAGGCCTGCGAAAAATTGCTAATTCGATTTACGGGAATACGAACAAGGGTATAAGAGCCCTTGCAACAATTGCAGAATGCAATATAATGACTCCTTCGTTTGAGTAATGAAGTAATTAAACTTGACAAAGCCTCGTCTGCGTAAGGCGTAAATGAAGTCCTCCTAATCCGAGAAGGTACAAAGAGTTTAATTTAATGTTTATGTCTTTAAAATAACACTAATTTATCTACAAACGCACGAAAACAAACAAAGGAAACGAAACAATCTTGAAAACTCTGACAAAGCAGGTACCGTTCCTTATTATAAATAATTGTTCGATTTGTCACTAAATTCTCTACAGCAATTTAGAACAGATTCTGTATACGGTGATTTCTTCTGTGCAAACATCATTATTTAGTTGGCATTCGAAATGCCAGGACGATAATCCTGGTTTAAATACTACAGAGTTTTAGCAATTACACTTTCCACAAAAATGCACAAACACAAGTAGATTTCTGTCAAAACATAATCGATTAGGAATCAGTAATGGGGCAAATTAAGTGTATTGTATACAGACTACATAACGGCAGAAGCTTTTAAATTTGATGCTGGGCACGTACTGTTTGTTCGTCACTGTTGATGACAGCCAGTCAATGTGGCTTTTCGCATTTTCCAGTTTATACTCAAGGACAATAAACTTGCCTGGAAGTTTCTGATTGGAGTTATTTACATTTTTACGGAGTACTTAATTTAGGGCATTAAAGTTATTCGCAACGTTAACGTTTTAACTATAGGATGCTAAAAAACCACAGTGGAAAACTGTCCAGAATTCCACTTCAACAAAGCAGTGTCATGTGGTACCCTTTTCACGAAGCACCACCTACTTCCATGTTTTCAATGAAATAAAGCGTGGCTAAATCCACGCGGCGAGCCAACATTTTAATTAAAAATAGAAGCAATTTTTCACTTTTGGGAAGATCTGTCCGCCGTAATTAAATGAAATCTTCTGCTCTACGGAGTTATCCTCATTAATAAGTGAATATGGAGTGAACTGCTTGATTAAATATTTTAAAATGCAAAAATGTAATTTAATGTGGAATATTTATGGCCTCCTCGTTTTTCTCGGTTTATGTAGGGCGGTCTGATTCGAGCTGTGGAAGTTTAACATTCATTTAATTAGAGCAGGAAAAAATTACTGCGACGCGCGGTTTGCACTCGCGCGATATTTAGTTGCCCGAATCCGAGATCGATGAATTATTTTCGCAGGAATAAATTGGAGGAGCGCCGCTGTTATTGGAATTCCTGCGATAGTAAATCCGTTATTATATTCAAAAACTTGGGCAATTTTCGTCTCTAACTTTTTGAATTTGAACTACTTCAATCCGAAGGCGCGAAAGAGAGAATGTAAATAATGAGGGGCTCCAAATTGGTTTATGAAGTTACGAAGGCCACCTTTAAGCCAATATCTTCACCTCCCCTGCTAGTAGTGGTTTAAGGTGCATTACTTGGTCTAATGAACAAGACAGGGGTTTTAACATTCCCCACGCGGGGATGAACGTTGTTAAATGTACCCCTAACGGTTTATTATTCAAATTCAATAAAATCCGTACCGCTAGCCCGTCAGCCACCGCTGGGAAATCTACTGATGCCAAAGTTCAATTACATCGCTCGAGTTCTGTTTCCAGTGTTGTTCAACGTCTGATTCATTGAACTGCGCTTTTAATCTTTAACTTTGCTTGTGTCGGATTCAGAGCTGATACTGATGACCCGCTCCAAATTGCAGACGTTTAAAAACAAACTTCAGCAGTTAAAGAACAATAGATGAATGAAACAACACAAGTAATTGGAAGCTTCCGGTCGGTAGCTAACTTAGTTTTCAGCTAAATAGAAATTCTTGAAAACTATCAAACACAGCCCTGTAAACTGGTTGCATTTCTTCAGTCAATGTTTTTCTAGAATCCCTTCTTGCATTTACCAATCGCACCTAATTTTAATAAATCTTGCATCTCGAACGATGGAAGTGCAAGTCTGATTATTGAGTAAAATTTTTATAGCGTTGCAGGCCTTGGTAAGCGAAACTAACTTCCAGCATTTCAGATCAATAGAATAAAATATAAAAATAAGGATACCTATTAAAAACTTCTTGTGGCTTGAAAATAATGACCGTTAAGTCATATGTCCATATGAATATTTCTTCATAAAATCACTAAAAGAATTAGTTTCAGCTACGGACACTACTGAGGAAACGCCTGTATACAGGATACCCGTTTAACCATAAATATAAATAATTAAAGAAATGCCATAGCGATTCCGATATAGTTAAAGAATTATGTTATCCTTCAGAATGGATCAATAGGCCATTGCCATTTTAGTCTTCTTCTCGGCAGTGTATTTTGGATTTTAACGTATGGATATTTAATCCAGCTAGTCTTCCACCTGCAGTGGGTTTGGCTCAGAGGTATAGTCTATGCCTCTGGACCAGAATCCGTTTTTGGCAACCATGAGAGGCTTTATGCCTAAACATCATAGTTTGTGGCAAACAAATCTAATTTATTTGCTTAACTATTTTAAATTGCGTTTGCTGGGTCAGAATCATTTTAGTAAACTACTTTTCTCAGTTACTTGCTCTTAATTCGTAGTTAGTAGGCCAAGATGTCGTTGTAATTCGAGCGAAAATAGACCAAGAATAGTCCCACTAACATACATGTATTGGTCGTTACAAATGCAAGTCAAAATCTTTTAAAATAAAACGCGAATATATAAATTATATACATAACAGCAAATAAAAAGCTGCATTCGTGTTTGTGAAAGCCGGGAAGCCCCTGCGTAGGAAGAGAGCCAAACCAGCGTTCTCCAGAAACGCATACTTCTCTGTTAGTAGTTAGTGTATCCTAGAGCTAGAACTTTCTGGTTTGGTTTCGCGTTTCCTAAAGCGGGTGTGAGTGGGTTTTAAGGGGATTAAACACGTCGCAAGTGATATGTCAGGTGTCCGGAAATTGGACGTGTGCTAAGAGTCGTCCTAGTCACTTTGCGATGCCTCGATGTTCTGCAGATACTCCAGTTTTGCCAAGATGACTGCCGAACTGTCCCCTGTGGTGAAAGGGTGCTTCTTGGTCAGATTAGTAGGTCACTGGCTGAATTGTAGCAGTTCCTCTCTGTCGTTTATAACAATTGCATGTGTTTGGGCGTTGTAATAAGCTATGGTGCCCATATGTAGGTGTTGATATCGCGTCGGGACGACAGGGCAAAGCAGTAGGTATTTTACCAGGCGTTGTAAATTAGTAGAACATCCGCAACAGACAATACTGACATGGGAATTTTGATTGTAGCTTCTAGTATTTTTCTCGCCGTCGAATAGGGCTGAGCCGCCTTTCAGGGTTTAGGTGTAAATTCTAAGAGTCACGTTTCGCCACCGAAGAATCGGCTTGGCTCAGGAAAATGGCAGCTGGAAATTATGTCACCCAGGAACCGACAAGGCTGAGAAACAGTTTCAGAGGAGTAGTTTCGCCACGGGAGCACCCAGCTTAGCTCAGGAAAATGGTTTTAACACGAAATTATTCTATCGAAGCATGGACTTGGCTTATAAAGCAGGTTCAGAAGATCTTCTAAGAAGAAGGCCGGAAATTTGGATGGCATGAACGGGCAGCTTTTCTAGCGGACTGCTTCAGGCTCGCAGAGCTCCGGGTTGCTCTGCATGTGTTACGGGTTAAGCCCGCCGCCGTTAAGGTTGAAGGCTGGTTTATCTAGAGTGCTGGATTTAACTGCATTTTACAGACAAAACATCTTCCTTATACACCCTTCTGAAGCATCTATCAGTTTGGTTAACTTCCAGTGCTGTCTGGTGGAAAAGAGTTTTGACGATTCGTACGCGACTACGGGTACAGCGGGGATTTTTATGCTCGAGATTCAGTTTGTGCTGACTCTAACGTCATAACTGTATAATATTTTTCGTTTAGTGCACTTTGTTACAGTTAATTTGTACCTATTGCATGCTGTAATGGAATTAGTTAGTTAGGATACTTTTTATCCAACTTCTTTGGTAATAGGTTTTGACATTTACTGTAGCTTAGGTAACTTTAGTTACGTTTGGATTAGAACTGGGATGCTACATTTGAATTCTTTATTTTTGTAAGAACCAGCCATACAAAGTTTTGGGCATCTCTTTATTCAGCCCTGATAACCCTGGAAAAAGATGGATTGCCCCAGTTTCGTATGAGTAAGGTTGCGCAGAGTTTCGTTTGAAGCTGTTACATGGGTTGCTCGTTTCTTGGGAATCTGGGAACAACAAACCCTATTAGTATTTTGGTAGTTGTCGTATCTGTATTTGAACTTACCTGCGTCTTAATCTTTTTTCTCGGATTTATTGGCGCAATCTCGTCAATCACATAGTTTTTTTTTAGATATCTGTCATCTTAGGGTAAGTGGCTGATTGCTACGTATTTTAGCACCATACCTATAGCCAGGGATTTTCCTTTCAGCCATTTTAATACGAGCTACGAAATAGCCCTGCTCCGTACAAGCTACGAAATAGCCATGTTTCGTGTACGAGCGATTGTGCAGTCAGATTAAGCTCAGCTGGAGCCTTGACCTATTCAAAATTTATCTGCACGGAACTTCAGCTCACAAATCACTAAACTTTTATTAGCCTAGGCGCTAGCCCATGTCACGTGCGCAGTTTTATGTCCCCTAAGTTTTATTGTGGGACTTTATTAAACACCTATAAATGTATTTTAAAAAATGGTCACATGGTCCAGATCAAGGTCGTTTGGTCGCTATATTTAAAAATGGTCGTCATATTGCTTGATTCTTTGCTTAAGTATATCTCCGTGGCCAGTAGCCCTATTTTAATTTTTTCAAACTCGTTTTACTCCTTTTTTGAAGACAAAGAAGTCTTGTAATTGCATTTTTTTTTATAAATCCAATAAGTATTGAAACACACTAAGGTTTTTTAATTTTCAGTTCGCGAAGAAATTTAGACAATACTCATTGCGTTTTTAGTGTAATTACATAATAATCCAGTAGTCCTTTCTTTTTTGTGACATGTAGTGGATTAAACTTCAAGTGAAACAAGATGAATGACTCAGTGAAGCTGGTTAATCCTAGGGAGAGACATAGAGACGATGGCAAAGACATTAACTTGTGCATTTTCTGTCAAAAACTGAAACGTCCTTTACAATTGTGTTCAAGCGAAAACGGTATAAACAACTTAAAAAGTGCATCTGAACACATTGTGGACGATGTGTTGAAAAGCTTTGATGATGAAAAAATCATAAAATATCACATACTTAAGAGAAAACGCGCTGAAGAAAAACAAGAAAAAGACGCTGAAGAATCAAGCTCGGAAGAGGAGGGTATTACCGGCACCCAAGAACTGAGCCAGAAGAAAAAATTAAAAGTAAAAGAAGACTCGAATATGTATCGTATTTGTGCGAAGTTCAGAGCAGACCAATTACTTAAAGCCTCTCGGTTTTACCTTGATGCAGTTTTTCAGCGAGTATAGGTAAATTAGGAGATGTAAACAGTATTTCTGCTACAGACGTCCACTGTCACAAGTACTGTATAAGGAAATATATTTTGAATTATCGGAGAGATACTGAAAAAGATGCAACCGAAAAAACTGCTGGTTCTGAGTCTAACATTTTTGGCTACACTTGAATTTGAAACCAGAGGATATCCAATTGCATACCTACGCAATGAACGAGAAATATTTGTCCTTTGAAATGCATATTTCAAATCGTAAGATGAAAAGTTTAATTAAAGAGCACTTTGGTGATACTGTTTATTTTAGTTACGCAAAGAATCCTTCTGTATGGCAAACGGTATTTTCAAATCAAATAACTGTAATTAAACTTGCCGAAAAAATTCGTAACTCTGGTTCTATTAAAGAATGTGCTGAAACCTTCCGTAGTGACATGAATAGCTATGATTTAGGTTTAGAAAATACAGACTGCCACATAAAAAATTATTTAAATCATTTACAGCGGCAAGGAACAAAGTACCGACCTTCTGGTCCAAATTTTGCTCAGCTATGTTTCCCTGCTACCAGACTTTTCTCCAAGTACAACGAAATGTCTAGCAGATTTTCAGATACTATCCTTTATCTAATAGACTTGTTTGTCCGGCACGCTGGTCCGTCCGGGACGCTGTTTCAGCAGCCAAACCGTAAGAGATAGAGAAAAAAGTTATGAAAGTTATATGTTTGGAATGGTCATGTCAGGTCAGGAACCGAATTTCAGTCACGTGACACTTCCGGTTTTCGAGAAAGCACGTTTTTATTTCATACGCGTTCTATTTGAAAAACGATATTTTTTGTTTTATTAAATGAGACATTTGTCTCACTGGTTGCTAATTTTATCTAATACATAATTGCACTAAGAGTACCCCTCTGCACGTTGGATTGGAACAAACTATTTATGAAATGACTCGCTCTAAATTGTTACTTAAGATTATAACCCGTCTTGGAATGACTGTTAGTTATGATGCGTTGGAGAGACATGATGTGGCACTTGCTTCAAGAATTTTAAGCTACTCAGGGGACAAAGGCGTAACCCTTCCCAAGTAAATTAAATCGAATGTACCAATACGAGCAATAATGGACAGTTTTGATTACCAACAGCAAACCGTTCCCGGTATTGGTGGCAGCCATGACACAGTGTTACTCATCTTTCAAAATGAAAGTAAAAATGTTACAGATAGCGACACCAACCTACAGAAAAGTTTTGACAAAAAAGGAATGTGTTCCCTTCACAGTCTCCTGTCATGCCAAGAGCTCAAATACTTAAAAAAACCAACACCAAGGGAAGAAATCAGCAACCATTTTATGGTGGCACGTAAACCTAACCTTGACCTACTTGCTTCGTCAGCAAGAGAACAGGATATGATCAGGACTTTGCGTAGATATTTCGTAAGTAAAAAAAGTGATCCTGATAAATGTAAGATCTCTACCTGGAGTGCATTCAACAGTATGCTATCAACTGCATATTCCACATACCATAAATGTTTTTACACCGATATTGCCACACCCTGCGACCGAACTCAGTTCAATATCTACATGCATGAAAAAAAATTCTTACGCCTTGTAATTGCCAGAGATGCTTCAGAGAAACTGTATGTCCCTGTAGAGGATTGGAGGTAATGTGCTGTAACTTTTGTAAATGTAAAAAGCAGTGTTTTGGACCAATGCAAAAACCCTCATAGATAATTCTGTTGAAGTGTTTATCTTTGAAATATTACAATATTCGTTTTAATTTTTTTGTACCTAGTATGTTATAGATTTCTATCAGTATTATCCACTCTGACCTATCTGTTTAAGAGTACTTAGTAAATACACATTTTTTGTACTTGAAAAAATACTGTCTTAGCTTTTTCATTGCACTTTCTTACTTTTACCTGGAAACCCACCACTGTTCCCTTTTTCAAAACCAAGCTATGCTTCAGAAATTACAAGGTTTACCAAAAAATATATAATTACAAGATTTGCTTATCCTCAAAAAGGGAGTAAGATGAAATTTAAAAAAATAAAATCAGACTACTGGGTACGAAGATATACTTAAGCAAAGAATCAAGCAATATGGCGGCCATTTTTAAATATGGCGACCAAACGACCATGATCTGAACCATGTGACCAATTTTTTTGAATACTCCTATAGGTTTTTAACAAAGCCCTGCAATAAAACTTAGGGGATATAAGACTTCACACGTGACATGGGCAAGCGCAGCAGCGCCCGCTCTATACAGTGTGTACATAAAGTAAGGAATAAACTCATTATTTAGAAAAGGAAAAGCTTTTAGGAAAAAACTTCAACCTTTGTTTTAGGAATCGCATCTTTTGACGTTCTAGTCGTATTGGTGGCAAGATTACTGTTCCGGATATGACGTCATCGATTTTTTTTTTCAAATATCATCCTCTATTTTTGACAGTGCCATGTGAAAGAGCATATTTTTATGCATACAGCACATCAAAAGTTTTGTCATGTTACATAAGGAAATTTTCGAGAAAATTAATGTTATAGTGATTTAAATTTAATTTATTTTATTCAGTTAATTGAACAAACTAATTAATTAAATATTGAATCTGAAGTCATTCCTGAGCCTGGCAGTATCCAAGACGGTCAATAAATTCTCGTTAAACCTTACTGACAGTTTCTTGAGAAATATTGTTACATCCATTTCTAATGCTAGTTTTTAATTCCTCGATATTGTCGCGTCTAGTTTTGTATAAGACGTTCTTTAGATGGCCCCAGAGAAAAAAATCTAATGGATTAAGGTCCAGGGATCTTGGAGGCCATTCAATAGAACCACACCTACCTATCCATCTATTGGGAAGGACTTGGTCAAGATACCTTCTAAGATCAGCTGCGTAATGCGACGGTGCACCATCCTGCTGGTACCATAAGTTTTCATTTGGTAAAGCAGAATTATTTGAATTAGGAAAGAATATTATCAAATTGGATATAAAATAATCCCGTAGGAATTGGAGGTACCTTGAACAATTTAAGGGTTCTTCAAAATAGTAGGATCCAATAATTCTATTTTTTGCAATCGCCGCCCAAACATTTATTTTGTGAGGATATTGAGTGTGATGTCCTCTCATCCATTTTGGATTTTCCTTAGCCCAGTATCTGTAATTCTGCCGATTTACTATTCCTGTCAGTGTAACGGTAGCTTCATCAGCGAAAACAATATTTTTTACTAGCAAAGGGTGAGAATTGCACATATCCATTAACGTTTGGCAGAACTTCATCCGTAGGGTAGCTACCTTTGCCAGCGAGGTTGCATCCACGTCCTGGTTTTGTTAAAAACCTTCGACGTTCGTTCAGAGCTGTAGGTTATGCTATTTTTAAAATGTAGACTCTATTGTACTATTTATTACTATGTATTTGATGCAATTTTTTTATTATTATTCAATTCACTATCGATTCCTAGTCTACTGATGTTATTTACAAGTTACTCTATTCCGCTCTCATTAATTGCGTTACCTCTGTGGGCACATTTTAAGCTTTGCAGATAAATCTAAAATGAAATCAAACATTTTGAAAGATAGTAATAAAGCAGTTGCCTTCTCTCACATAGTATATTAAAACTCCGAGGTATTTTGAGCATTTTCGAAGAATTCGGTTTCGAAAATAAATTAAGAGTTAAACTAACATTTTGTAATCTGATATTACAAAAGTCTACAGTAGCGGTGTTCATACTGTCTGCCTGGGTATTGGTGGCAAGTTCGCAGATATGGCTTCCTTTATTTCAAAAATTTTCACAATGCTCATCGGTTGAATTAAATAAGTGGCCTGCCTTATGTCTATACAATGTTTCGCAAAGCCTGTACTTTTGTTGTAATTCATTACTACAGTTTATGTTTTACATACGAACTTTCGTACATATACCACACTGCCGTACATATACAGCATCCCACTCACCGCACTATCACATAAATCCCAGATATCCTCAGCCTTTCAGTTGTTTATGATCCTTATTCGCTAAAATTGTATTTAAACCTAATTTACCAAGTATGCTCCTTATGGTATTACTAACAGCTGTGCAGTGAGTAATACAATGGTAGTTTTTATTTTTTTAAATTAAATCTAATGCTTCATCAGGTGCCAAATGCAAAATCAGTTCACGCTAAACTCCATCGTACTGCGTAAATCAGACAAATAAGTGACATACAAATGTAATAATATATGGTGTTCATAAGAAAAGAAGAAGTTAAAGGTACTAGCTATCCATTTTGGTATCAGCACCATTTCGTAGTAAAATTGTGAAATTGGAAAAACATTTATCTGAAAAATATTATATAAAACAAAAGATATTATATTAAGGCAGTTGAATCAGCAAAAATATTCCAAGTTTCAGTATTATTGATATTTTCGAAGAACTAGGTAGGTTATTATTTTTAAAATATTGAATGGCATTAAATTCGAACATTAGTCCGATATCATAGATATTAAGATAGGCGATATCAATAGGTATGGTTAAATTCGACTGTAGTACACCCTGTACTTGTTAAAAGGGCCTATCGTTGGAACAGTTTGACAAAAACATGAATTCTTTAAAATTGTCAAAATGCACCCCCCCATTAGACAACTGTTCTTATATTCTCCAATCGTATCCACTTTTAATAACTCCCTCCTCCGGAATTTATGACCTAAGGTGGTGTAATTCATTAGATGATTAGGACGAGGAAATAATTTTAGGCGCCGTTCTGTACGGCATGTTAATTTGATTTGTAAACGTGAATACGTGTACATGTCCGCTGATAACATGCTATCTGTAGTGTTGTAGGTAAATTATGCAGAACCAGCTCACCCTTTGCGGTTTGAGGTTTTGGCCGCACTTATTTACAGCGTTAGCTAGATTAGATATGTATCGCCCGAACATAAATTGCTGCGCTACCTAATATATTTTATCCCTTTAATCGAATTAACGCGTTTATTGCATTAACAGGAATTACTAGATACACCTAACCCCTTAGCTCTTTGCAGCCAATTGAATCCGAACGCAATCCCACAATTCTTCTGCTAAAGGGAACGGAATTTATAATTACATATCCACGACAGAAGTTGCGAGTCGGGTTCAAAGAACTCCGCGTGGAAGGGTTGCTCTCTCTTCCAGAGAAATTTCTTATAAGAAAATTATTTCGTAAGTCTCTCAAATTGTTTGTAAACAGCAATTTCCTATTCATCTCTTGTGAAAGGGCAACGAAAATGAAACAGCGTGTGAAAGAATTATGAATAATGTAGAGAATATAGCACACGGCATTAAAATAGCTGACAGCGCCTCATATTTTTGCAATAAGTGAACACAATTCATTCATCAAATAGCTGCGTAATCAGTGCACAAGCAATTTTCCTCAAATTTCGCTAGGAGGTTTCCTTTTATTCTCCGCGTTGGCGGGAGGCCTAACAAAATAACGTATGAATCACACCCTAGCATTCATGTGAAATCTATCATTAAACTGATGGACTTGTCATCGGTAAATATGGATGAAGACAGATGACACTATGCCTTTCTAGGGATTACAGGATTTATTTAATCATAAATGTTATTGAACCTGTAGCATGAATCGATGTGTTTACCGTTTCTTCTCTTGCATAGTCCGTGTATTGGAGCAGTACAGTGCCGTAACTACCCACTCGCAAGTCTCTGAAATTAATAATTACCGTTTGCAATTTAAGAAATTTTGCTTTTTTGAAGATTACTTGTTATTGTAATGGTCACAGCAACTATCAATTCCACAATATGATCATATGATTAATGGAGTATCACAACACATGACAGCGGATGCGATTACTATTATTATTATGTTAAAACAATAGATACTAACACACATACTACAAACTAAATATATAAAAGCGAGTAATGATGTGTTTGCCATTCGTCACGCTAGATCGTCACCGATGGGGCTTATAAACATTAAGCTTTACTTATTCTGCTCTGAGATGACAGACGCATGGCCATAATAACGACACGGTCGCAGGTAATCCATAAAATCACTTATTATTTAAAATAATTTTCTTTACTTTTATTATTTATCAACACTTCCACATAAGCTTGCTCATTGTGTACAATGGAAATACTTATTTTTTTAATTACATTTATACAAACCGAGATTTTCTTGTATGGCTAAATATTCTTCATTCACCTTGGCTATTTCAGTCCTATTTAGGTTATCTACTACGTTTTCTTTACTATGATTAGCCTGGAACAATATATTTAAATATTGTTTCCCACGAAAACGACTTTTTATTTGTTTCTTGATCGTTCATCTCTTGATTATATATACAGGGTGCTTCAAAATAGCACGGAACAGGTTAAGGGCATTATTCTAGATAAAAAAAATAAGAGAAAAGCTCTAATAGACATATGTCCTAAAATCATTAATATCAAAGATATCCTTGTTCAAAGAATTAAAGACAGCAATTCGTTTTTCAAATGTAGGCTATGTTTTGTTCCGAAAAAAAGTAGAAAAATAATAATCACGCGCTCCAAAATAAGTTATTTAAATTTTTTTTAGTAAAACTTATAGTAACCGTTCGAAGTAATACCTTTCTCTGAGTCACTCATAATAATTTTGACAGTTAGAAGTAAAACATACAGATAATGAGAACCACATACCAGTATACTAAATCTAAATGTCTTAAAAATTAATTGACATCTTTAATTCTTTAATCAAGGATATCTTTGAAATGAATGATTTTAGGACATATGTTTATTATAGTTCTTCTCTTATTTTTTATTCAGAATAACGCCCTTATATTTGCTCCATGCAATTTTGAAAGACCCTGTATATTAAATTCTCTTCTACCATTACGTCTCTCTCCTCATTATTCCCCTTTAAATTCTGTATTACTGCCCAAACTATCTTGTGTTGGTTATAATTTTATAGTTGACATTATAATTATAATTTCCCATTCTCTATTTATAACCCTCATCAAATAACCTTCTCGGCATACTCCCATCAGATTTATTTTTAAAGTTTTTATATTTTGTACTACTGTTGCTCTCGTAATATCATTTTCAAAATGCCTGGATGAATGTTGCACAATTGCCTCTTCAGGCAGTTTTATTGTTATATACTAGGCTTTGTTGAATCTGTCATTATACATATGTATCTCTCTTGATGGTGCATTTTCCTGTGTCAATCCATTTCTTAAATTTACCTGATATGCATTGCTCCAATATTGTTATATATTGGCGGTTTTTCTATAGCTATTGTGGCAATTTACCGGAACCCCATCTTCATGTCTTTCTATTGACTACAGTTTCCTTTTTCAAATCACTTTTACCCATTGCTTCCGCGATCTCTATGTTCCAACTGTTTCTTGGTTATCTTCTTTTTTTTTCTCAGTTGAGGTTTCCACTCCCATATTTGTTGATGCAGTCTATGTGTGTTCATTCTCTTCATATAGCCGTACCTTAGGGGCTGTTTCCAATCTGTTTTTTTTTCTAGAAGAGACTCTTGTACTTTTATCCTCCCTCTTATTTGTTCATTTGGTACTATATCCATGATTGTTATTTTACATGATCATCTCCAAACATCATCTCAGTGGCGTTTAACTTTCCCTTTTTTGCCAGTGTCCATATTTCCGCTCCGTATGTCACAGTACTTTCTACAAACGTACTAAATATATGTTTCTTAGTTTTCTTTGTCAGTGCGTCGTTCCATATTACAGGGTGTAGCTTAATAACGTTTTTGCTCGTATAATTTTGTTCTGTATTTCTTGCGTGTCTCGTCCATCTGATGTTAGTGTGGCTCCAAGGTACTTATATTCTGTTGCATGTTGAATAGTTCCTCTATCTGTTACTAAATTATGTGCCTCTGCTCCAATGACCATGTATTTGGTTTTATCCATGTTTATTTTTAGCCCCCACAACTCAAAGCTTTCTACTACTTGTCGGAACTTATAGTTCGCGCCGTCTTCGTCTTCTACTAGAATTACTTGATCATCGGCAAAATGCAAACTGTATACTGTTTTCTCATTCATTTGAACTCCCATTGTGTTACATTTTTCCATTCATTCTGTTAAAGTCTAGTCGATATATATCTTAAATAACCTGAGAGGATACAACAACCCTGTCACAATTATTTATTAACGTAAAACTCCTCTGAAACATTTTGCCCTGCTTTTATCTTGCTCTGTGTCTGTTTATGTAATTGTTTCACAGCATTTATATACGTAGTAGTAATACCTTCGCTCTTCATTGCTTCCCACAACTGATTTACTGGTACGCTACCGTTGGCTAGTTATTTGTATTGTGCAATGGTTCTTTCTGCTAACTGTTTCAAACAAAAGATGTTACCTATACAAGATCTACTAGATCTGAAGCCGCTTTGCTCCTCTGACTCCTTAAATTCCTGTTAAATCCTCACTTTCAGAATTCTCGTAATTCATTTTACTGCCCTTCTTGTGTAGCGAACTTACATAGGCTAGTTTCCATTCTTCTGGGACCTCAGCTCCTTGTAAACATTTGTTAAATATTTCCTTTAGTTTTTCGAGTACTTAACCAACTCAATAGGTAAACCTCCAGGACCTGGAGCTTTGTTACTTTTCATAAATTTCAGGGCTTCTAAAAATTCATAAACCGTAATAGGTTGTTCCTAGTTATCATTTTCTTCCAGAGTGTATTGGACTTCGCAAAAGTTTAGTCTGTCTTCCGTGAGCAGGTTTTACACTTTCCATTTTTCTATGACAATAGGATCTATGATAGAAACTTCCTTGGTGTTCTTTTTGAGGGCCGTTAAAGTTTTCAAGGTACTTCTTGATTTTGAATGTCCCAAGGATACATCAATTTCTCTGCATCTTTATTCCCAATAGACATTTTAAAATTATTTTATATCTTTATTTACTATATACTTATATCTATTGTAGATTCTTCTATCCTTCATATCTCCAGTTGTTAGCCTCTTTCTATAAGCCATTTTCTGTTCTCATATCTATTGTCTCTTTCAATATTGTTCTCGGAATAATATCTTGAATTCCGCATACCTGCTCTATTTTCCTTTAAAACTACTCTACCAAATATCTGCAGTATTTTTACATCCCTCGTCTGAAAGGCACGTTTCAGGGTCCCTAGATGACGAAAAACAGATTTTCTCAATTCCGCCTGTCTGTCTGTTGGCGGTATAACTCAAAAACTATTTGTCGGAGGAAGATGATATTTTGCATACAAATTACATATATAATGTAATGGTATTAGGCCCACGGCTCGGCTCTGCTAGCAGTGCAACATGATGAACAATTCAGTAAGCACAGAGTTGGAATGTTTTATGTGGCTGCAATGATAAGCTTAACATTCAAACAATGAATGTATTGGTAATGAGATGTCAGTAATAGTAAAGTAATTGAGTAAAAGGAACGCAATTGTCTTTCAAAAATTAAACAATAGGTTTGTGCAGAATGAATAGCCGAACCGAAAGAAAGTAATAGAGACAAAAAGGTTTGCTATGTGGATGTAAATAAAGCGTAGATATCAATTAAGCTGGTCAATGAAATTTAAGAGGAATCGTAAAAGGTAGAGAAAGCTGGAATGAAATGACAATACATTGCAAAATAGCAATTTTGAAAAGCAGGCAGCAGGACATGGAAAAGGAATTTGAAAAGCAAGCAGCAGGACATGGAAGAAGCAAATAACGAGTAATGAACTCTATAAATAATCTGTGCATTTAACGTGAGTGAAAAGCAGGGCAATTAATAAAACGTGAATGTGTGTGGCTCAAAGAAACAATTTAGATTAAGCAAAGACAATATTTTAGTTTGTAAGAAATTTGAAAATGTAAAATTATGTACTTAAACTTACTTCTAATATGTACTAAAATTCATAAAAACTTATTTCCGTTTGCATTGCAACTATAGCAACGAGATTTGTTTTTGTTTTAAATAAAGGAAAACAAAAGAGAACAAAAGAATAATTATTAAACTTGGCATTGTGAAATTTGTGCTCCACTTCAATTAAAGTTTTTATATAATAAATGAGGATTTTGAAACCTGAAAAGTATATTATTGTGTTGTGCACGTGTCAGAGTTCATATGCGAATGTTTGTGGAGGTTTCCGCAACATAAAAATAAAATTTTCTCCAAGAGCATCTCCGACGATTTCGGCATCCGTTCAGTTCGGGATTCCGATATTCAATTCCGGCCAAGATAAGGGTTCAGAGCCAGGGGTCTTTACTGCTACACATCGGGCAGGAATGCCTTCGCCAGCATCAACACCAGAGAAAGCCGTTCCAAAGGCAGATACCAACTGGGGTCATCTCCGAACATTGCGGCAGCTACCACCGATTAGTAAAGGTAAAAAATTTGCCTAAAATAACAGTGTTATCGTGTGGGATTCGAGAAGCATACAAGAATAGGCCTTACTGAAGAAGATACCAGCTTGTTCAGGGCTCAACCGAAGGCGCTGTTCGAAAAATAAGCAAAGCGTTCCAAATTTTTAGGTTATACGAAGGTATCAAAGCGTCCAGTTAAAACAATTGCAAAATTTAAGACGGCGTCCATCTCACGTCACAAAATACATACCTGCCTGAAACAAAAGATGTTATTTGCCGCCAAAGCGCGAAGATTTGAATAAATACCTTACGAATGTTCATAATTTCGCTTATTGTAACGTAAATATCGCTGAGTGCGCGACATAAACCATTTTGTGAAATGTTTGACAGATTGGTAAACATTTAACTACCTCGTATTTGAACTAATTCCGTATCAGACAAATTCTAAATTATAACCTACTAGGAAATCACCCTGGGATTAAAGAGTTTTTGTTCTAGGAGCCAGCGTTTTCCAAATTAATTGCAGCTAAATAAAATATTGAAAAGGGCCTACAACCATCTATTTTGTGCAGTAAATTAGTACAGGTCACATTTTAACCAGTCTAATAAAATGATAGGCAAAGTTGAAACACAGTAATAACATTAAACAGAGGATTGTGCATTTTGGCTTTTGCTCTAATATAACAATTAAATTAAATAATAATATACCAAATTATATAGGTTCCCTCAAAGTGGAGCCTTTACAATACCTGATTTGAAATCGTGAAAACTTCAGTCAAATATATACACAGGGTGAGTACCTTAAAAAATAAAATGTTGTTTAATTTTGCGTTAATTTTAAAATAGAAGGAAGTAATAATTTTCACATAGGTCAGGCTTTACACTTGCCGAAAGTAGGACTCAACAGAAACATGATAATGTCACAAAAGAATCGAAACGTTTCAACAATAAGACAGTTCTCTAAATAGGGGCGCGCTCTGCACTCATTTCAATAAGGCTGGATGGCGCAGTGCGACTTATCGGTGCGGTTACGATCGCTACGCAGATGCGGCGTGTTCGAATCCCAGCAGGATACATTTTTTTAAAATTTGCAAATTGATCTAAATAATTCGCTCGAGGGAAGTTCGGTGTAAGCCCATTTACGGATTTTTTAATGTCGTGGTATTACTTACAGCCTTTTATTCTCTGTAGGAGCTATTTTAATTTTAATTTGGCTAAGAAGGTCAAATATAATTATCGTACAAGTCCCTCAAAATTGGTATCATAAATGCAGTTGCCCCAATTTCTGCTTAGTGAATTTTCTTGGAAGATATTTATTTGTTCTTGTACTTCTTGAATTTGTCTGGTTGTATCTTCTACAGTTTTTATTTTGTTCTGATTCATATTTATGTCTCTCTTGTTGTTGATCCATCCTTCTTCGACATTTATGTCCATATGTCATTACTGTTTTCCCATTCCTTCATGATATGCGGTTATTCATTCTTACAGTCTTCTTTTCATTCCAGTCAACTTAACATCTCTCTCCACTATTTTCTTTCAATTTCTCAGGTACAGAGGTTTTTAATTGAACTTTCAGTTTCTAGATCTCCTTTTTAAATCCATTCTCTACTTTATATAGGTATTCAATTTCTAACTTATGTTGTTTATTTGTAATTGTAATTCATGTTTATTTTCCAATTGGATGTTGTAAAATTTTTCTGTTCGAGTAGCTATAAAATTTTTCGTGTTTTTTTAATTTCTCGCATGTTTTGCTTATATTCTTTCGCATTTGAGTTTCATTCTTCTTTTAGCTCTTGTACATATTTTCTGCCTTTAAGTTTAGGTCTTCTTTCAACAAAATGTATCGCAGTTAAATGCTGTCCAACGCAGAGGCAACTTTAATCATCACTTTGCAATATAGTGGTGGAAGCAGAAATGCAGTTGTAATTACTCCTAAGTGTCATAGTGTTAATAACAATCAGAGCAGTTTTCAACCCTTAGTGCAAAGTCCTAATCCGATGCAGAACATTCCTGGTTATGGAATTAACTTGATTTTATTGCAACTGTTAAAACTATTTGTCAAAGTCGAGTAAACTAGTTAACATTAATAAATTGTGTGACTAAGGGCCGGTTGCAGAAAGCAATGTTAAGTCTGGCGTTAGCTAACGCGACGTCAAAGTGAACAAAAACGAATCAAATCTCAAATCTTTATGGTAACTAATACATTAGTAAAATAAATTTGATGCGATTTTGTTCACTTTGACGCGACGTTAGCTAACACCAGACTTAACATTGCTTTCTGCAACCGGCCCTAAATCTATTAATGCTAACTAAAGACGAAAATATACAATTGCATCTGTTTTAAGACTAATAGACTGCCTCCATTTGGTAAATACATTTCTAAAGGTCTAGCAAGGCATGAACATGTTTGACATGTGTAGTTCATTCCACTCTTAGTAATAACCTATAATGAGACATTTAGTTATAGTGTTATTTGATACCCATTAAAATACAGTTACATATTCATCAACTAATCGTAGGAGGTTATCGTTTAGGTGGGCGAGGTAAGCATTATCTAATTAATGAAAGCTCGATCGCAAAACGTGGCTGGGCCTACAAACGTTTTAGAGCAAGGACACATTTCTCAATGCCTTAATAGGAAATGCTTATGAGAATTTGTTTAAAATTTTACGCATAGGGTGCCAATTTTGTTACACAATACTAGGTAAAGCGTAAGTTTAACGAAAATGACCTATACCAACATCACAACTTAATACTTTCAGAGAATTACCTTAGAAATTCCGGATAGTAGCTAGGGGCACAGAGAGCTGTTTAATGAAATCGCAAATTAGTTGCAGCACCGATAACTTAGCCAATAAGGGCTCCATATTAAAGAATGATCAGCTTTACGGATCCAGCCAAAGCCAAAATTATAGACGAGCAAAAAAAATCGTCATAAAGCCGAACCTAAGCAGAACTAAAAGGAAATACAGACGAAATCCGAAAAATATATATATGGTACCGCCCAAAAGGTTATCGCAAACAGAATGAGTACGAATGATCACATAATATCAAATAATCTTAGATGAGAAAATCAATAAGCGCCAGGTGCAATAACTTACAAAGTCAGGCTCTGTTGAACCGCGAGTGAGTTGAGGCGAAACAAGATCAAACAAAGGACAACATCAAAACCTTATCAAACATCTGCACCTAGAGAAAGCTTAACATATGCGTGACACGAACAATATCAGCACAATGCCAGAATTACAGAAATTACAGTTTACGATACTCAGTTAAGATAAGCGACACACTTACTAATGAATTAATATTGACGTTGAGCTCGGAAATGGAAAACGAACGCATTAAGAAACTTAAGTATACGGGCATTGCACGACACCAGTTTTAAGAAATTAATTCCAGATTGATCTGGCGAAAGTTTTCGAAGTCCTATTAAATAAACAATTGCGATTAACGTTCCAACAAAGATAAGGATTAATTCGCTACACATGGGGCGTTGTTGTTAAAGCCTAGTAGAGCACAGAGATTTCACTTAAACGTGAATCTTTTAGCGGTTAAATTCTAACGTAAACTTGTACTACAATCGCTATTAATTCGAGATAATAGGAGCTGTGAAGTTGGCCGTCTGACATTCGCACTACAATTGATAATATTGCATAGTGTTGAAAGAGATGTGTAGTACCCAACAAGGTAATTACTAACAGTGAGAGAAGAACTTCCGCTTGTAAACCATAAAGTTTATCTAGATGCAAAAAGAAAGGAATAGTTAAAACCCGCATCGAGATATCTTTGTTGGCGGCGTAAGACGGCGAGGTCTGGAATTTCCAGCCGGTACAGGCGGAACGCATCGCTAGTAGCCGAAATAGGAAAATCGGTACCTCCGTAATATGAAGTTCCCAATTGTACAATCCTTTTATGACACATGCACATGCAGTTATCTGGAACTGTAAATTCAAAAACGTAGAGGAGGACGGGAAACATATGTGGCATGAAATAATAGTCGGGCACCAGCCTATACAAAACTAATCCCAAAACATCTTAGCTTAAGGTGTTAAACAACCTATGGTCATCTCGCTTTGCAACGAAAACTACCACTTTACCAAATACTCTTCTGGGGAGGCCTTAAAGCGACGATTAAAAGGGTGCGAATTTCGTAAGTAAGGACCATGCTGGCCAAAGAAAATAACTCTCACCTCCATTTGGCGTCAAAACTAAATCAAATTTTTTACTCGACCCCTACTGCATAAAAAATCCGATTCGGGATACCACCCCTTGGCTTAAACATAATTAGGATCCTATTATATAGAATCCCAACAAATAATTTCGTCTGGGTTTAACAGCAAATTTTTGGCCAGTAATTACGACAAAATAGTATAGACTCCTGAAGATACAAACACAACCACTTTGCATATAATTCCTTGACTAAGTCCGGTTAATCACAATGCAGCTTCGTCAGGTACTCCTTCAGTAATCCGCGTTTCCTATTCCACTGAATCCGGCATGCACCAAACTTTATTCGCCACTACCGTTGTATTCGTGCAATATAAATTATCTTGCTAAGATGCACCAAAGCACTGTTGTGCATTGTGCATTATTAATGGCTCCATATAGTAAACCATGCGTGAAATGTTAATTATGCTGGCACAAATTCACAAGTATTCAGGGAGAAATGCTCCTTGTAGGGCTGCAGTGAAAGTGCATTTTCCACCCGCTGATATTTAGTCGTAACATTTAAGTGTGTAGTAAGCACATTTTCGCACCTGTGCAAAAGTAATTGAAACTTTTAGAACCTTATACGTTCCACCTTCAAATTCAGATAAAGCAGGCAGTTTGTCGGTGAAAAGTACAGGTCAGTAAAAATTTACGAAAACTCTTCGTGAAAGTTATTTACAGTAAATTATAATATCCCAATAAATTCCAATTATTTTGAAATAGTATTAATCGCATTTCATATGGGAATGTACGACATTTCTACATTAAAAATCGATTAGTAATGTGTTACTTTGCACCATAGCAACCATTACAGCATAGCAACGACGATTGTATTGTTGGTGATGCTGTAATTACATGTCAATATGAGTTTAGCAGGTTAGGTTTTGCGTCAGTTTTGACGCAGTCTAACGCAAAACCTAACCTGCTAGCTTCGAATATGACATAGTCTTGCAGTGCCACAGTAGTACACTTCAGTACTGTCAAATGCATAACATCAACTGGAGTGTTAGAAAAGTGGTTTTACTGAACACGTATAGCCATACTTGTTGACTAAAACTTCACTTTTCTAAACTTGTTCCGTAATATACGAGGCATGTTTTTTAAGTAAGTACCGTTTTGAAATAAAAATAAAACAAGCAGAGTTTTCTTAACAATTTTATTTTTACATGAAAGCCTGTACTTTAATCAACTTTTCTACATAATTTCCATCAATATTGAAGCACTTATCGTATCGTACAACCAGTTTTTAAATACCATCCTCGTAGAAATCTGCCGCCTGATTAGACAACCACTGCAACACTGTCGTTTTCACATCTTCATCGTGGTCATGGCGCTGACCACCCAGATGCTTCTTCAAATGCAGGAACAAGTGGTAGTCACTTGGCGCTAGATCGGGCCGTACGGAGGGTGATCAAGTTATTCCCAGCCAAATGATCCGATCAGCTCTTGAGTCGCCCACTTCGTTCCTCGTCATGCACAATCGTACGGCCATCTTTAAAAGCTCTCACACATTTCCGTACCATCTCATCGCCTATAACATTTTCTAAATACACTTCACTGATCTGACGATGAATTTCAGCCGCTTTCACTCCATTAACACTAAGAAAACGAATCACAGCGCGTATTTCACAGTCGGCGGCATTCTAAATCGGAAGAGGCATTTCAAATACTCACAAACAAACGTAAACACGGTCGAATGATTCTGTAATGGCATGTGCGGCTTGCCAACAGACAGTAGTACACAGTGCGCATGAGCCAAATGCCGACCGCAGCGCTGCAGCGGCGGAATTTCAAAACGGTACTTACTTAAACAACACGCCTCGTACTATTATCTACGACAGTGTGGAAAATTGGCTTTTAATTGCCAGTGTTAAGTTTGTAAAACGACTGTTTTATAACACGATTTGTTTCGTGATGTAGTCAGTAACATTGTGGTTAAACTGTGTGGCACTTTCCACACAATCAAGTAGCCACAAAAAATTACAATATCGTTCACCCAGTCGTTATCATAACGAACGTGTTTATTATTATAAAATACACAATGTATGGTTATACAGTGGATTAAATATGTCATTTTAACCTAAAAACTACTGACACTGTCAGCTATCACAATAAAACTGTCATTCATTAAATTGCAAACAGTTTTTTGTGGCCATGAGGAAGATTGGTACATGAAAGTGTATCGTACGCTCCTGTTTTAAGTCACTCGGCTTCGCCTCGTTTTTAAATACACTCGCACAATATATGCCACTTTCGTAGCTTGTTAAGCAATATCCTGTGAACCGCTTAAAATAATGACTGGTTGCTAGGGTGAACTTTTTCTTATCAACGTAAATCTATTATTTAATTATAATTTTTAAATTTAGACTACAGCTCTTTTGGTGAATTTGTTTAATTAATACAGAAAAAGAAAAGAAAATATATGTAATGGTTTTACTTTCTTTTTCCTTTCTATATTTTTAGGAGATAATTTCAGCTATCAGGTTTTATTTTAAATTTTAAATAATAAGTTACCAATTTTTTTAAATAATTAGAACTAGTCAAATACACAAGCTAAAATATATATATTTAAACGTTTACTTTCGCTAAAACTGATTAGCTTCATCAGAACATGTTAAAAGAATAATAAAATACAATTTTCACATTTGGACGTATTTGAAATTAGAACGTGGGTTGTTTGGATATGTGGAATAATAACACCTCACTTAAATTAGTTACCTGTTAATAATATTTCGTATCATTGGGCACATACAACAGGAAAGGTTTTGTAGTATCTTCATTTTCCCAATCTGTTAGATTTTACCTTTATGTTAATTTTTGTGAAATTATTTACTAAATGTTTACTTACTCAAATTTTTAATCAAACATTGCTGATTTTTAAGTTGAAACCATATTTGGAGGTTGTAATAACTTTGATAATGTTTTTTGTTGTATTTTTGGTACTAGTTCATATTCCTGAAATTAAGAATATGTGTTTTTCTTTGTTTCAGTATTTGTGTTTGTGTTTGATTACCTAATTGTGTATCCTTTCCGATTTTTTTAAAAATTTATTGTAATTCTAACAAATTTGTCTTTTCATAAAGATTGTTGTTAGCATAAGCATAACTCTGCATGTTGGAATGTGTCTAACGATTATTTGACAAATTCTTGTTTTTATCGTTTTGTGTGCTATACCAATTTTGATCCGTGGTTGTAAGTTTCTAAGGGTTGAAAATATTCTTTTCTTATTATTTATCCAGATCTTGATTGTTCTAAAATTGTTGATAATTTTTCATTTTCCCCTTGCTATATGTGTTTAGCCACTTGCAATTAGGATTTTTTATCATAATTGGTCCTTGACGTTTATAAGTTAGTTTTCTATAAAGGTTAAGGGTAATATTTGCACACATAAGTATTAGTCTCTCGTTGGATTATGTTATGGCTAATTTACTTTGTAAACAGTGTAGTAGGTGTAGCATATATGATGCATGAATTATGGCCTGGTTTTACTATCTGCGAACTCCACTTATCAAACATAAAATTTTGAAAGTTTTATGTGTGATTATCTTCCTTTGAACGGGATATTCTTTTATGCATCTGTTTGAACGCTTTAGTTATTATTGAGCAGCTACTAAGGAGCTTTTTACTTACATGCTTGTTTTACAATTTTTTAATTAAAAATTGACATCCTCAAGACCATCATTTAGCTTTCATTAACTTTAAATCGCCACGTCATCTCCAGGCGGTTTTGTTAGTTAAGCCTTAAATCAAACAAATTCAAAGTTTTAGGAGTTAAAAGTTGATCAAAATATTTTATCATGTTTAGAAATCAAAAATATTATTTAATTATGTTAGGTTATAAGCAAATTTTATGTTTTATTAACACACTGATTAATTAATTTTTTTTAATATGTTGTCGCTTGTTTTGTTTAAAATTTCAGTGTCACCTTTGTAGGGAAGGTAACCGTAGGGGACTATTTCATTTCTATAC
The DNA here is from genome assembly GCA_940337035.1 of Agriotes lineatus. Taxonomy (NCBI): domain Eukaryota; kingdom Metazoa; phylum Arthropoda; class Insecta; order Coleoptera; family Elateridae; genus Agriotes; species Agriotes lineatus. The sequence goes on from OW679195.1 coordinate 124,947,148, forward strand.
ATTCTAAACGTAGACGTTTTTTCAGGTGTGTTTGTTTCATTGTATTGAATTTGTGGTTTTTCTAGGTTGAAGCTACGAATTTGATCTACAGCATGCTCTAAAAGCACGGTATTAGGTTTACTTGGTATTTTCAATTTTGTTTCTATGGATTGTTTATGTTGTACCATTCTTTTTTTAAAAACTCTTTCGTTTGTCCAATATATGTAGCTTTACAATTATAGGTAACCAAATAAGTTCGTGCGGTTTTTGTATACAGCAGAGTGCCATGGATATTTTTTACGTTGTTGATCGATAGCACTTGTTTGTTATCTGTCATCTAATTTAGTATGAATCCTTCTTTTATCCGATACATACAAATTTGGTGGCAATTGTTTAATTCCTAGATTTAATTAGTTGAAAATGGCAATCAATAAAACTTTAATTCGAAGTTTTTTACTCTATGAGTACAAACTCGGTACCAAAGCCGCAGTGGCGGCGCGAAAAATATGTACCGCATTCGGAGATGATGCTGTAAGTGATCGAACTACACAGAAGTGGTTCAAGAACTCTTCTTCGGGAGATCTCAGCTTGACCGATGAAGCACGATCTGGGAGACCGAAGATCATTAACAACGATGATATTCAACAGCTTGTGGAGGCAAATTCTAGGATAACGTGCCTAGAGCTTGCAGAAAGGTTCAATGTGGGTGATGAAACCATTCGTTTGCACCTTCATCAGCTAGGAAAGGCGTGGAAGTTAAGCAAATGAGTCCCACATGAATTCTCAAATGATAACAAATTAAGTCGTCTTACCATTTGTGCTGCAAACATTTCACGCAACGATAATCAACCTTATCTTGATCGGTTGTTAACCTGCAACGAAAAGTGGATATTGTACTCAAATTCTAAGCGTTCGTATCATTGGTTGTCGCCTACTGATTCGGTACAACACACTCCCAAGGCTTCCTTGCACCCAAACAAGATTTTATTGTGTGTTTGGTGGACAGCAACCGAAATTGTCCATTATGAGTTTTTTGAAACCGGTCAAACCATCACTGCTAACTTGTATTGTGAACAGCTTCAGCGATTACAAGCAGCACTTATCCAAAAACAGGCTTCCTTGATCAATCGAAAGAAAGTATTATTCTTACAGGATAACGCCAGGCCACACACAGCAATAGTGACCTGGGAAAAAATTTCCAAACTTGGCTGGGAAACGTTACCACACCCTTCATATTCTCTTGACATTTCGCCAAGTGATTACCACCTTTTTTTGTCTCTTGACAACTGTATGAGGCATAGGCAGTTCAAAACTCGAGTTGACGTAATTAATGCAGTCCCTCAATTTTTTAATTAAAAATCCATAGAGTTCTACAATACCGGCATACAAAAACTGGTGTCACGTTGGCAAAAGGTCATCAAGTGTGGTGGTAATTACTTCGATGAATAATAGTGTATTATTGTTTCTTAATAAATATTTATATTTTACCATAAAAAAAAGCACGAACTTATTTGGTTACCGTTAGTTGAAAAATAATGTGTAATTTTTGGTTTTTATCAGTTTAATCCTTTAATTTTGTATAGGACATTTTTTGGAATGTGTTGTGATTTTGAGAGGTCGTGTGTCTGTCGTTTTTTAACTAATTTTCAATGTTTTCTGATAAACCAGTAATATATGGAATGGCTGCCTAATTTTTATTCTTGCTGTATAAGCTCAATGACACAAAATATTATTAACAGGTAACTAATTTAAGAGAGGTATTATTACTTCACATATCCAAACAACCTATATTCTAATTTCGCATACGTCCAAATGTGAAAATTGTATTTTATTATTCTTTTAACATGGTCTGATGAAGTTAATCAGTTTTAGCGAAACGTAAACTTTAAAAAAAAATTTTTCGACTACCATTTCCTAAAGGGAGCTATTTTTTGACACTTTCAATACTTCAAAAGTATATTGTTATTGAATACTATGTAGTAAAAAATTATTGCACACATCTGTCACTTTATTGCACACTTTTGTCAACACTGTGTATTAAATGTGGTGAGTTTTTTATTTAAAACAATGAAAGAGTACGTAACATGATTTTTAATAGGTTTTCAATTTGAAATAACGTTTATGTTTTATAATCTGTTTTAGCATAAATATGTGGTAGTCGAAGCAATTATGTCTACAACTCGTATCTAAAGCTTCCTTTTGCCTTCAGCTCATTCTTTAAACTTTCTCACTCGTGCAAAGAAGTGGCACTTTAGCTACTCGTTGTATAAATAAATAATTTAGCATGTGTATTTGACTAGTTTTAATTATAAATAAAATAGTAACTTATCATTTAAAACTTAAAATATAGTCGAATAGCTGAAAATTCTCCTAAAAATATAGAAGAGAAAATAAAATAAAACTATTCTAGGTTTTTCCTTTTATTTTTTCTGTATTAATCAAACTGTTATTTAATGTAGTAATCCTAATTTACATTTGAAGTAATTTTTTATATTGATCGCGTTTTGTTGATTCTATTTTAGATAATAGGTATTTACTATACAAGTGGGATAACAGCATCATTAATATACGTGTGTGTAAGCACACAAGTATATTAATGATGCATTATCACAAATGTGTTGTACAAAATTTTATCTACGACTGCCTAAAATTGAGAAAAGTGCATTAAGAGGAATGTCAGATCTGTCATTTTCAAAAATATTTTAGTAGGCAAATGTCATTATGTCATTCATTTGACACTATTTCAGTTACGTAATGAAGTCATTACACAATTCAGTTGCGTAATGAAACCATTACATAACTGAGTGGTGTCATGAGCTTCATTACCTAACTGAAATAGTGTCAAATGAGTGACGTAATGCGTTACTTATCCCACTGGATTAGATAAAATATGGTACCATACACATTCGTAAAACATATTTAGTTACTCGCGGGGCTTAAAAATCTCGTGACTAAAAACTAGTTTTATGCATTTGTGTCGTAAGTAACTATAATCGCGAAATTGATTATCACAGACTTTTGATGTTGGAAAAAATTCGCTCTTTCACAGCCCTCATATTTTAAAATAACAAGGGGCGTTTAAAAGGCTTCCAGTACGCTATAGCTTATATCAATTTACAGATGAAATATATTGCCCTACAATTTTTGAAAGACAGAACAGTTTAGGGGAATAATAAATCATTTAATTCCATACAATAGTAAATGTATTATTCAAAACGTTTCAACAAATTGTTAAACATTTGCTAACAACTCGATGACAGATCTCAACAATTTCCATAAATATCTTGGTAAATAAGGCTCTTTTCATATTTGTGTAGCTACCTACACACCGACACCCAGTGGATGTTTATTATGTCTCGCATCCTATACCCCAACTTCTCCGGGGTTGCAGAGTTTGTTTTGACTAGCGAGTAAATACGTCCTAAATGTAGAGAGAAAATCATGGAGCAGATAATTACTTACAATAAATGATTACACATTATACACTGCAAATTGATATTTTCAGCATTGCTACAATTTTTGTGAGTTTAAATTACAGGTTGCAGGGCATTTTTCATATAGATTGGGATTAGCATTAACTGTGTGGAGAACTGTTATAAGTGAAAAAAATAATTGTTTCTACTTTTGGGGGATATAGGCCTAGGGGGAAAGGAAACCTTAGATTTTTATTTTGGAATTTCCTGCTGAAGTGTTTCGGTCTAATAAATCATCTACAAATTTAGAATTATTGTCTCAACCACTTATCCCGACCAACCCAAAATCATTTTAACGGTCTCATGCGACTATATAACTTTTGTGAAGACAGCATGTGACGATACAAAACTAAGCTGCGGAGTCATATTTCTTACACAGAAAATGGGAAGTATGACAGCCGGTAAAACTCTTTTCATAGCAAAACAAAATCACGAAAGGTGTCGCATGCAACCATAAAGAAAAGGCAAACTTTAATTTAATCTGTTGTACTGAATTTGAATATATGCAGGTATACTAAACATAACCACACGGTAAGAAAATATTGTTCCTATATCTATATGACGTCATAGGGTACTACATGCTACTAAAATATATCAGTTAATCACTCTCATATTTAAGCTTAGATTATTTATTTCTTGCCAATAATTAATGTTTATGACTAAATGATGGTGTTATGCATCGTTCTTGAAGGGCGCCACTCGTTAATTAACTGACTACAAAACGTTAAACTGTCATAACAGGATTAGCGCGTAATTGTTATAACACGATACCGTTTAGAACCTTGGAGGCAGCACCATGATGTCCGTCTGGCGCTGCTAAAACCGTTACCTACTAAATTGCCATTGGAAACCTCTTATGTTGGCGGGATAGCTTGTGACAAGCCGGTAGATACAAACTGCAGACACTTGCGAATCAGGAGCACCTACAACCAGGGTAGCATTGTTGAAAATCCTCAAGAAAAGTACGGAATGCGTGCAATAATAAAATGCAGTTTCCGGGAAACGCACTTCGTTTAGCTTAGGCACGGAATACCTTGCTGGATCCTCTATGAAGCAAATTGGAAACACGGTTTTCCGATATGGAATTCACGACCACTAGCTTACTACGAAAAACCCCAGGTTAACACACCAACGTGTGACTGTCTTCGTAATTAATACAAAAAGCGCTTCTTTGTGCTGATGGTATTTCAGTCGACTACTAACTACTTATTGCGCCCCAAAGAGCAGTGAAAATGGGACAAACTAATATGAATGCTGCCCCGCACGCGATTCACTCGCATCCACGGCTTCGAGAACGCTGCAACCCTAAACGGTAAAAACTGAATTCAAAGACTGACGCTCCGTCTCATTTCGACTTGCAAATAAAGTAGTAGGAGCGATAAGATAATTTCACTAATATTGGGGCCCCATGATCTGTTACTCGCCCCATTTGATGAGCGGGACCCCGCATGGAGAATATCGATCAACAGGAATTTCCTACGCCTCGCTTCAAGAGCTGAGCTGACATAACCTTTTTGCACGCTTGCGCTAATTGCCTCATTTAAAATGTATGGCGACGTTAATGTCGTTCTTGCGTCTCCAATGTGCCGAAAACTGACAAAGTAAAAGGATAGATAGTTGAATTTCATATCTTCACACCTATGGTAATGAAAACTTCTACAGATACAGCCTACTATTAACCCACAATTACGACAGTTAGATATTCTAAATTACGGGGACAGCGTTGGGTAAAAAAGATCAGTTCTGCCTCTGCTACATTTATACACTGCTGTAATCGGAATTTTAATTGAATTGCGTTAGCACGATCAATTCACCTAACAAGCGACCAATTTTGCGTTAAAAGAAAAGCGAAAAATTAAGTTTTGTGAAGTAGGTCTGGCTTGATGGATGCAAATACACTAAAGCAAGCACGCCATACCTTATAGGTATAAATTTTGCGTCGTTATATTAATGCTCTCAGCGGGAAAGATTTTGACCGTAATTGGTAGCTTTTTCTTAGTATGTATTTGCCTATTCTGTTCGTCTTAGAAGTAACAGATGTTAAACGCTCGCTTAACTAAGCTGTTAGAGTAATATCGGGGCACGCTCGTAGACTACCAAACCTGAGCTTGCAAGTTTGAATCTTGGTTCCAGCAAGGTTTTCTTTAAATTATTGTTGAAAAATGTGTACGTAACTTTCTATGCGTCTAGCGCAATAATTAGTTCCCGTCCCCCCTTGCGAATTCTATCTAGCGGAAGCCGTCGCACATATAGTACGATCATGGGTATAACATAATATGGTTATGGGCATACCATACTAAAAGCACCGTTTCAACAGATTACGAAGACTAAATAGGTTTTAAGGAGCAAAATTTCTAAAGGACAGATAGAAAAAACTGATTCATGCAAACGCTGTAACGAAGTATCGATAGGGAGCTTGCATCGTATAATCTTGTTTGAAATGTTAGTTATTAAATGTATATTTAGCAGTCAAATTTTGTGCAATAGAAATGTTGCACTAATCAAGTCGCGATTCCTGCTAATTTTATCACTATAATTATTCCATGACAATTATTTACATGTTGCAATATTTTTTAAATTTGTTAGCGTTTCTTTGTAACGTTTGTTCGTTATATTCTCTTGTAAAGTAACCCACGAATTAAGTCTTCCGTTGAATTCCCTCATGTTGCCACAGTCGGGAATTTTTATAACAGCAAACACCTGCGTTCACAAGAAAAAAATATTAACAGTTTCGCAGTCTCTTGGGGTATTACTACTGGACACTACGTTACTCTAGATTTTAAAAAATGGACATAAAGCATCTATTTAAAGTAAAAAAGTTTTATATCATAGCTTTAATACTAACAAAAATGCAATACAGAACATACTCGTAACGTTTGATTACGAAGATACCATATTAACCATTTTTATTGTAAAATAACTATTTGGTACAGTGAATATGGACTGTCGCTATTTACACTCAAATCATATTTTATATCAGCAATATGCCTACTATTAGCTGAAATAAAGTACTTAACATTTGCGGCATTCAACTATTTTATTATTGCACTTTGTTTTTTTTTTGGGAACTGCAGAAATTTCTATTAAGGGTACCTTTTCTTATATAGATAATTTTAATAGATTTCCGTACGTAGAAGTTGATAGGACGCAATGTATGGGAAAGATGAAATTCTTAAGAAACGATAGATTTTTGTTTAAAAGTCTGTAAAATGGTATAGTATGTAACCATTACGATAAATATGGAATTTCTATGTTTGTTGTTTATACCTAGTTAATAACACTATAGTCCAAGCGGTATGTCCGAAATCCTTATTATGAAATTCGACGTGCGTGATCACTTGTGGTTTGCTAGGGGAGCCATTTGCGAGTGTAGTGGCGAGTTGTCGGAAGGTTAGGCTAATAGCATTCTCCTCTATCGTAAAAATAGTGTTAATCCCCTTATTATTCAAATATCTCGGCTCCCCTTAAAGCTATATTAAAAATTAATCCAGCGTTTTAAAGGGTGTAGAATTTCCTACAATTTATCCTCTATTAACTTTTCCATAAAAATACATTTTTTACATTTTGTGCGATAAATTTCGAAATAAAAACGCAACAATCGGTCTTCCGTATTTTTATCGAAATGAGCTATTCGCATGAAAAACTTGTTTATTATCGAACTTGGGCGTGGAAAAATCTTCAGTTTGATATACGCAATTTTTATTTTTAGTTGATATTGTACACCGTCGACCGCTGCAAAAACCGACTTGTCGACGAGTAGCTGCGGAACCATTTTCCACACCACCCCAGAGGTAGAGTTCTAGGCCCGTTTTTTAATGTGTTTTTCCCGTTAGACCCAATCCACGCTATGTTGTCAATTCATCGCAAAATTCGTTGCTTAATTTATTATTTTGCCTTGCACCTTTTCAGAAGTCTTATTAGGTATAGTTATTTTCTTCGTCGTTGGATGTCTCAATTGAAAATTCTTCATCCTCAATAAGGTCATTGCTTTTTTTCTATAGCCACATCTGCATGTGAAAGTATGTTCTGAAGCTGTGTTGCCGTGTGGCATTCGGTGTCGGTGGAAGTGATTCTGTTTCGATTTCGTACATGATTTCACCAAACCTTTGTACCGTCGTAAACTTAACATTTATTCTTTGTTGTTTTCTTTGTATAAAGCAAGAATGCATGTTTTTTCTGAAGTAGCGAGAAGTGAGCCACCCATGGAACTCTCAGCATAAGCTTGCAGGTCCACATTAGTTTCAAAAGTCTAATTTCTAAGTCGATCCGCCTCTTTAACAGTTCAGGTCTCAGCGGAATATAGAAAAATGGAAAGGATCAAGATGATGGCCAGACTGATGTTTGTGTATTTTGCTAAGTTTTTGTTCATTCTTAGATACAACCAGATAATTTGTGGAATGCCTAGATAAAACTAAAGATAGCTGGTGACCTGGAGATAATTATATCCAGCAGATATCAAACAAAGTTATACTGTGTTATGGACGTCGACAATAGTCTCTACACTTAGGGTATAATATCAATTACATTAATAATTCTGCAGAAAATTAATTTCTTTTTTTGCAAATTATTGCAGTTAAGGTTATAGATCACAGGATATATTTTGCTGACATCACTTAAGTGATATGTTTTGCCGGACTATTTCCACCGTCTCCAGTGTTTATTACACAACGTTTCGGGAGTGAAGGCCTGGTTAGTCATGAGAAGGACCAATTTTTTGTACGTTTTATCATGTACACTCGTGTCTACCCCGGGATAGACCACTGTCAAAACATTACATCATTCAGAGAGCATCACTGAAGTATTAATCATTTTAAAACTAGTATAACGCGGTCGTAGTCAAACTATGTTGCAGGTCTAGTATTAATTAAAACTGGCTATTCACTACAGTTTAGATAACATAATCTCACTAAACTTGACGTTACACTTGTATGGCTGTTTACGACTTAACTGATGCCATATACTGAGGTGGTTTTGAGCCTACAACTTGGCTCTGTTTGCAGTATTTAACCAAGTCAATAAAGCACAGAGTACAGTAGTAATTAAACAGATAAAGGCGAGCATAAACAAAGCATATTTCAGAGAGTTTGAATAAAGTAATATAATTAAATAAAATAGGTTTGTGCATATTTAACGTTAGGCCAAACTAAATTAATTGACACAAAAGGTTTGTTATGTGCAGACTAAATGAACGTAATCATTAATAAAAGTACAGGTCAGTGAATCGTAAGCAATCTGAAAGGTAAATGAGATCGGAATAAAGGATAATAAAAAATTTTAAAGAGCTATCCCAAAATTAGGCAATGGAAAAGAAAGAAAGCAACGTGTGTAAATTTGAACTCAGTTTCCAGTGTTTTAATAAAACAAAGTGAAAAAGCAGAGCGGTGATTTTAAAACATTTGTGTGAGTAACGAAAGGAACAATGATAGTTATAAGCAAAGGACAATATTTTTTAGATTTAAGAAAATATTAAGTTAAGATTTATGTAATCAAACTTTACTTCATTTGTGTATTTTGCTATCAAAACTAATTTCTAATTAATAAAAATTATCGCGGTAACATAGCAACGTGATGCGTTTTTGTAAAATACAAAAAGGAAAACAAGGGACAATATAAATTAAGACAGTTTTGAGCCAAATTGTGCTCTCTTAAAATTAATATTTTTGCAAATAGAAAGTGTTTACCAGATATAAAAAGTATTGCATTTTATTGTGCTCATCACCGTATACCAGTGGGAGTGTTTGTGGCAGTTTGCGCCACGATTAAAGTATAAATTTGTAATCTCATCTGCGACTGAAGATCGTCAGCCGACAACTGAAATTTTGGAATTTAGATTCCAGCACAATTAAGCATCAGAAGCCTGAGATCTGCACTGCATCACATCAGCGGGGTGCAGGAGCATCCTGAGTGAAAGTTGCAGCCACGGGAGCGTATCCAGCAGAGAAATTCCTGCAGCGTCATCTCTGATCATATTCGTGCCTAGTTTGGACATCTGTACGAGGTTCTAAATTCGGGCGTCAGAGTACGAGTAACTTATTAAAATACGAGATTGAACCTTGCTGAAGAGTCCTATCGCATATTCAATAGTCCAGCTACGCCGTAATAACCCAAAAATTGCATGGCGTCAGTAACTTTTGCGATTTTGCAACGATTCCAAGCAGCAGAAACAAGAGAATGGATGGCGTCCTATCTACGTCATTTCTGTAACAATGAAGTCGAGGCTTTGTTGCCAAGCGATAATTGAATCAAATTACCTGACGTTTCCTTGTTCACTTCACGATTTTTTTTAAACATTCAAGTAATCGCTTTTGCACTGGCGAAGTTTTTGTGTCATCTGGCAGATTGTAAATTTTATTTACCAGAACCGCGGTATATGAGCTACTAAAGGACGAATGCTCTAAAATGAACTACTAATTTGTAAATATAGTGAAATTCTGAACCCAACCTGAGATAAGCAGTTTGTGTTTGCCGAGAGATAGATTAAATAATATTGCAGTTCAATAAAATAGTAAGAAAGAGGCATTTAACCATTTTATTTTGAACATCAGCTAACACATTTCATTTTAAGTAGCCTTAAATTACTGACAGGTAAAGTGAGCAGAGTATAAAAATCAACCTGAGAATTGTGTGCTGATTTGCCCTAATTTAACTTATTAATTTTGTAGCGAAATAATAGCAAACAGACGGGCAGGTCATTGCATTTTTTTAGGCGCCGCAACGTTTAGCCTTTGCAATACATACGCATGTCCAAGATAGGCAAACGAGTGAAAGATATCAGAGATGATTACTGACTCAATATCTATCCACACTTATTTCGAGTTCGCCTTTTTTGGGCTGGTTAGGTATTTACTTCTGCGTTTTTAGATTTTCAAAGTGTTTTAGATTTGAGTAGTGGGTTGAGTTCGAGATTAAAAGAAATTATTGTAGAGGTCCTCTAAAGTTGAGGCCAGTCTAGTCCCAGGCGCTTTCTGCATACCTCGCGGAGACAAACTCAGAATGGGGTCTTTCTAGTTGTTACTAGTAGTAGAGTTTGACGGGTTCTGGAACACTTGAAGGTCACCGATTGGAGTCTGACATACCTTTACTTCTGGATATTGCGTAACATGTTCTGGATATTGCGCAACACCAACCTCGGGGGCAGAACCCCAGCCGCCATATTATGGGACCCCCTTGAGCAAGTTAAGGTGCGGAGGAAGGTTCAAGGTCACATCAACCCCGGGGGCAAAGCTCCAGCCGCCATATTATGGGGCCGCATGCGCAACACCAACCCCAGAGGGCAGAACCCTAGCCGCCGGACCCCCATGTTCAAGTATATATTTTCGGGTAAATTTTTAAAATAAAAATGAAAATTTAAGGTTAATTTGTCGTTTGTCATTCAACCCTTATCTCGTTGCTCGGGGTGGGAGGGGAAGGAAGGGGGGTGGTTGAGCGGGGTAGAGCACTAGTCGCCATACCGCCAAATTGTGGCCCCCCCATGTTCAAGTTAGGGGGGGGGGAGGTTCACATCAGATTTTTGAATATTTAAATAGAATAACAAGTATTGGGCATTTTTAATAAAATGCAAATTTAAGGATAATTTGTTGTTTGTCGTTTAACCCTTATCTCGCTGCGCGGGGTGGAAGGGGGAAAGGTGATTCACTAATCCTCTAACCTTTAAATCCATCTTCCTCTCTCTAACATATAGCTATCTCTATCTACATAACAGCCGGTAGAAAGTGAAAGTATGTCAGACTCCAATCGGTGACCTTGAAGTGTTCCAGAACCCGTCCAGCTCTACTACTGTTACTTCTGGCTTCTTTCCTTTACCCTCAAATTTGGGTTGATGATTTTTGAGGTATGTTTTAGGAGTGATACATAGCTTCCTACGTTGTTTCTACATATTTTTTGCGAATTTTGATATTTATATTGAGTTTGTTTGTTTGGCAATGTTTCTACTACAGTATCAAATCATTGAGTTTGCAACCTCGATAACCCTTTATTTACGATTGGTATTGTTCTTTTGATTATTTGCAGCTTATAATTTTATGGGGAGCTACTTCCTCTTGCATGTACTTTCAGGCTCTTTTTTGTTACACGTCTTGGAAGAGGATTAATTCCCTAAAATCGTTGGGAATCAGGTTGCCGGTCTGCATTTCGCACGCTAGTGAAAAACTCTGCGGCGACTGCAACATTGTGTCGATTCTGACACACGAGCAACCCTTACTTGCACGTTCGTCTGGGGAACTTCCAGTCTTCGACAGCACTGGTCCCCAAATGTAAAGATCAGAGATTCGATACTGAGCCTTTTGTACATATAGGACTTTACTCTATTGGCACCTGAATATCATTCTTACATATAAACTGCTATGATCACATTGTAGTAGCCTTATATGTAAAATAATAATTATTGGTAATTAATAACATAACCAACAGGAACAGATATTTATTGTAAAAATGTCCAGAAGGTGTAATAATTGAAAATTCGGATTTGTTATAAAATAGCATTGGCCTTGTAAATAATTCGTATTATGATGTTTTAGAATAGCATTATTTTTGAATAAAAAAAATTAAAAACTGCAAACAAGAACAAATTTGGGGCAGTTTTTAAGAGCTTGTTTTTTTTGCTAAGCTCACAAATAAATAATATTTTATGTGCGATTAAATACCTAAGTTTACCAAAAAGTTGTTTTTATCGAGAGAGTGTACCCAGGGTAATTTGTGGAGGTTTTCCTTTATATTGACCTTCCGCAACAGGTAGAACGGGGCATCTATTAGTCAAGTGCAAGCTACGGCACTTTGAAGTGATTTTACGGAGGTCCAGTAAATTTTGTAAGTGCCTATCCAGGTAAATAAGTGAGCAGTATCCGATTAGTGCACCAGAGCCACGTAGTTCCCCCCCCCCCCTAGCTTTAGCTCCAGCCGATATTCAGGTGCGGTTCGAGTCCACATTCCTGCCTTGCTAACAGCAGGCCGGTAACGATTTCCTCTCCTGAGCATCGTGGGACCTTCATGGAGGCTGCAGCTACACCGAGATCATTTTAGAAGCCATCAATGAGTCAGATTTTTCATGCTAACAAGTGTCTTTTTGTGATTCTGTTCGAATAGCATCAGTTTCCGTTTAACTTTCCGTAGTGTTCTGTTTCGTGATGTGGTATACTTGCATTCAAGTTTTCTCACATAGCAACAGCGTTTACTGCGTGGATATAAAAAATTTAAATAGAACACGGAGTTTGTTGACGTATTTTCGACACCAGGCAGCCATCTTGGAATAGTCAAGGTTCCATCTGCTAGAGATACCGGGCATTAAAAATCCCATTAGTTAAATTGCAGCACACAGAGTGCGTATAAATAAATGTGTAATTAGAATTTTAAATAATTATTAGCAAAACAGCAAGTTGGTATTAGTATTTTAGATGTAGCGACCTAACCTAACCTAATTATAAAAGTTAGAATTAAAACATTAGCCGGGCACTTTACAAAAGTAAGTGGCCAGTAATATCATAACAATACATTAATTTTTGTGTTAAATTGTAGTTTAACAGGGTTGACTTTCTGTTTTTTAATGTATTATATTTCAATTTAAAGCCAGTAAATTTAATGTGTTTTAGTTTTAAATTTGGCAACAGTTGTTATCTATAACAACGTTCAACTTGTTAATACGTACTATTTGTTGAAATAGTAGACGGCTATTTAAACTAAATTTAATTGTGGCGCTTATTTCGGGAATTTGACGAAACAACTTCTCCTTCCAGTTGGCGGTTACGCAGTTCTAATTACTAGGTTTTAAATAGGAGGTCATGTTCATTCTGACTAGGTTTCCATGCTTTGCCTAATTGATACGTAGCGCTTTGGGTATTTTGCTACTTGGCGCCTTTTTTCGTTACTGATTCTTGCCCAAATCTCTAGCCGATTCCAGGTCAGAGTGGTGTAACACGTTATATGGATATTTAAGTAGCACCTCTTCAACACGTTAGGGATAATACCTAATATCCATTGTTATCGAATGTTTATACGAGATCCTCTAAAACTGTTACTATGATTTATTTTGATCACGTTCTTTCAAAGGTTTTCAGCAAATAGACCAAGTATACCGGGTGGCAATCTGACCAGGGCCACATCTTTATCTCCTTTACTTATCAATGGACTTGGATGAAATTTGTTACAAGGGTATTAAACATAATTCTCGATGTTGGAACATATAATCAATATGGTCAACGTCCGGTTTCACAGGAAATGTCATTAACCTTGAGTATATCGTCCTGTATATTCTTTATTTTTTGGAATCTACGACTCAAATTACATACGATAGTGTTGCCAAATTTGGTTAGGTATTACACAAAAATATTTAAAAAGCCTTTTAGTTAAACATTCGTCAGATTTACATGATATATAGTAGCGCATGGTACATATTGTTAGGCGGGTAATAACATTTTCTCTCTAATGCATCATGGGCCTTGGCAGGTGCCATTTAAAAAATAATTTTGCTCCAAAAACACGTGCAGCAAGTTTTATTTCTTCACGAAGGATTTGTTGTTGATGAAATAGCTATATTGATGGGTCACTAGAGTTAATTAGAATAGATTTTCTCCAATCACGGCCTTCTATGACAAAAAATGAAATTTAAAAGAACAAAACATTTGTTTAGAAAAATGAAAATTTGACGATGTTAACGTATTTAATTTAAGCCGTATATACCAAAAAAACATAAAATATATTGGGTGATCCATTACAAAATTAAAGTTAGTGGCACTTTCGGTGAAACCGGAAGTCGACCATTTTAACTCTAACTATCCGTCAACCAGAAATTATGTGTAAAGTCCCTGTATCAAATTTCATCCAAATAGATTCATAAATAAAAAATATATAAGCTTGACCCTGGTCTCATTGTCACCCGATATATGAAGTTTTTATTATGCACTGAGAAAGTCATCATAACTCTATAATAAAGCAGAACACTTCCCAAGGTCAAATAAATCAACTCCTGGTCTATGTGCTGTTACACATGTGGGCGGCGTCTTGATATTAGCAGCGTTGCCAGACCTGGTACAATTCTACGAATCTGGTACATTCTGAAACCGTTTCTGCAAAAGTATATTTTTAAAACGCGCATGCATTCAGTCTGGCAACCCTGCATATTCTGACCCGAGTGGTGCCGACCTACCGATGCCAGCGGTGACGTAACCGACCTTTGCGGAAGTGTGGTTAAAGTTTCGAAATAATGAATTATAGTAATTCTTCTTCAGCTTTCCAGCATTTCACCAGTGGAAAGACCAAATTGAAGGACGCACTTTGTCATCGTATGGATAAATAAAACCATTAATGAAAAGCCTACCAAAATAGGAGTAACAAAGACTGAACTGAAACAACCTGGCGAGGTGACAAAAAATCAACAAATCACTAAATCGGATGTTGCTGTAGCTGTCCATCAAGCTGCAGCCTTAGTTCAATACAGTGAGATCATAAATCTAGGAAAATCAGAATCAAAACCTCCAGTAATAAACAACCATGAAAAACTAACCAACATCCACCCCTCAAAAAAGGACGATTTTAAATTTGTTTCGTATAAAAAACATACCAAGAGGTTCCCAGTTGTTATTGGAAGCGGTGCCCCTACTAATAACATCGCAGGGATTCCGAAATTAACAGCTCTCCATGTATCCATGTTATCGCCGGAAACAACAGCCGATAATCTACAGGGCTTTATCAGAAAACAGTTCTCGGAAGCTGTGTGTGAAAAACATGACTCAAAGAAGCCTGACTTGTATGCCTCGTTTATGGTAAAAATAAATCAAGATAATCTGCGTAAAGCCCTGGATCCTGCCATGTGGCCCCCCAACGTTCAAGTAAGGCGTTTTTTTCAGAAACGGCAGCGGAGGGAACTATCGATCTAGCAAAGAGGCACGATGTTTTCAAAGTCATGAATCTAAATATCTGTGGTATGCGTAGTAAAGTTAACGAACTGTCAATCTTATTAGAGGAGGTGCAACCTAATATTGTGTGTTTGGCGGAACATCACCTACAAAATAGTGAAATGTCGTTTTATGGCTTAGATAACTATAATCTAGTGGGTTATTCGTGTCGAATATTTTTTAAATGTGGCGGTACTGCTATCTTTGTAAATAAAGAAATTCAATCGACAAAGCTAGAGGTACCTGTTAAGCCTATTGATAAGCACTGCGAGTTCTGCTGTGCCCAATTTAAGATAAATGATAAAATATTTAATGTTGTTTGCATATACAGGTCACCATCTGGTGATGTTGGTATATTCTTAGAGACAATGAATACCTTACTAGACTACATTTTTAGCAATAATAAAATAATTATTGTCTGTGGCGATTACAATTTGAATTTTGCAGAATCCGAGGCGAGTCCAAGCAGTTGCGCAGGCGAACTGACACAGTTGTTCGCTGCATACAATTTATCACCGCACGTGGAGGGCATGACTCGAGTGGCAAAAAATACAGCTACTAGAATAGACAATATATTTTCAAATTTTACTGTAAGTACACCACAGTGTGAGATAATTGCGACTCACATTTCTGATCATTACACCCAAGTTTTGTCTTTAGATAATGGTAATCTAAGTAAAAAATCGAATCAGAAAAAACCAATATTTACCTACAAACGTTATTTTAGCCAGAACAATTTAAACAATTTCGCCAATCAGTTAGATTCGGAAACTTGGCAGGACGTTTTTGCTGCGGGTGGCTCGAATGAAAAATATAATAAGTTTCTTGAGATCTTTCTATATTATTTCGATATAAATTTTCCGCTAAAAAGAACTCGAATCAATCTAACTGGCAGTCAAAAATCAAAAATCAAATTAAGTACACTCAAATTAAAAATTGGTCGTTAAGAATCAAAGATTTATTCTTGCTATATAAAAGAACCAGTGATCTTAAAATTCTTGAGCACTATAAAAGAGAAAAAAGAAATTTCAGGAGCTTTTTAAGGGATAGCAGAATCGCGTTAAATGATGAAATGATTCAAAATTCAAAGAACAAAACAAAAACAGTTTGGCAACAAATTAACAAAACTTTAAAAAACAAAAGTACGACGGACGACGTAACTGAACTACTTAACGATCAACAAATTATTACGGATCCAAAAGGCATTGCTGACATTTTTAAGACACAGTTTGACTCAAATAAAATAATTACAAACCAGAACCGCTTAATACAGTTTAACCGGTCCGCTGTAAATTTCAATTTCTTTCTCTTTCCTATAGATGAACACGAAATCTTGGGTATCATTAAAAACTTGTCCCCAAAATTCTCCACGGGCATGGATAATATACCCCCTATGGTTGTTAAGTGGGTGGGCAACAAAATTGCGGTAGCTTTGGCCAACGCTATCAATGAATGTTTACAAACTGGAATTTTTCCAGATAAATGAAAATCTTCAAAGGTAATTCCAGTATTAAAAAAAGGCAGGAAGGATCTTCCTGATAACTACAGACCTATTTCGTTGTTGCCTATCTTCTCTAAGGTCTATGAAAGAGTAATTTTTAACAGACTGCTGTCCTACTTTTTAAAAAACAAATTAATATCATCAAACCAATATGGGTTTTTGCCACAGAAGTCCACTACTGATGCGTTGTGCTATTCCCTAAATGCCATAATACAACAACTCGATAGAAAACAATTTGTTTCTGGAATTTTTTTTGATCTATCCAAAGCCTTCGAAATAATAGACCATGCCTTACTCTTACAAAAACTAGAACATTACGGCATCCGTGGACTTTGTTTAAATCTATTCACTTCTTATTTGGAAAACAGAACCCAGCAAATTTGTATTAAAAGTACAGACCCCAATACCTGTGGTGCAGTGGTTTTTTCTGATGCAGTTAGTTTAAAAAAAGGTGTCCCTCAAGGATCAATTTTAGGTCCTCTTCTTTTCATAATTTTTGTAAACGATCTCTCAACAGATCTGCGGGTCCCTGCCTTAATACAGTTTGCCGATGACACATCGTGCATACTTGCAAAAGATAATCTGCTCGACCTGTCAAGTGGCTTGTCTGAGATAAACGATAAAATGACAAATTGGTGTAGAAATAATAACTTAATTTTGAACTCTAAAAAAACTACTTTACTGTCTTTTAAAGACTTTAATGACAAATCTCTTTTAGTAAAAATGAGCGGTAAATCAATCAACCAATCTGAAGTCACTAAGTTTCTAGGGGTTTCTGTTGACTCAAATTTGAAATGGTCTGTCCAAATCGACGAAATTGTAAATAAACTAAACTCGGCTTGCTTTGCAGTTAGGTACCTTCGGGACAGCCTTAGTCTCAACGCATTACGGGTTTATTACTTCGCAGCGGTGCAAAGCGTATTACAATACAGTATTCTCTATTGGTACAATGCGGTGAATGCAAAACGAGTGTTTCTAGCGCAAAAGAGAATTATTAGGGCAATCATGAGAGTCCCATGCACAACTTCATGTCAAGATTTATTCAAAAAATTGGGTATTTTCCAAATCTCACAGAATACAACAAAACTAAACTACAGCGAGTACAAAACGCTTGCGTAAGATTTGTCTGTAACGTTAAATACCAAGAGCTCAATGTAAAACAACGTAGTATGCATAGGCGTAACTTTTATACACTCACCGGCACGAAAAACGGAGCACTTGCACTGCCGGATACATATGTACGCTGATGATCTTCAGATATATATAACAACGGAAGTATCAAATTTAAACATGGCTATTCGTAAGATAAATGAGGATTTACATAATCTTACTGTCTGGTTTAGCAATAATGGTCTTAGATTAAACGCCAAAAAGTCGCAGGCAATTTGCATAACCTCCGATAAAAGAACTGGTGATACGACCCATAGAAAGCGAGATATTTGCGAAAAACTTATTTCTGTGACCTTTGACCTTGAATAACTCAAAACGCAAGCGCCATATCGATGGGGACTTTTGAGACATTATTTGTAATTTCAAAATAAAGGTGTATGCAAAATTTCAGCTCACTTGGATTTTTTCGGCAGATGCTGCGGTTGTCCGTCTAATGTAACTGGACTATCTTGCGATATTGTGCAAGTCAAAGTGTGAAAATTGCTGTTGATTTTGTTAAATCTGTTATTTTGTTATTGCTATTGTCGCTATTTTTGTGTGTGTTATTAATTCTGTTTTGAAATGCGCCATACCACAATGATGAGTACGCCTCCGATTTATTGAGTCGTTTAGCTTAAATAAGGTTAACGATTTAATGTCAATATGATAGATGTCAAAAGTGTTACCAATACAAAACTTGGAAATTACTAGATTCTAACATTAGTTCTGCCATCTATGACCACTGGTTTGGATTCAAGTTGTAGTGACATCGCCATGGATATGCCATCTACGAGTGCTGGTCCAAGTTCAGACGACATCCCCATGGACATGTGAGCTATAGGTGTCGGTTCAATTTCCAGTGACATCGTAATAGGCATATATGATGAAGAGGTTTGTAATTTTGTGAATTATCTGTTACAATGTTATGTACCTATTTTAATTATGGATTGCAGCTATGGTGTCACTGTAGGAAACCAGACGACGGCGAACAAATGGTAAAATGTTATGACAGAAAATGTAGAATAAAATGGTACCATTCAGCATGCCTACAATTAAAAAAATTCCTAAAGGAAAGTGGTTATGTGAACTCTGTAAATATACTGCTCCACAAATGAACTGGACCATTTGCATATATTGGTGCAATTTTTAAAAATATTTTCCAAAAGGGCAGTCATGAAATTTTTGGTAACCTTTCATGATTGTGTCACTATAAAAAGCATTTCTTCTCATAATTCTGTTTAAAGAAAACGAAGTCCATTAATAAAATATCATTTTAAAATTTTGAATTTTGCCCAAATATTGATAGCACATTGCATACAAAGTATGCCGAATTGTTGCCAAAGATTTTTAAACGTTCTGGAGAGACTCAAAGAACTATTAATTAAACCTTTTTTTGTGATTCGTCTTATTTTTGTGAAATATAGTTTTTTATAGTTTCATAATTTTATTAATATGATTTTGTTAATTCTTCAGTTGATATTTGAGAATAGTGAAATTAAATATGCTTAATATGAGTATACTATAAAACAAAAGCTTTTATATACAGTGTGTCCCCGGATAGGTGAAACGACTCTTGTGAAAGGTAAAAAATTCTCGATTTAAATTTTCATTTTTTGGGGTTCAGCCCTGCTTGGTTAAAGGCGAATTTCCAACATAATTTTAGTTCTGAGAGATCAAGTATGCCTTGGAAATTTTAAAAAACCTATTTTTCTGTGAGGTAAAGTACCTTATATGTGGCAAATACGACAAAAAGTTATTAAAAAAGTTGTTTAGAATCAACACATAGGCCTCTATACCAAATTTCAAAATCCTCAGCCAACTTTGATCTCTCAATTTCTTTTTATGTTTAGGTCCCAAATCAAAGAATTTTACTTTTAACAAAGTTTTTTATTTCATAATAAAAAAACTTTGTTAAAAATAAAATTCTTTGATTTGGGAAATAAACTTGAAAGAAAATGTGAGAAATCAAAGTTGGCCGCGGATTTTGAAATTTGGTATAGGGGCCTAGATGTTGATTCTAAACAACTTTTCTTTATAACTTTTTGTCGTATTGAAAAGAGAAAAAAAACCTCTACCAGAAAATGTCAAAAAATATACAGTGTCATTTAAAAAAATTGCACGTGACGTCACCACTCTGAAACAATTGAAGATAAAAAAAATTTGATAGTGTTAAAATGTAGGTTTTTATGTGCCATTTGATTTGATATAAGGTTATTGGGTCTAAAATAATTAATAAAGTAGCTAGAAGGCGGGGCCTTTTTTATAGAACAGACGGTATATATATTGTGACGTAATGTAATAAATACATTTTTATGGGTGGTCCAGTACATTTGTGGAGCAGTATATAAATAGAATTATTTTGTTATTCTATGTTGATAGAATTTGTAAATATGTTGATCCTTTATACTTTATCCATTGCAATTCTTTTTCATACTTAATTTAGACATTAGTTATTCTGTTATTTTGTACTGTTATGTAAATATTTTGATTGTTTATGTACCTTAAATTCATTAAAATTTTGTTATAAATTATGGAATAATAAGATTAATGATAGCAAGCTGCTTTTGCTATTAACTTTAAGAGTACCCGCTAGGCTTGTTCGTTTCTCACGGTTATTCTTTGTACCTTCTTTTTATACCAGAATTCCGATTACTGATATATTAAAGCTTGTGAATCAAATTTACATACTGCTCAACATTGATTTGTCAGCTCCATACCGTATGTTTGCATCTGTTGTAAAAAAGTATTATTATAACTAAAATGAAACAAAATGAACTATTGATGTAACAAATTTTTAAGACTTAAATTTA
>OW679195.1:124968044-124998817 GCA_940337035.1 Agriotes lineatus
TATCATATCCTCTTTGAATGCCCAGCATTAGAGCGTAAAAGACACCAACTCGATTGGAGCCTTAACTCTATTGACAACCGCAAGCTAGTAGGGGACATTGCAAGTCTAGTAAAAGATACAGATGTCGGCCTGCTAACTTGAAAACTCCCGACAGTACAAAAAGCCCAAAGGGCTGACGTGCGCATGCCAGCAAAAGGCAGTCGTGGAATCTAATCTAATCTAATCTAATCTATACCAGCGACAGAAAAACAGACAGAGAGACGAAATTGAGAAAACTGTCTTTTCATAATCCCTTTCGCTCAAAAATTACCTATTTCACACCAGCGTTAAATATTCATATTCCTAATTCGTCAAAATCGTTCTAGTCAAATGAATCGCCACTACATGACTCCTTAACCTCGCCAATGTATTATATTACAAATAACTGGGTAAGATTTCGTGGTTAATTATTCCTCTAATTTAATATGCAATCCTTTCATTCAGTTATTCACGGCGATTCTTCCACTATTACGTCTCTAGACGACGCGACCGCTGCCTTTGTTGACACTATAGCCACCAAATCGCTCCTTTTCGTAATCGGTTTTCCCACAAAATGTAGAAACTCCGCTTTTATTTTGTGCAGCGTCCAGCTTTAAAACTTAATTTGACCGGCGTTCACAGTTGACTCTACAAGCAAAAAGCTTACACTCGCTCGACCAAAACCACTCCTAGGCTGACGCTCTCTGCAACACCCAGCACTTGAGGTGTGCGAACCCTCATCAGTGCAGGTTGCTCTCGAATATCGACCTCGTATACACCTATACATTGACGCGATTTTAACTTTCGTTTGCTTAAAAATGCTTAATTCTTATAACTACGAGCAAACAACCAATAACATATACATATAAATCGGCTATGTATTTAAATACTTCTTTCAATAACCTAAGGCAAGCCAGGTTAAGTTCCCGTTTCACACCTCAGAGGAATAAAACCTACAGATTACTTCGTACGGAGCCGTAACCGCAAGCCAAAACAATCTCAAAAGCAAATATCAATAGCAGTTAGACACCTCATACCGATGACCACAGGCAAAATGCTAAGGAAATTTTTCAATGCTAATATACATTCTCAACTTAGTATCAACACTTCCACATCTTTCCTTTCAGCAGAAAACTTGTAAGGACAATTTTTGATTCTAGCGCTTTTCCGCATTTTCCGCATTTGTATTTCAAATACTAGTACTTTTCCCGCTTCAAAATAGACCCAAAGTGATAGTTTAGCTGTTCTAAAACTCAGTTTCGTTCATTTTAAATACTAGCGTCTCCCGGCTTATTTCATCTTGGGCAACGTTTTATTCAAATTCTCATGTGGTTGCTTGATGTATAATTTACGCCTTATCTTAATTACCAGTTTTGTAGCCCATTGTCTGCGATTTTCACGGTTAGATTTGAACATGTTGAGTCGCGGCTTATCGTCCTTCTCCCGAAATTATGAGGAAATGGGTTGCACAACTTGATGCAATACTTGCGTTTTCCTGCGAGTCAGAGACAGAGAGCAAAATAATTAGCGCAAACGCGCGTTCCTTTTGACTTCAGGATTCTACCAGAAGACTTGGAAGAGAACGCGTGCAACGACGAATTAAGTGAAACTGTAAATGGGCGTTACCGGTCAAGTTCTTCGTCGTTTTATAGACGTGTGATGCAGTTATTAGCTAAGAAATTTTCGTATCGAGGAGTTGCCAAGCTTCGATTGACGCCTTGGAGCGGATAATCAATTGGGAACCTCTTTCGTGCTAATTGTTTTTAATGAAGTCAAGTGTAACATACCGCAACCTTGCCTCTTGATTACGTTCTTCGTTCTACCGTCTTTGGGGATTTAACATCGTCTAGCTGCGCTCGACAGGAAGCACCCTAGGCCGTTACTCCCAATTTTTCAACCATTTTGGGGCAGTCGCTTCGGTACGACGACCTGCAGCTCCGTTGGAAATCATCACTCTAACAAGCCGAACCCCTACAATGTACTATGTCTTTTGTAGTAATTTAAAGCGCACAAAGTGTAGTGAAGTAATTTTTGAAGTGTCGTCGTGTTAAGGTGCGCTGCTGATGATTTAAAATTAAGCGGTTGAACTGTTGTTACTGTCCTTAAGTCAATTTGGGTATTTATCGCCAAGTGCTAATATTTGTACTTAGATCAACGTTGTGAGATTAAAGTAATTACCGTCATTGAGTCAGATTTTTTAGTCAAGATTTATTGTCTGTAATTAGTTTAATCGTTGTGTATTTAAAGTTGTTACAGTTTTTGAGTCAGTTAGATCATTTCCGGTAAAGTTTACCTCCTGTATTTAGATTAAACGTTGCGCCTTTAACAACATTAACATTTATGGAGTATTTAATTTAATGTTCATTGTTTACATACATATTTATACTTTAATACAGTTCTTTTTCAAATAGTTTTGCTTTTCTTTAATAGATTTATTACGTTTGTTTGTGTATTTTGTGACGTTTTTCCTCTGTAAAGGGCTTCACAAGCTATAGTAAAATGCAAGTAAGGTTAAGTCCAACGTAGTTGTACGTGGACCGTCGCTCAGGCACTGCCAAGGTTGGATCGGTAAGGTTGGTGCACCGCTTCCACTTTCTCGGTGGTGAGCCCCCCTGTGTTTTCTTCGACTTGGTAAAATGGTGGCGTCTGACAATTAACATCTTTATTTCGTTTACCAAATTGTTTTCGTAATTAAGGTCGTAATGAACCTCCCCTTCTTCAGCTGAGTCTTAGTCGGCCACTTTTGTTACAGACCATCGGAAACGGACCCGACGATTTTCCGATTTGTGTCGTTTTATCGGGTAACTAACGGTATTTTCAATGTCAAATTCATGTCGTAACGACGTTTTCGTGCTGCAATAAATTGCGTAATAGTTATGATATTGAAACAAGGAGAAAATTCAAATAATGTTGCATCATATGAGCTCTCCAGTCCATAACTATTTATTTGAAAAATTATAGAAAAAAATACGTTCACAGCGACTAACAGCACTAATCGAGGAATATTAATTCATACCTGTACATCACATTCGACAAAGGCACACCGGTCTGCACTTTAACGCGCACATGCTCGTCTAATGTATTATTACAATTCATAAGAAACCTGTAACCAAATGATTGCCCCCTGCGATGGTTGTACAACGTGGCTTCACATAAAAGCCCCATTATAGAAATACAAGTCCATCTTAATCAGCTTAAATAATGGTTACGACTTTAAAGAACTAAAGCCAACGTACCCGCATTCGTAAACATCACATTCACTTTAAATCACGAAAATAGTTTCCCTACATTGTTAAATTAAACGCAACTATCACACAAAGGAGTAATCAAATACTTAAGGCTTAACTCGTCTGAGCGTATTTAGAGTAGTATTTCAATATACAGCCGACCTGAGCACATGCGCTCTGTTGCTGTTGCTAGAAGCGCGGCTTGGCACTTCTACCTCGAAGTTGTGGACTGTATTAAACTATGGATCTTGGTTATTTTACTTTATTTTTAACTTTACAAACGTAACTACACATCAACGTACGACCTACTTCTAACGATTCTCGAGCAAGAATGAATGTTTTGCGCCGCTGCAGCTGGTGGCTCTAGTACCGGCGCCGGGGTGGCGCACAAACTCGAACATCCTCCCCCACCTTGAAAGCCCTAGGGATTTCAACATCTTCTTCCATCGGGAGGCGGCATAATCGGGCTGTGGCTCGTTTGGTAATACCATTCTTCGTCTTCAGTGTAACTACTCGAACTTCTCCATCGGCTCCTGGATGAGTCGCTGTGATCCGGCCCATCCTCCACTCTTGAGGACTGATGGTGTCATCTCGAACAAGGACCAAGTCGCCTATTGCAAATCTTGTCCCTCGGGTTGTCTTCCATTTATCTCTAGTCTGGAGATGACAGAGATACTCCTTCTCCCATCGTTTCCAAAAATTATTCGTCATTTGTTGCCGTTGTTGCCACCGTTTAAGCGTCGTGACTGTTGACTCCATGGATCGGCCATCTGGCAGCGCTGTCAGCGGTTCTCCCACCAGGAAGTGTCCAGGTGTTAATACTGTGAGATCATCAGGATCAGGGGATGTGGGGAAAAGGGGGCGTGAGTTGAGAATGGCTTCAATTTGACAGAGTATTGTGGAAAAATCTTCACAAGTTAAATTTTGATTGTGCATTATAACTTTCAGATGTCGTTTCATAGACTTAACTGCAGCTTCGTGTAAGCCTCCCATATGAGGGGAACGCGCAGGAATAAACTTCCAAACGATTTTATGCTCCGTGAGGAAGCAATTAAGATTTTTTGACTCAATATATTTCAAATATTGTTTGCATGCATCGTTCAACTCTTTGTTCGCTGCGACAAAGTTGGTCGCATTGTCCGAGCACAGCATCACCGGGATGCCGCGGCGTGCGATAAAACGCTTGAAAGCATTAAGAAATGCCTGACATGATAAATCAGTGACCAGCTCTATGTGTACTGCCTTTACCGCCATGCATACGAAAATACATACATACACTTTCACGAATTTCCGGTTACGATGCTTCGTTTCTTTGATTAAAAACGGACCCGCAAAGTCAAGACTTGTGTTGGCGAATGGTTTCGCGGGGTTCACGCGAGCCGCGGGTAAATTGCCCATTGTGATTTGGGACTTTACCGGATTAAGCTTGCGACAAATCACGCATTTCCGCAATATGCTCTTTACCGTATTTAGGCCCGCGATTGGCCAAAATCGTTCGCGTATGACTGCTAATAATGACGTTGCACCTAAATGTATGTGACGTAAGTGTTCTCGTTTGATTACCAATTCCGTTAAAGGGTGACGTTTAGGCAAAATCAGCGGATACTTCTTATTATAATCATAATTTCCGTGGCGTAACCTACCACCAACCCGCAATGAACCCGATTCGTCGATGAACGGGTTCAACGCAGATAGCTGACTCGATGTGCGCATATTTCCTTCTGTCGATAATCTTTCTATTTCGGAACTGAACTCATTTCTTTGTGCCATATTGACGAGTGCGGTAAATGCTTCTTCTAGTTCGGCGATCGACAACGGACCTGAGAGCTTCGTTTTGCCAAGACAGTTGGTTTTAAAGCGCCTGCACCAGGCGACCACTCGCTCCAACTTGCTTAAGTTCGAATATCTTGCAATTAAGCCTAACTCTGTCGAAGTGGTTAAAGTGGTCTTCGTCGAGCGGGATTCTAAGGTGGTGTCCGCCTTGTTGTGACGTGCTTCCAAGGGCCACATGTCTTCAAGTTTGGTTAACCACTTTGGGCCTGTCCACCAACCGGCCTCTCCTAAATCGCGTACCTTGGCTCCTCGTGAAGCTAGATCTGCCGGGTTTGTCTTTCCATCCACGTGGCGCCAGCAAGCTTCCTGTCCGCAGATATTGTGGATTTGTGCGACACGATTCGCAACGAACGTCTTCCATCGTGATGCGTCAGATTTCAGCCAGCAGAGGACGATTGTCGAGTCCGACCAGTAAAAGACTCTAGAATATTGAAATCTGATTGCTGTCAGCACGTTTCTTATCAGCTTCACTAATAGAACTGCTGAGCACAGTTCTAACCTCGGCAAACTTACCTTCTTCAGCGGTGTCACGCGGGTCTTGGCGCACAATAGGTTAACGCGAATAGTACCATCAGAATTCATGCTCCTTACGTAGACAGCTGCTCCGTACGCTTTCTCGCTGCTGTCACAAAACCCGTGTATCTGTACATTTTCGGGTTTACGAGTGAGTATGTGGCGTGGTATTTCCAGCGAGTGTAGTAAATTGATCTGCTGCCGTGAGCTGATAAACATATCTTCTATGTCCTTGGGGACGGGGTCATCCCAGCCTAGCTTGGCACTCCAAAGTTCTTGAATCAATATCTTCAAGGGCAGAACGATTGGCGAGGCTAACCCTAGCGGATCAAAGACTCTGGCAATTGTAGATAAAATTGTACGTTTTGTGATTGCGCCGTTCGCAACCGATGCATCCACTGTAAAGCCTAAAGTGTCCTGGTTGGAATTCCAAGCTACTCCAAGTGTTTTTAATTCGCTCGCATCCTTTATGAAATGCTTCTCCGCCTCCGTATTCTCCAGATCTGCTAGCACATTTTCGAAATTGCACCTCCACTTCCTGGCCTGGAATTTCCCCCTAAAGAGGATCTCTCGAATGTCGTCTTTCAACCTTTTTGCTTCTTCGATTGTGTCTGCTCCAGAGATCAAATCATCCACATACATATCTTCAATAATCGCTCGAGCCGCAATAGGATGCTCTAGCACACTCTGCATACCTAGCTCCTTTATGCACCGTGTCGTCAAGAATGTAGCTGGCGCGGTGCCATATGTCACCGTCTTCAATCTGTAAGCGTCCGGTGGTTCAGTATCATTTTCACGCCATACGATGCGATGGAGATCTCTCTGCTGCGGATTCATCAGGACCTGTCTAAACATCTTTTCTATGTCCGCCGATATTACTACATTGTGGCATCGAAAGCGAATCAACATCGAATATAGATCGCTCTGCACAACCGGGCCTCCCCTGAGGAAATCGTTTAATGATTTATCATTCGTCGTCTTCGTCGATGCATTATAAACCACCCTGAGCTTGGTAGTTGAACTTGTGGATTTGAGCACTGCGTGGTGCGGAATGTAGTAATGTGTTTTGTTAGTTTCTCGCTGAACGTCTTCCAGCGTTCCGAGTTTTTCCATATGTTCGAGGTCGACATATTCTTTCATGAATTTCACGTATTCTTCCTGGAGTTTTGGGTCTTTTTTAAAACGAGACTCCAACCCTTTCTGTCGCTTCAGCGCCATCTCTGCACTGTCTCCTAACTCCACGGGTTCGTTCTTGAACGGCAAAGATACTACAAATCGTCCATCTACGTTTCGGGTCGTGGTATCTACGAAGTTCTTCTCACAGAACCTTTCATCCGGGGTTTGCGTTTGTGCCGTTGCACAATCATCTAGCTTCCAAAATCGTTGCAAATCTTCGTGAAGTGCATCATCGTCAAATTTCGCGTGTGTCAAGTGACACATTCTTCGATTCCTATCTTGCTTCTGTGAGCGCATTTCGATTTTACCAGTGACCAACCAACCTAGCTCCGTCTCTTGTAAGACGGGGTTTCCCGCTCCGATGTAAATTTTACGATTCAACAATAATTCATAAAAAACTTCCGCTCCTATGAGCAAATCGATTTGACTGGGAATATTGTAGTTTGGATCACACAATTTAACGTACTTCGGAATCGCGATTGTATCCGTATTAAACCTCACAATTGGTATGCTACCGGTAATTTTATTTATTATCAGAAAATTGAGATCTCTCTCAAACACCGTGTGAAGTGACTTAATCGTAATCTGCGCAATATGCGAAACGTTGGAGACCGTGCCGTTTATCCCAGCCACCGTGACTGGCGTGATGCGCGTCTCTTTTAAACCTAGTCTTTCGTGTAACTCCCTAGTAATATAGTTCGAATCACTACCACTATCTATTAGTGCGCGTGCCTTTACTAAATTCCCTACGCGATCTGCTACATAAACGTACGCCGTCGAAAGCAAAACGTGCGCTTCGGACTGGCAACAATGAGTCGATATCGAAATATTTGGTTCCTGTTGGGTGGAACTTCTGTGTTCAGTTGGGGTATCTGAATTTTGTTTATTGTTGTTGGTGGCGTGTAGCAGGGTGTGGTGTCGCTTTCCGCATTTAAAGCAACTCCTTGCGCTACACTTTGAGACAAAATGGCTTGAGCTGAGGCAATTCGAGCATAATTTTAAGATTTTGATATTTTCCCATTTTTCGTCGACGCTCAACCTTGCGAACGCTTGACAACTGTAGATAATGTGTGATTTCTTGCAAAATGTGCAGGTATTTGATCGAGCTGCAAAGTGGCTCACGGTTTTCTGCTTTGCGCTAGCATCTTGAGTTTTTTCAATATTAGTTGCCGTCATCTCGAGGACGTCACATCGATTAGTAAGAAAACAAATAAGTTGTTGTACTGTCGGAAACTCTCGCGTTGTTAGGGACGTTTCCCATGCCTTCCTTGTACCGTTGTCCAGTTTGTTTACGATTAGATGTACCAACAAAGTGTCCCAACCGTGTACGGGCTGCTTTAGTGCTTCAAGTGCGCGAAAATGCTTCAAAAACTCGTCCAAAAGTTTTCTCAATGCGGTTAAATGTTCTTTGTGAACTGCTGGC
The DNA here is from genome assembly GCA_940337035.1 of Agriotes lineatus. NCBI lineage: Eukaryota > Metazoa > Arthropoda > Insecta > Coleoptera > Elateridae > Agriotes > Agriotes lineatus. The sequence goes on from OW679195.1 coordinate 124,976,235, forward strand.
AAATCGAACAAAGCCTTTACATGAATGTTTACGACTAGTCTATCGTTCTCAAACCGGTTCGTTAATAGTTTCCACGCAACAGTGTAATTATCATTCGAAACCTCTAACGCTTCTATTACTTCTGCAGATTTTCCCTTAAGGCACGATTGCAAATAAACAAATTTTTGAATATTCGTAAGCATCGAATTTTCATGTATTAAAGTAGAAAAACTGTCACGAAATTTCGGCCAATTGCAGTGAGAGCCATCGAAATCGGGTAAATTTAGAGTAGGTAGTCGCACTGTACTAAGCGAATTACATTGTTGTTGGGACTGCGTCGAATTATTCAGCGCGGAGGAAGTTACAACACCTGACCGCAATTCGATCATGCGATTGGCGGTTGCAAGGGCGGAAAAATACGCATTTTCGAAATCGTTTCTTTCGGAGTCATGCTCGACAATATTATCGTCGTCATCTAACGCTTCAAGTTCCGCTTGAGTAGTTTCAAACTCGCTTAAACATAGCTCGTGTTTTTCCGTTCGCGCCTTTATCTCGTGCAGCGACGTACTATCTATTGCGTCTCGTATAAAATTTGTAAAGCGAGTGACCGCGGATTTCACGGCGGCACGGCGTCTGATTAAAGCTCTTTTATGCTCTTCCGCCATTATTATATCCGTACGAACTATAAAATTCAAAGGGCAGGCGGTACAAATAGAGCAAACTTGAAATAACGCTTCACAACAGATAAGTTATGGGTCGATCAATGCAACTGCAGGCTACAACTACTGCAGACAACCTTGGTTAAACACAGCGTGCAAACAATAATAATCAGCCAACGAAACTGGCAAATGAATGTTTTGAACGACACTAAATAGCTGCCGCGAAGTTACGCAGTTACAGAACAAACGAAACTACATATAAATATTTGCTACACATGCAATAAACGTACTATTAAATTGATTTAAACTGTCATAACAGAAGCTATTAAGTTTAGGAATGGGCAAAAAGGAATGATTCACTCACGTACGCATCTGGCTTCGCTTCACCTTGCTCTCGCGAAATCTTCAATGGCGGCGCGCTCGTCCAAACACACGACCTGGCTGCATACCAGATACGGGTCGGAGGACCAAAAAATGTTGCTGTTGCTAGAAGCGCGGCTTGGCACTTCTACCTCGAAGTTGTGGACTGTATTAAACTATGGATCTTGGTTATTTTACTTTATTTTTAACTTTACAAACGTAACTACACATCAACGTACGACCTACTTCTAACGATTCTCGAGCAAGAATGAATGTTTTGCGCCGCTGCAGCTGGTGGCTCTAGTACCGGCGCCGGGGTGGCGCACAAACTCGAACACGCTCTTTACTGTTTGTCGGTATATAAATTCATATCAATCCATTTAGTTATCTTTTAACTCTAGCCAATGTATTTGTGGATTCCGCGTCAATATACATGTGCGCATGCCGAAATCGATCGGGTTTTGCGGAGAGAGTGTGAGTATGAGTTGAAACCTCAATAGGGTCGGCTTGGTTTTCGCCTAGCGAATGTGGGCTTTTAGTCTTGGGCACAAGGAAACATCTTTAGCCTAGTTTTGATAATGGACAGAACGCCAGCTAAAGTAGAGTTTTTACGCTTTTTGCGAAAGTTTAAGAGCAGAAAAGCATTGTAATAGCAGTTGCATCGCTATACAAAGATGCCAGAGTCCTGCAGATATTACAATTTAGCGACTTAGTGGTCACAAAACCAACAAAAGAAGCGGCTACGTCATCGAGTGGCACAATATTGAAAGCATCGCCGGTAAATCGGCATTTAGCAATTAGAAATTAGCAACTAGCGAGTGGCTGATTTAATACTCTATCTTATAGTTCCATATGCACACTACTCTGTCAGCACAAAGGCGTTGCTTGTTGCAGCTGTCTGCGAATGATTTAATGTTGTTTAAAATTATCTACAAGACATCAATTCACCCAAATTAAATAGCAACGACCTTGCTGGAAGACAGAGACGAGTCTAGAACACTAAACACATTTAAATCAGCCGATTTGACAACCCGACCTACATAATATACTGCAGTATTAATGTCATGCAGAGTGCTGCATTAGCCGACGCAACAAACAAAACCACATGCTACCTAAGAAAGCATTAAAATATTGCCATCTATAATGATTCAATTTACAGAAAAAAATTATTTATTTCGAGAATGTTGCATGAGGACCCAACTGGTGAAAAATTAAGCAATTCTGATTCTGATTCAGTTCAAAAATACATTAAAAAACATGTTGACTAAATTGTTAAAAATTTAAACCAATATATTGACTAATCTAAAATTTTACAGGTGACACATAAACCTGGTTGAAAACGACAGATTCAAGAAATGCACATTCGTGCAACAATAAAAAAAGATGGTCAAGCAATGAACACCGAAGTAGTTTTTTTATTCAAGGAGCATTAGATAGAAGACGGGTAAAAATATCTAATTCATAAAATTTATTTCAGAGTTTGACAAGAAATAGCTCAGGTTGCTTTGATGTTTTTATTTCAAATTTAACTCGTATCAACATTTTGAATGATATCTATTAATTTTAAGTTATGGCAAAAAGTCTGACAAAATTTAAAACGCCTAAATAAAATTTTTCTCCAAATAATTAGAGAAAGCAATATGTGAATGCTCCGTCCGTTACATGTACCTATAATCCGAAAAAAGAACCGTTTATGCAAATCACGGAGTCCATGAAAAGAACCGAATAGAGTTAAAATAGAAAAGGGTACCTTCTGTGATAGAAGGGCTTTGACTGAGGTATCTTGTAATTGCAAATTCTCATCGTATTCTCAAAATTACGGTTATGCAAAGTACTATTGTAATAATGCTGAGTATTTTCAGATATTTTCCATAGTTTTTAATATATTTCAATAAGGATTGATTCAGAATTCCTACATTAACTAATGATAAAGCTTGAAAATGGCCAACGACATGTTATATTAATAGTAACGTTATGGTTCCATTCTATATAAGTGCTCATATTCTGTAGGTGTTTATCCACCAACAATATAGTTATCAAAATGACACCCGGATCAGGAAATCGTTAGGATTTTATTTCTTGTCATAAAGTTACTCGGCGGGTACTTTCTAGCAACTGACATGACCTAAATCTGAAGAGCGTTCATCAGGAATTACACGATAAAAAACATGGGCCTTGTTTCAGAACAGAATTTAAATGTCTCGTTAAGACGTTACATTTGTTCGAGGAATTTCGAAATAATCGTATAAATAGCTCTCTGTAGGCCTTTTCTAAATAAACCCACTTTAAAAATAAGCACTTTTGTAATGGCTTTAAATTCGGTTGTTTGCTCGATGATCGCCCAGTCAAAATAAATAATTCATATATCAACAATTGAATCCAGCTTTTTATAGCACGCGTTTGATTTAAAAACTTTTGAAGTAGAAATGCTTTGAGGTTTCAGTAAGTAATCAAAACTCGTATTTTTCTTCAACTTCTTTATTTCAGAGGTTGCTGTAAATCCAGTTGTAGTTTCAATAACCGTGGAAATCAGGCAATTCCCAGTCCTCACACCCGATACAGTCTCTCTCGCTTTCCATTCGCAAAGATTATGCATTTTTTGTTAGGCACTTTTAGATTGACGAATGTCTTCACTTTGGACTTAAGACAAATGTTTCGTGCTGCAAGGTAAGGCGGAAAGGCTCGAGCTTTCGCATTATCGGGCCTCCGTTATTCAATCTGCGGAAAATAAAATTGTCAGGCTTTTAGCAGGTACTACAGTTTTCCGCGGCGTCGCGACGAAATTATGGAGAAAATATGAAACAAGCCGGTGCAAAAACGAATTTAGATAGCGTGAAGATGCGGCTAAAGCGTCGAGTTTAAGTGGTTCGCATAAAAACGGCAAACTGCATCAAAGCCAAGGAGATAAAACGGAAAAAGTCAGTTGTTTTGCTGGGCCAAAGGCTTGATAAACCCACGTACTCAACTTATTTGTTGTCGGCATACAATATGCTTGTCCGATTTTCTTGTCCCTCCCAGGAATTCTCGCATTAATGTATTTTTAGCCTGTATAAACCTCCTGTCAAATATGATAAAAGACGACCTCTATCGGTAATCACACCCCATAGTGAATCCGATACCCTAGGGGCGAAGTTCTGGGGACAGATATACATATTGGTGATTTATTAAAAAGGGGATATAAAGGATGTGCGAAAAGTGTGGATGAAGACTTCTAGAAATATATTACGTGCGAAAGTTTACTGTCGCCTTGTTTTATTCTGAAGCCCATGTGCATGATTAATATCGAGGGTCTTAACCGAAATGATAGAACAATTTATTTAGGTTTCGGCTGCTATTCATTCTATTGACAATCTATACTTCCTACAGTGTGGAACATAGGATATTTTAGTATATATTGTTAAGGCTCTACGTTGCGGTGCCATTTAAATACGTCATAGATTCTCTTACGTTGAAGCGCCTATTAACAAATTTCACTAGCTGTTCTATTTTAAATTGAATTAAGCCTTTTAGATATTCAAAAGTTTCAAATTATAAAAAAATATAACACTTGAGATTCTTTCAGAACTTTGGGTTCGATTATCTATTTGCTTTGTTATGTAAATTTGATTTGCAAATATTTTTCAACTGTGCATTGAAATTAATTGTCACCTATTATGTCAAACTAAACGGCAAAAGTTAATCTCAAATTAAATATGACAAATGCTCAATTCTAACTGTACACAATTAACTTTATATCATACAGTAGGTAATTGTTAATAATTAATTGCACTTTTTAAATTGTCTTTTATTTTCTTCAGCGTTGGTAGAACAAAATTCCTACCCACCTTGTATCGCTACTATACCACTTCCAAGTCAGCAATCCCCCCAAAGTTAGCAACTTGGCTCCTTCTTAGTTCCTGCTGTAATGTACCGCTCACAAACACTAACAGTCAACCCTCACTAACCAACAGATGTCAACTCGCCAACTCCCGGCAGCTACCAGCACAGACTACGCCTTACTCTGCTCGCGTTCCTGTCACCTTCCAGAATAGACCTTCTTCAAGCAGCTCTCTGGCAAGTTAGCTGTCACAGATAAACTCCAACTGCCACACCTCTTCCGTAGCTCCAAGATTCTTCAACTTCTGTCGTCAGTAGCCAACAGAATACCTCGGATGTGGTTCTGTCTCTGCTATCCCCTTTGAATGGATCATCTTGCCTCCAGAATGTATCCAAGAACTCAGTATTCAGCAACACTCAAACTAATGTAATTCCTTGTCAATTGTATTCTTCATAATAAACTGTTTCAATCCAAATCTTTAATTCTTCACTTCTTAATAACTCTTCTTGTATCTATTTAGTTTTACTATCTTCCAATTCTCTTCTGTAACTTAAACTCCGTTTCTCATACTTATCTCTTGGCCTTTCACTTGTATCTTAAACCCGTAGATTTATTAATTAGCCTTTTTAACTTTTCCAAACTAATACATTAAAAGTAGAATACAATTTCTATATTTTTTTATTAGACCAAAATTTAAAAAATCGATGTTTTTATTAGTTGTTTTTTCTAATTATTGGAACAAAATACCTAACTACCCTCTATTTCATTCTTAATGCCTTCTATATTACCTACTTTAAATTATATTCTTATTAGAATCTGCATTTGTCATTATGATACTACTTTATATTTATCTTTTCTAGATTCAAAACACCTGCAAACGTTCAATAGTTATCAGTTCCTTAAGAATTTGCTCTAATTTAGATTTATTCAATAAACTATTTTCAAATATCCTCTACCTTTTGAATGGGTCAAAATAGATTGTATTAATATCCCAAATTTCTTTTATAGATTCCAAATTTAGTCTAAACCAGCACATAGTGTATCATAACAATATATTTAAAGGTGTTGCCATGCACCACGTTAGAACATAAATGGGTGAGAACGTGCCCTAGCATTTTTCCTCATTACTGCACATAGCGATACATCATTCATCCAATTGAATTAAAAACGGCCATTGCTTTATATTTAATGGGAATTATTAAATGGCATAAAGCTGCTTGCTCTGTTTACTGAAGCACAAATAAGTCTCCAACTACAATTTGTGCTATTTGTAGGCAAAACAACTTTTTTGCTATAGAGTGAAGTCATTTTAAGCGATTTTAGTCATGTTAAACGCAGTGTGTGCTCTTTATAACAGTATAAACTAAAACTCTTATAATACATTTTGTACTGAAAGTAGTTACGAGCAAGGCACAGATCGTCTACACCACGTTTTACAACCGGCGATAATTAAGTGTAATACAAACGTTGTTCGCTAAATGTACTTACATTACTATATTATTAGTAATGATTGATTAGTGTTGAACGTGTAGCGTGCGAAGATAGACAAAATGAAGGCTGTAAACAACCAGTTTTTTAAGTATAACATCATCCCTTATGTAACGTAGAGGATTTTATATTACCGGCAATTGCTTGTTTCCTATATTATATTTTGTACTTCGAAGGCGTTGAAAATACACTCTATCTTCAGTTATTTTAAACAGTTGTTTGTGGAAACATTTGTAGAAGTAGTTGGTCTAGGATGTATTAAAGTACGATTTTTTTGTTTTTGCTAAAATTGAGTTATTGTGCTAAACCGCATTTTCAATATTTCAAATGCTTTCTCCTATTCTACTTCTAGATTGAATTCTTTCTATACAGTGAACAAATCACGCTTTAAAAGAGACATTTCATAAGACCTCCGTAAGGACGATACGTTTAAATTGGACGTTACGTGTGTATTAGTATTTTAATTGTCCTTATCATTTTCTTGCCCACATGTAGTGATGCGAGTCGAGAATATTCTCCGGAATATTCGGAGGCAGAAAATTCTCTTGCAATAAAGCATTGGAAGCAAAAGAATATTCTGGTAAACGAGAATATTCTCAAATATTACAAGGGCAAGGTGAGTGAGTCAGTACTTAGCACAACTGTGGCTATCAGGGACATCCCAGTGTTTCTCTCTGTAGGGTGTTTGGGTGTTGACCTGCTGGTTGGCGATCACATTGTATGAAAATCCCAGGCAGTCTGTTTTGTTCATGCATTCCTTGTGCTGTGAGTTGGTGTGTCTACTGATTAGTGTATTAACAATAATGCCTAAATTTGCATTATTTTGGATATTTATATGTCAACTTGCTGATATCAATTAGTATTAGTTATTCGTGATTTTTGTTTGAATAATAAAACTCATATTGTCTCGAAATATTCTTTAATAATTACAAATTCGGTTAAACGTTTTGCTAATTTTGTTAGCTTCATCAGTAAATAAATACAAACATAGTTAAAATTGTTAAATTACATAGTTTATAAAAGGTTTTAGTTGCATATTACGACAAGTTAATTGCTTTTAGTTATTAACAAAGCAGGGGGATTATTTTCATAACCCATAATTATTATAAAACTTGGCAGGTTTAAACATTCTGAGAATATAATCAAGAATATACTCAGTAGTTATATTCCTAGAGAATATTGCAATACTATTCCTCGAAGAAATGTCATCCTTTGTATTCCACACTATTCATTGTTAAAGAGTTTTCAGTTTTCTTTCTGAAATTTATTGTGTACCTAGCTGGTTTGCTTTTCTTCCCGCAAATACTCGATATTGCACTTGTGCAAATACCCGGGTGTTGCACTAGTGCAAAATATTCGCTGTATTCGACTCTGATTGGTTCAAATGTTGAAAATTGATTGATGGGATTGGTGTATATTATCTGAGGGAAATAGTCAAGAATATTCTCGGTAACATTCTCGAGAATATTCTTCTGAAAGAATATTACCGAGAATTTTACATCTCTACCCACAGGCATACGCCCGTTTAAAATACGTCGAAAAAATTTACATAGTTGAAAACACATTATTCACGTTATTCGTTTAAGTTTAACAGTTGACGTCATTACCGCAACCTAAATTAGACGTTGATTTATTGTAATCATTTTACTGTTTATAAAATTATTCCATTCTCGTTACACATGTTGGTTATGTCGTTGATTTAGAGCGTTTATATGTCGCCGATATTTCGTCGATTTTAAAAGCCGTTTAAACCAGTAGTCAATGTGTAACGTAGATATGACGTTTATAAACACAAACAATTTTTATGTTTTCCATTTTACATTGAAAAACGTTAATATAGAACGTCTTTTAACCATTAGTCAAGTTTTAATGTCAATATAACGTTTTTGTATACGTTTCGATGTCGTTGATTTTACGTACCCTCTAGATCAGCAGTTAACGTGAAACGTAGACGTGAGATTTATAAAAACTCGAAAATTGAGTCCTTTCCATATTACGTTAACATCAAATGCCTTTTAGATCAGTAGTCGACTCTTAACGTTGATACACCGTGATAATAAATTTTTTACAATACGTTTTTATGTCGTTGATTTAAGTACATTTAGACCAAAAGTTAATGTCAAACGTTGACATGACGTTTACACACATAACTCTTACCATTCTTCAGTGAGGTTAGTAGCAAAGAAGTGTGCTCAGCGCACCCATTACGCGTAAGGTCATTGCTCACATAATAGTGCCGTCAATTGAAATACAATACGCTTCCACGCCACAGCAGAATGCTACAGTATGCTGGCAAGCCCGACTTTCCCTTTGTCTGGTAATCTGGATTCACTGTAGAGCGCGCTTTGTATCGCTGATAAAATGGAAAAGTTTGTGAATCAAAACGCTGTGCAATTATCATTCCAGTTTGAAATAGGCTAGTAGAAAATGTTGCATTAGAAGAATATATGATAGGTAGTACGTCCCATGTTCCACTAGGCTTATTTTGTTCACATATAGACTCGACTTTGGGTATTGAAGCAGTTACCAAATCTGTTTTGACATTTCGTTCATCAAATGAAGTGGTCGTTTTATTCAACTGGGGTAGGTATACTAAAGATTATTCAGAAAAAGTTATTACTTTTCGTAGATAAAGCTTGAAACTTGTATCAAATAAAACGTCGTTTCAGCGTAAAAGAAGTTGAAATTACATCATAACGTGTTTATAACGTTAGGACTTTATTAAAAAATTATGCTGACAAAACTTCGTTTAAACGTACCCCAGAGTTGTGGCCTGTCTTTCACAGTGTAAGGTTGTGCTCACCCGCAGCTGAAGCCAGGCGACAAGATCAGCAAGTGACCTCGCGGTCACGTGCCGTAAGAGTTCTTATTTTTTTTATATATAATATTTATCATCGTCTTATCGGTAACTTATAACCGAGACCGGCATGGCATATTACCAAAATCAAACCACACCGATGCCGACGGCCCAGCAATACATTCCAATGCAAACCGAACAAGTCCAACAAATGCATTATGCCCCGCAAAGTTATCAATACGCGCACATTGTGCCAAATTTAAATCAAACATTCACACATTTTCCTGCACAAGATATATCCGTAACTCCAAATGCCGCATCTTATCAGCCTCAGCCTGCCTACCATCAGCAACAATTTCCTGCAGTATCTCACAACTCAGAATGGCAAATAGTCAATAACAAAAAACGCACCCGACAAGAAAACATCAATAATAATAATAATAATCAAACAACTCAAAACAAACAGGCTAAAACTGCGAACTACTGGTTAAACCCGGAAAACCGCTTTAGTGTGCTTACAGATGAAAGCCCACAGGAGCAAGCGCCAACTACCTCACAAAAAAGTGATCCTAAACCTCCACCGATATTTGTCTCGGGTGTGAAATCCATTGAACCACTACTCAAATTTTTAGAAAGCACAGCCAAAAATGAATACACATTAAAGGCACTACCAAACGATGAAATCAAAATAATTCTGAAAACATCTGAAAAATACTCGTTAATTACCAAAGGCCTAGCGGAAAAAAATACGGAATTCCACACCTACCAGGTCAAGCAGGAGCGTAAGTTTCGAGTCTTCCTAAGGAACTTACACCCGTCCACGAGCACTAGTGGAATCCAGAATGAACTAAAAACACTTGGACACACAGCAACCAACGTATGGAATGTTAAACAGACTAGTACGAAAAAAGAACTACCCCTCTTTGTTGTTGACTTAAAACCATCTGACAACAACAAAGACATATACAACATAACTACACTTATGCATTGTATTGTCAAATTTGAACCTCCACGAGCAAAGCGAACAATCCCGCAATGCTCCAGATGTCAGAAACACGGACATACGAAAAATTTTTGCAACAGAACTCCCCGATGCGTAAAATGCATAGGTGCGCATCCTACGACACAATGCGAACACAAAGAAAAATACAAAGAAGTGACGTGCGTCAACTGTAAGGGAAACCATCCAGCAAGCTATAAAGGATGCCCTATCTATAAGGAACTGCAGCAAAGAATATTCCCACCACTACGTCAAAAAATTCTTCCAAGCGCAAGACCCTACCAACCAGGACTATCATTTTCTCAAGCATTAATAAGCAACGCGCAACACTCCAACAATATCACGCCTCAACAACAGACTACAGGGCCAACACCCCAATCTAACGACATGGCTGAATTAAAACAGATGCTCAAACAACTCATGGAACAAATGAGCACAATGTTAAACTTTTTAACCACAGTCGTAGCTCGAACATATAATGGACAAACACCTTAAAATTGCGGTATGGAACGCCAACGGGCTGTCCCACCATAGAGGCGAACTCATTGCTTTTACTACAAACCACTGCATCGACATTGTTTTAATTTCAGAAGCGCACTTTACAGAACGTAGCTACTTCAAAATCCCAAAATACACCGTTTATGCAACGCTACATCCGGATGGGACGGCACATGCTGGCACGGCCATACTCGTCAAGGACTCAATTAAGCATCATGAACTTCCCAGTTACAGTTTCCCGCACCTACAAGCCACGTCAATATTAGTAGAAGACTGGCAGGGCCCTCTTACAATATCAGCTGCCTATTGCCCACCAAGGCATAATAACAAACAAGAAACATACGAGCATTATTTCAGTACTCTAGGTAATAGATTTATCTCGGGAGGCGACTTTAATGCTAAGCATACCCACTGGGGATCTAGACTAAGTACCACTAAAGGCCGAGAAATGTTAAAAGCTGTAACCACCCTGGGACTGCTACCCTTGTCCACTGGTGAACCCACATACTGGCCCACAGACCCGAGAAAACAGCCGGACCTGCTTGACCTGTGCTATGTAAAAGGAATAAGCACTAACTTCCTTAATGCCACTTCCTGCCTTGACCTCTCTACGGATCACTCCCCGATTATAGTAACCCTGGGTACTACAGTAATCATGAAGAAGAAAGTGCATTCACTTACAAATAAATGTACAAACTGGGACCTTTTCCAGGAGCTGGTCTACGCATCCCTACGAATGGATATCCCGTTAAAAACAACTGCAAACTTGGACGAAGCGGTACAACACTTCAATCAAGTTATCCAAGAAGCGGCTCACCAAACCACTCCGGAACACACTCAGTACATCAGCCCGGTAAACTGCCCCGTCATAGTCAAACGAAAAATTGCAGAAAAGCGCAGACTACGGAGAATATGGCAGACAACACGATATCCAAACGACAAAAGAGCCTTAAACCATGCAACTACTGAGCTTAAAGACTTACTTTCTAGTATTAGAAACCAAAATGTGCAAACCTTCTTGAAGCACCTCTCTCCGCTGGAAGTAGATGACTACTCGCTTTGGAAAGCCACAAGGTACCTCAAACAACCCCAGCAACACAAAGCTCCAATCCGCACTGCCAATAACATCTGGGCCAAAAGCGATCTTGAAAAAGCTCTGACCTTTGCTGATCATCTAGTCAACGTCTTCAAACCATTTCCAGCTGAAATAGACAATAGGGACGACATCAGTAATATACTTGACACTCCACATCAAATGAGCTTTCCAATTAAAAAATTCAAAGTTCATCAGGTAGAAGACACCATTCGCAGACAAGTAAATTCACGCAAAGCCCCGGGCCAAGATCTCATTACCGGCTGTATCCTCAAAAATCTACCCCAGAATAGGTACCAGTTCATAACTCATCTCTTCAATTCAGTCTCACGACTTCGATACTTCCCCGAGCAATGGAAAACTGCTGTCATCATCCTAATCCCAAAGCCAGGCAAACCTATTGATCAACCGGCCTCTTATAGACCAATCAGCCTACTGCCGACTCTGTCCAAAGTGTTCGAAAAAATGCTGCTACAGAGGTTATACCCAATACTCTTAGAAAAACATCTCATCCCTGACCATCAATTTGGCTTCCGGGCAAATCATGCGACAATCGAACAAGTTCACAGAGTTGTGGATAAAATCCATAAAGACTTCGAGGAGCGTAGATACTGCACCGCTGTATTCTTGGACGTTACACAGGCCTTCGACAAGGTCTGGTTTGACGGCCTACTTTGTAAAATTAAGAAAACCCTACCTATGGATTACTTTGTACTGCTGAAGTCATACTTAACCAATCGGCACTTTCTTGTCAGATATGGCAGCGAGGTAACACCACTATATCCCATCAACTCGGGCGTACCTCAGGGTAGCGTGCTGGGCCCAATTTTGTACCTGCTATTCACGGCGGATCTCCCCACAACACCCAGTACCATGGTTGCTACTTTCGCCGATGATACAGCTATACTGTCGTCGCACACCGATCCCAACATAGCATCTCACCAGTTGCAAGTCCACCTACACGACATACAGCTCTGGTGCAATATGTGGCGCGTTTCCATAAACAGGAGCAAATCAGTTCACGTAACTTTCACCCTACGGAGAGGAACCTGTCCACCATTGACGCTAAATAATCAACAGATCCCCCAAGCTAATAGTGCCAAATACCTCGGCATTCACCTGGACAGAAAGCTGACATGGAGAACGCACATATGGACAAAGCGCAAACAGATGGGATTAAAACTACAAAAAATGTACTGGCTACTAGGGCGCCAATCCCAACTATCCCTGGACAACAAGCTGCTCCTCTACAAAACCATGATCAAGCCCATATGGTCTTATGGAATACAACTCTGGGGCACTGCCAAGACATCCAATATCGAAATCCTTAGAAGATTTCAATCCAAAGTTCTCAGAATGATTGTAAACGCACCATGGTACGTCCCCAATGAAATTATAAGACGCGATCTTGAAGTGGCTACAGTTAACGAAGAGATTCAAAGGTTCAGTGCGCGCTATCGAGACCGAATTAGTGGTCACCCAAACGCCCTCGTAGAATCATTACTTGTAATCGACTACGAAGTTCAACCGCGCCTAAAAAGATTTAAACCGCTCGACCTCATAAACAGATTTGAGTAACTATGCAGTGAGTGTCGTACACCCCTAGGTTAGTCAGAATTTGTTAAATTACTTTTAGTTTACTATAGGTGAGCTCTCACTGGAGGCTCAACCTTCATGTCTTCATCCACTTACACTTGTTAAACTATCTACTGAATGTCTATGTATGACAGATTGTAGAGCAAATAAATAATAAAAAAAAAAACGTACCCCAGCGAAGGCATTAAGGAAGTCCCTTTTTACTGGCTGTCGTCATTTAGTGAGTTGACGTCACAGAGCGCGGAAGGTCAGAGAAACATATATCCTAAACTCAACCATTATCGAGTTATTCTTGATTTTATAATTTGTTATTAACGCTCATAAAAGTGAATTTGCAAAATAAACGTAATACGGAAGGGGCCGTAATTATACATAACAGCAATGAGATAACATGAATAACAAAATAGTATGCTTGAGTAAGAAAGAGATGGCCATACGAAATAATTATTTTAGTAGGCATGTTTAGTTGACAAATGTCATAATTAAATTAAGTGTCAAGCCTTCTCGAATATTTGCTACTATGTTTATCTCTTTCTTACTCAAGCAATATGAGTTATTTTCTTGTTCATGTTATCTCATTGCTGTTATATATAATTATGGCCCCATCGGTATTATGCTATCATATACTGTTTGAGGCTTTCGCCGTTACTCGAATTATTACTTCGACACGAAGTGTACGAGGTATTGAAATTCCCTCATATCGAAAACCACCCTGAGTCAAATATCTCTAAAATTCGAGCCAACCGACTAATGAACCCACTATATCAAATCTCCGTCTCGGCGGTGCGGATCTTTTGGTGAAGATCCCAGCCCACTAGATAAATCCCCCGTATTGGGGAGTGCCTAAACGTGCTGTGCGGGGGATGTATGTTCGTATGTGTACACGATTCCGGTCGCCAGGAACCTTCCTGAAGTCTTGGATCATTTTCATACGATAGGTCCTCCGAAAATGCAGGCAACATCAACTTTTGAGCTATGGTCGCTGGCAAAAAAATTTTTTTTTATAAATAACTGGTTCATAGTATTTCATTGTATTAGCGAAACGGAGTGATGCTGAGTATCGAAGTTATCTTGGAAAGCACGGAAGGGCGCTTTTCTTGGGTGGGGGGTACCGTATATTTCTTCTTAAGATATAATTTCGACTTAGACCGCGTAGTATTTGTAGATGAACACCCAGCACGCGATCGTAATGCTTTAATGCTGTGAGTTTCACTCTGATGATGCAAGCAGCAAAGTCTTGCGAAACGTTAGTGAATATGGATGCACAAACAGCAAAACCGCCAAATCTGTCTAAGTAGACTCGTTCTCAAGATACTCAAACAATACGAGCCACCAAAGAGTATGGCCACCGTGCAGGTTTTTGCTCGGGTTCACAAAGTTCAAAGCACATTAAGCCAGAGAATGCTGGGTATTTCTACAAATACTACGCGGACTTAGTCGAAATTCTATGTTAATAAGGATTATGCTATCATTATTATTATTCACAGCAATGTTTCGGAATTGTCTCCATTGCGACCGATGCACAAAGCTGTGCCGCGTAACGGTGTTTGCTAGGTTCTAAAAAAGATTTGTGAGTTATTGCGAATAGTATCTCTGGACTGTTGTATTCTAAAACGTAATTCCTTCAACTTGTGTACTTTCGTAGCATAAACTATCTGCTTTGGGTGACTCCAGAAGTCAAAGTCCATGGGAATTAGGTTTGGCGAACACGATTGCCATGCCACTGGATCGCCTGTTCCAATTCATCTCACTGTGAAATGTGTGTTCAGCCAATTTTTTAAGCCAAAACTTGCATGAGCGGGTGCCCCATCGTGCTCGTACCTCATTTCATGTCTAATATTTAAGGAGACATCTTCCAGTAACAGCGGCAACGAATGCTCTAGAATATCTTCGTGATTTTTAGCATTCATACGTTGTTGTAGTTCAAATGGTCCAATTAATCGATCATTTAGAATACAAGCTGGCACAATCAAACTAAATTTTTGTTGGAAATGAGGGCCTCCCCATAAATGAAGCTTTTCTATTGCTCATTCATGGAAATTATGAAAATAGGTATTCCATCTCTCCTAAAGCAGGGCTTGTGAGTCGACGAAATCTTAGGCAGAGTATCTACTTGCGTCTGAAGCCAGTTACGAAATCTTAAACGACCGTTTGCATCATTGCCAAGAGCTTCAACTCTTTAAAAATGTTATGAATGGAAACGCTTCCTTCTTTTTGTTCTTCAAACCTAATGACTGACTAAACACTGGATTACAGTAAAATATTAGTGTATTTAAATGTTTTTTCTGGATATTCAAGTAGGTGTAGAAACTCTTCGCACACTTAATGTCGAATCTTCTTAGCGCTTTCCCAACTACCCTACCCGGCTTTCTACAATTGTAACTATTTAACTTTTTAATAATTTGACAGTTACCATAGGAAAAAAATACTGTTGTTCGTCACCAATAACGTTAAATTCTTTTGATAAACAGATTGCATTTATGAACTAGACGATGTTACCCCGAAAAATTATAAAAGAGTAGCTCGTTAACGGTTGAGTTACTCAAGTGACACTTAACATATTTCTGATATTTTGGAACACGCTAAATTAGCACCTTAAAAGTTCAGGTTTTTACTCTTGATGAAAATGGGCATATTTTGGAATCAATAGGTACAGCGTATAACCTTATCAGGAAAGAAAACTGAAGGAATCCACGAGGGTCGCAGTCATCGCGGATATAGATGTTTAACTTTCGCTGTGGGCTGCACTTGCGTGAGAAGTTCCGTGTAGATCCCTCTACAGACTTTTTAACTATTTTTTTTATTAAATGTACGTCTAAATAACGAAAGAGGTACTATAATCGTGAACAGACTCCCTCAGGTCTTCACGATTCAATGTTTCTCAGTGACGAAAGTATGTTTTCTCAATTCCGGCTGTCTGTCGGTCGGTTTGCTAGTTGGCGGCATAGCTGGAAAGCTGTGTGTTGGCGGACGACGATATTTTGCATACGGATTGGATCAGATTTCGACCTAATTCGAATCCGAACGTATATTTGGTATATGGGTGATTTATAACGTATGGAGGAAATGTTTAGGGTACATAGAAGGGACTAAAGTAAACATGTTTTATTAATAGATTTTTTAGAAAATCTTTATAATTAAAAAATTACAATTAGTTAAAGCTTAGTTAAATAAGAAGTAGTTGTTCGGAGATTATGTGGATAATTCATGGTTTAAATTTAAATTGGGGATATTTGAGTTAATTGAACCACATTTAGTTAAAAAGATGATTGAAGATAAATGTAAAACAGAAATTACGGCTTCTCAATGTTTCCTTTTAATGCCCAATAATTTTTGTAAAATGCCGTTGAAATTTAGAAAAGTGTCAAATTAACATTTCAGTAAAATTGAACACATCAAATTTAAGATTTGGTATTAGTAGTTACTATTGAGTTATTAGTTCGGATGGTGAATCACACTAACTATGAATACATGGACAGGAGAATAGTTTATGGAGCTGCCGATTAAAGTGCTGCACGAGCACGGCGTATGTATGCATTTAGAAACATTTTCAAATAAACCGACCCCTTTCGAAAATATATTTCTCCGGGTTATTCAACGGTAGTCTGAAAATTTACAACCACATGATGGTGGTAGACGAAATCGACACGCGGTTGATGTTGAAGTATTGGAATGGGTAGATGCTGAATCGCCAACTAGTACACGACAAATTGCTCAGGAAGCTAATGTTTCTCAGAACTTTGTTTTGCGCTCATCTAAGATGAGCGGTTTGTACCCTTTTTATTTCCAAAAGATATAAGGACTTACTCGCAACGATTATCCGTTGCGGCAGCAGTTTTGTGAGTGGCTGTTCAATCGTACGGAAGCAGAAGTAGGTTTTCCGACAATCATACTGGTAACTGACGAATGCTGTTTCAATAGGAATGCTAAGCTCAACTTCCATAATGCTCACACATGGGCCTATGAAAATTCTCATGCGATCCGACAAAGTAAATTTCAGCAGTGTAAATTTATGGGCTGGAATTCTGAACGACACCTTAATAGGGCCTTTGTAATTGCCGGCGCGTCTCAATGGAGAATCTTACTTGCGTTTTTTACTAGAAGTTTTACCAGGACTTCTAGAAGATGGTCCATTGGTTGTGCGACATAACATGTGGTTTATGCATGACGGCTGTCCATCACATCTTAGTCGTCCTGTAAGAGATTATCTCGGTGATACCTTTCCGTAACGGTGGATCGGCCGGGGTGGATTCATTCAGTGGCCCCCACGCAGCCCTAAGTGAAATTTGAATTTTTTTTTACTATACAAAAAGTAAAAATTTTCAAATTTAATTTAGTACTACCCTGCATCAATAGAACGTATGTATTTCCATTGTTAAGCCTTCTGCGCATTTACTGATAAAGTGCAAATATTTGTATGTAACCTTGCATTATTTATCTAATAAACTCAGGCAGCTTGCATTCCTCAACATGAAAGCTAGTAAAATATTAATTGTGTGTATATATAACAGTTTCTTATATGTCAAAATGGAAATTTTAATTAACTAATTATTCATACTTCAGTAAAAAATTTAAAAAAAGTCGTAATGATTAAGAACTTATGTTCTCCAGTAATTTAATAAACCGTAAGTACACATATGTGGCTAAAGTGAACGGATGTGCGACGTGCGAGCGGCGATAAATAATTTCGTAGACCGAGTGTTATCACGCAAAACACGGCGCGATTAAATAAAACTAAACCAAAAACGCAATCATAACCAAAACAAATATTAGTGATTAGTGATTAATTTAAACGAAAATATAAGTAAAAAGAGCAAACAGGATTCAATAGACAGGAGTATAGCGAGTAAGTAAATAAAATTATTGTAGTCAATAGTGCACATAAACAGCTGCAAGATAACCGGCGCTATCGCGCGAATGCACAAAAATATAAACAACTAGGACGGTGTCACAAACGAAGGAATCGTAAATATGGAAGAATTACTAGAGAGCATACAAAACAAGCTCGAAAAAATGGAAACGCGAAACGAACGAATTGAGACTAAGATAGACTTATACCTTGTTGAAATAAAGAAAATAAAAATGGAAAATGACAAAATAAAAAGGGAAAATGAAAGCTTGAAAAAACAAAACACGGAATTAGAAAAGAGAATGGAGATTATGGAGAAAGAAATACGGAAGAACAAAATTATTGTACAAGGAATTAAAGAAATGGAAATGGAATCAGATTTAGGGGTTAAAGAAAATATTAGAAAAACGCTAAACAAAATTGGCGTCGAAATAAATATGGAAACCGACACGAAGGAAGTAAGAAGAATAGGAAAAATGAGGGATAATAATAGAAATACACAAAGACCAATTCTAATAGAATTTTCATCATGGAATAAAAAAATGGAGGTGGTAAAAGCCGCGAAAAAGCTAAAAGGTCAAGACATTTGGATTTCAGAAGACTACAGCAAACAAGTGCAAGAACAAAGGAAACGACTAATCCCATACATGAAGGAAGCTAGATCAAAAGGGCACAAAGCAATTCTAAAACAAAACAAACTAATAATTAATGGGAATAGCTATAAGTACTATAGAACAATATGAAAACCAAACTGATGAAAAACTAGAAAACGGCGAAAACAAGAACGAAGAAAAACGGAAAAAAGGAAGAACGGTAAATCAAAGATCACCAATGAACGAAAATAAAAACGGAAAAGAGGAAGATATGGAAAGGGCGAAGAGAAATAGATATTCAGGGCAGAATTCAAAAAACGATTAACAAATAGAGAAAACGAAAATGAGCTAAAAGATGAAGACAACCGCAAAGGAAAAAGGCAATGCAATCGAGATGAAAACAAAGGAAAAAGTAGATTAGGTATACATAAGAAAACAAATAGAATGAAAGAGCAGGAAATAAAAAGCGAAGGAAAACGAAAAGAACTAAACGAAATAAAAATAGGGACATGGAATGTCAAAAGTATTAATGGAAAAGAAGAAGAGCTAGTAGAAGAAATGATACAGCAAAACATAGAAATACTCGGAATTGCCGAAACAAAAAAGAAAGGAAATGGGGTTAAGAAAATTCACAAAGGATACTGGATATTTTGGACTGGAGTAAATGAAAAAGAAAGAGCCAAGGAAGGAGTTGCAGTAATAATGGCACCTAACAGACTAAAAGATGTGGTACAAGAAGAATACGTAAACGAACGCCTATTAACAATCAAAATAAAATTGGTGGACGAAGAAATATGGACAGTAATAATAGCATACGGGGAAAATGAGGACGCAAGAAAAGAAGAAAAGGACAAATTCTTTAGCGAATTGCAAAAGCAGATAGATAATGGAGAAGAAAATATATTAATAATGGGATATTTAAATGGTCGAGTCGGAAATGAAAATAGAGGGATAGAAGAGTATATGGGTAAAGAAGGAGAAAAGACTTTAAATAGCAATGGGAAAAAAATAATAGAAGTCTGCATTGAAAACAACTTAATTATAACAAACACCAGATTTAAACACAAAAATATACATAAATATACGAGAGTATGTGAGAGTAGGAATGAGAAATCAATCATAGACTATTTTCTAGTGAGTAAAAACAAATGGAAAGGAGTAAAAGATGTAAAGGTAAAAAGAGAAACAGAGATAGGAAGCGATCATTACCTGTTAATAATGAAAATGAAAAGGACACAAGAAAATAAAATAGATAAAAGAAGAAGGAAAGTAAATGAAAAAATAAAAAGTTTCAAACTCAGAGAGGAAGAGTATAAAGAAAAATATCAAAAGATACTAGAAGACAAACTAAAAAAAAAAGAGGAAAAGCACAAACATTGAGGAGAAATGGGAACACCTCAAGAGCAGCATTCTGAGTGCAGCAGAAGAGAGTTGCGGTAAAACAAAAATAACAAACAGAAATATGAGAAAAACCGAATGGTGGACAGATGAAATACGCTCAAAAATAAAGAATAAAAAAGATAAGTGGAAAAAATACTTAATAAACAAGAGAGATGTAGAGTACGAGGCATACAAAGAAGCAAGAAAAGATGTCAAAACGGCAATTAAAGAGGCTAAAATGAAATCTTGGGAGAAGTTTGGACATAAAATGACAGAAAACTATAGAGAGAACCAAAAACTATTTTACGGTACACTAAAACAACTGAGAAGGAAAAAGGAATATAATATGCCAAATATAAAAGACAAAGATGGGAAAATAACAACCAATGAAGAAACAATAATGGATAGATGGAGAGAGTACTTCGAAGAACTAACAAACACGGAAGTCCAAATCCCAGAAGAAGAGGAAGAAGAGAAAGAAAATGATGAACAAGAAATAGAAGACATAACAGAAGAGGAAATAGAAGAGGCAATAAAAATGATAAAACTAGGTAAAGCACCCGGCAAAGACAATATTACACCGGAAATGATAAAATACATGACAAGAGAAGGAAAAAATAAACTAAGAGAAATAATGAACGATGTATTGAAAAACGGAAAAATCCCTAAACAATGGAAAACGGATATTATTTTACCGATATATAAGAAGGGTGATAAAAGAAATTGCAGCAATTACAGAGGAATAACACTCTCAAGTGTCAAGGTATTCGCAAGAATAATAGAAAAAAGAGTGAGAAATAAAATTGAGACAACTTTAGAAGATACGCAATGCAGATTTAGGAAGAACAGAAGCACACAAGATCTCATATTTATAATACGACAAGCAAGTGAAAAATTAATTAATAAGGGTAAAGAGATGCACATATGTTTTATAGATATGGAAAAAGCTTTTGACAGGATACGAAGAGAAGACATATGGGAGGTGCTACAGAAAAGAGGGGTGAGCAAGAACATTATTGAAGTAATAAAAGACATGTATAAAGGAAATACGAACATAGTCAGAACAAATAACGAAGAATCTAAGGAATTCGAAACGAGACAAGGAGTCAAACAGGGATGCGTGCTAAGCCCACTACTATTTACAACGGTATTAGATAAGGCAGTAAAGAAAGCAAAGAAAAAGATGAAGAAATTAACATTGGGGTACCGGCAAATGAAACGAACACAGATGACAGAATTGATGTTCGCAGACGACATGGCCATAATAGCAGATACAGAGGAGAACCTACAACACAACCTTACAGTACTTCAGGAAGAACTGGCAAAGATAAATATGAAAATCAACAACGAAAAAACTAAAACAATGATAATCTCTAACATACAGAAAACACACAAAATAAGCCATAATGGAAAACAAATTGAACAAGTAGATCACTTCAAATATTTAGGCGCAGTAATAGAAGAAAATGGGAAATTGGACAGGGAAATAAACGAAAGAATGGGAAAAGCGGGTACAATATTTAATATGTTGAAGTCAACATTTCTAGGAAAAAGAGAAGTGCCAATGAACATAAAAACTGAAGTTGTAAAGAAAGTGGTTAGGCCAACAATAATATACAGTAGTGAAACATGGACATTAACAGAAGGACAAAAATCTCGAGTAAATGCAATGGAAATGAGGTTCTTAAGAAAAATAGAAAACAAAACCAGGAGGGATAAAATTAGAAATGAAACTTTTAGGCAAAACTTACAAATAAAACCCATTAATGATAAAATTGCGGAAGGTCAACTCAGATGGTTCGGTCATGTGAGTCGAATGCGGGACGATAGACTTACGAAAATAGTGTTCGAAACGCGAGTGCCAGGAAAAAATAAGAGGGGAAGACCGAGAACGAGATGGCTAGATAGAATAAAAGAAGAAGTGGAGAAGAGGGGAATGGCCTGGGATGGAATCCGAAACCTACTACAGGACAGAAAAGAATGGAGGAAAACATACAGGACTCAACCCCACCAGCCTTACACCCAAAGGTAGAAAGGCATAGGAATAAGTAAGTAAGTAAGTAAGTACACATATTTGAGGAAATTTTTTCGTGTTCGCTAACCTATTTTTCTCTAACTTTTCAGATTTGTTAATTTTCCAATTTTATCCCTTCAACATAATGCATTTATAATTCGTAAATAGATGAAGCCAACTTTAATTGTGCGAAACGTTTTTTTTAATATTAAACTATTTACGACTTAATGATTTTTATTTATTATAATATTAATCATGCAAATTTAACAACAACTTGACTTTAATTAATCACCTATTATAATTTTTAAAATATGTCGTCTATTTTTACTTTTACTTTCTACTTGGAAATAAATAGTAATGTTTTGCACACATAGTTCAAGTTTTTACTCATGACGAAAAATGGCATATTTGTGACTTAATAGATAAAAGCTGAACATCTTAAAATGAACAAAAATGTGCA
>OW679195.1:124998917-125175559 GCA_940337035.1 Agriotes lineatus
CAGAGTTCACTGCGGACCGTAATGTAACAAAAACGTGCAGCAAAGGTTACGGGCCGCACTCGCGAGAAAAGTTTCGTGAAAAGCTCTTGCGGATTTTTTTATTGTGAAGGTATTATGTGAACAAGAAAGGTTTCCACGCCTTGCCAATTTTGCTGAAGAGTTGAAATAGTAAAATAGACTGGAATTTGTTGATAAAAATTGTAAAAAAAAAATGTGTGCCCCATCTCAAATGAAAGGTAATCTATTTTAATTGTTAGCTGCAGTTATGGTATTAACAATATTCGCATATACTGCTATATAAATTTTATATAATGATTTTAGTTATAAATTTTTTGAGCTGCTCTGATTTCTTGCCATTATTAGCTGACAGCACACCTAACATTTTGCTTCGTAGTTACCGTGTTTTAATAATTAACACCGATAATTAGTTTTTGCAGTTGGAAGTTGTGATGCATATCAAGGCGTACTCGAAGTTTATGCTATAAAGTTTTGCCTTTGATCAGTCACTCCTGAGTTCTTTTACTAGCAAACTACGTGGTTGCACTTCAGGTTTAATGTTTAACAACTTGAATTTTTAAATTATTTTCTGTATTTACTTCTGTAATGAAATGAGTCAGTTATATTTCTTTCGGCTAATTCTATTATCAGAATTGCTTGTTGTTACCCTTGTAGAGCTAGTGGTCTGCGAAATATACGGTTCAATTAAATATAGCAGTCATCTTTAAATACAATTTAGCTACTTTTTTAAATATTAAAGCAACTGCTATTTAATTGACTGATATGTAATTATTTTGTACTTACGAGTAGCAACACTGAGAAATTCTACTTTACTTATAAATCCCAATCTTTATCACTGAAGCGTTAGAATAAATTCAAGTGTTTCTTTAATCGATTTATGTTTTGATCTGTATAGCTGCACTTATTCGAGAATGTGTCGATTAAAAAAATAAGCTTTTGATACCTTGGTCGCTGGGGCGAGTTTCGTAAATTCTTTTTATAGTCGATCATACTAGGTTGGTACGGAGGGCTTGAAATAATATAAATGGGTAGCTCAGGAGACCTTGGGGACTATACACAGCAACCGACACAATTAAGTCATGTTTTATATAATATATTGCTACGGTCCTTTATGATTTTAGTTTAATTTAATTGATATGAGTAATTTACTCTTACCTTTCTTGGGCAACAGCTAGCATGTGTTTGTAAACAAATCAATTGTTCGACTCTCAATCTCGTTGGGTTACTGCAGAAATTTAATTAGGATATGCACAAATAAAACACATAACGCTATAAATATGAGGGAATTAATATTCATTGGTTATAAATCTGTAATTTTGAGTATTTACAGGTTGAATAAAATTATCGTTAGTAAATTTTGTATTAAATTAAATTTTAAATAATCAATACTGTATGTTTACATGCAGTTTAATTTAATGTTTATTTATAAGTAGTTTTATGTACCTGTTTGCTTAAACACTGTTAGCTTTGCTTGCCTTTAATTTATTTACAAATTACTTTCTTCAGTTTTAGAATTTTTTAATTAGTAGTTTTTTCAATTTAAATTTTTATATTTCACTCAGATCAGGTAGTTTCAACATTATCTTTGTTTTTCACTTACATTCTGGTTTTTCTACCTTCGAGCTCAATTTATCTTCATTTACATAATCGACTTGCATCTACTGCATGGACTGATCTGCACCGTGGTCAGCAACGCCTACTAGTTATGCTACAACCATGCTACCAACATATTCATATTTCTTAGTCCAAACATCTTACGCTGACCACATTTATTTTATAAAAACACTCTTCTGGGCACACCAGTATTTATTTTTAATATAATTGAAATTTTATATTTTTTGCTTGATTTTAAAGCTGGTGTCTTCTTAAATAAATTTTTTACACACACAATTGTTGTTATAATTTTCTTATATTCTTCAAAACCTTGGAAATGAATTATCAAAAAAATACAGATTCCTAATTTTCAATCATTATGGCATTTAACGATACATGTCATATTTTAGGTCAAATTGTGCCTGTCTCCAATTATTATGTAACAATGTGCAACAAACATGTAGGAAACAAACTTATGTTTTATCCTTTCTGATAATATTTACTTTTTCTGATAAAAATTGAATAATATAACAACTTAGTTCATAATTATTGTCTTCAAACAAATATGAATTACATTTGCAATACTAATGCAGAATTAGCTGGTATCGTTTACAATTTCACATGTAATTGAACTAATAACTATGATTCTTTCTGACTGATCTTTGTTTTACTAATGGACAGTAAAATTGTCTGAAGAAATTGTCGATTCCATTGTATAAAATAGAATAAAACCGTAATGCTGGACTTAATACCATTTTCATTTACATTATAATTAAACTGCTTGTTAACTATCTTTTACTTGAACTGCTTTGCCATTTTAAGGCCGTATTAATATTGTGCAACTAGCAGGAAAAGTGATGTATTACCGGGACTTTTACTTCTCCTAGGTGTTATACATACTATTTTTTTTTCAGAGCGGAAGAAGGGTATAATATTAATAACTTTATTGTTACGCTACGTTATGTTCCTTCCGGTTTAACCCGAAAAGTTATTCCCGTACTTTCGTCTTAGCAACGTGTGTATTTTCTTAACACACCTACGTTATGGATTTTTCGGCTGGAAAAGTCTTTGTAGAAAAAACGTATTTATTAGAATGACCAGCATGTACTCAACTAAAATTATTTTTGCATGATGGTATCTGTAAATTTGTTTGAATTTGGGTAGTATTCAGTGCATGTCGACTATTTTTACCACATAGATGGCTTTAATCACATAAACGGTATTTATACACAAGATGACGCAGTGCAAGCCTCTTATCGATTCTTCGGCACATTGTTGGAATGGAGCGGCTATTGCCATACCCTCTTTGAAACGCACGCTCCTCAAGACATTCAGTCTTTGTAATCTGTTGAAGTGCCCAGTGTGGTATGGTCGTTACTATATTATGCTATATAGATGATAGCGCCACATGTGCGACGAATTCGGCTAGGGGAATTAGTGATGGAGCCGAGAACTAGTTATTGCGAAGCCTAGGCGGAGGAAACCGGCTTAAAATCCAGTTGGAGATTTATCAGTACTGTTAGAAGAGAGTGCAGATGAGGCAGAGAATTCCTATTATGTGGCATGCACATTCCCAGGTAACAATGGATACAAATTCATATTTGAATTATTTTTAACTAAAGAAGAATATACCGGAGCCGACTTTCAATCTCATGAACTTAAGCTCGAGAAACAAGCACTGTAACATTACACTAATTTGACGATGTAGTTAGACGATCGCTCAAAGTCTATTCTGATAACCCGAACAGAATTCGACAAACACATACACATAAAAACGACCAATCTCAGCCAAAAGCTTTTCAGGTCTTTGCATTAATATTCCACACAAATATCATTCCGATAGGTTATTGCATTCTCGAAATACAATATCGCAAAAATTGTAAATTCGTAAAATTGTTGTGGTCGAAAGTAATACTTAGCAGGTTGTACCGCAATAAAATCTAATCATAAGTAATACCTAAATTATATTTTTATACAAATTTCAGTCTTACAAACAGAATTCATTTTATCGGATATAAGAACAAAGTAATCGTTGTATTTTCATTTGCATATAATTCTATTTTTTCTTATCGTAGTTATACTGTTCGCAAATCATTTGTTGGTAGTGTTTCTTAATCGATAGAAATAAAATGACGTGAACAAGAACGAGAATAGAGCTTTACACTAGCTGGGATATCCCGCTTGTTGACTTTTACTTTCCAGACGGGCCAACTGGATACAATTAATGTTTTCGAACTAAAAGCGCCTCGAGCCAGACTGCGTAATTATAAGATATAGTTGGTTACAAGTCTATAGGTGGCTGATGTTTCCTCAGAACAAAAAAAAAACGCTGGAAGCGTGTAAAACTGCAAATGCGTAGATGATATTTCCAAAACCATACAACATACCTGCATTATAAATCTCAGCCCTACAGCAAGGAGATACCTAACTTTCACGCTTGCGAAACCGCAGAAACCGCAGGCAAAATATTGTTGAGGTCTCTATTGTATAATATTATATGTGCTTATTTAATTCAATATCAAGTTTTTAATTTATTACAAATTATGGTTAAATATTATTGCAATTGTATGAGTGCTCTTACTCAGGGTTGGTTCGCCAAAATCTAGTAAGTTTGTAGTTGCTATTTTCTTTATTTGAATTAAATTTTATAAAAGTCGCTTGCTGTCAAACTATTAATTAAATACCGTGTTCATTGACACTTTCAAACCAATATGACAAAATAAAAATTCTTTACAATGTTGTATGACCCAATAATGTTATGATAAGTATTCACTGATATTGTAATAAACCTTTCTAATTGTCTTTTATTTTAGATAACTTCAACAGATCTTTGTATTCACCCACCTGAGTTCTTTGTACTGTAGAACAGCTCCAACTCACCTTGGTATGCTTCTCCCCTACTATCCAAACTCATGTACACCTCAGCTAACACACACTGGTCACCAACAAACCGCCTCCAACTCGTTACAACCCAAGAAGCTGGCAGACATATTTAATGTAGTACATAGCCTCTATATACCATAGCAATATATTAAAAAATAAAGCTAAAGTGCCTCTCCAACCGCTAAGCTACCTCATCTTTAATACTCCTTACAACCTAATATGAAGAGTTTGATATGTGACATGTTATCGAAATTCTATACCGACATTGAAATAAAGAGAGTGATAGGTAAGGGAAAGTTTTCCTTCAATAATCATATCTTACTGCAACGTTATCAGTTTTCAATCAGTTTAATAGATCTTGCACTCATCTAAGGAAGGCACAAAAAGCGTGAGGGTTTAATAAAAACGGACTTAAGTTAAGCACTCTGCTCGAACGTCGTTCGAATTACTTGGATTAATTGCCATTTGTTCGAGCTGAAACTACCTTCCCCTAAGAGAAGACATTATAACTTATCGCTAGTGTTCAAGCTGTTTTCATTTCTCGCAAGTAATTTATATTAAGTAGTCTAAGTATCTGCGCTTTGCGGTAATAGTGCTGCTCCTTAACAGTGAATTTTATGTTATTTTCAAGTAGTGGTATACAAGTACATAAAATAATATTTTCTATAGTAGACTAGTTTGGTATTGCTACAGAGACATCACCATTGATTGACGTTGGTGGTGTAGTTTTGAATTTTCACTTTGTCCATTTTTTTAACTTACCACAATTTATTTTGTTTGCATTAACAAGATATCTATTCAGATCCAAGTTACTTACTCTAGAATTGTTTCCGGTAAGTAGTAGGCCGGTAACTAAGTCATAACTGTATCCATATGGTAATAGTCCTTTACCGTACGTGGCAGCTATTACCATACTGCAACTGATAAATTATTGAACACACCACGGATGTTATGCATCATAACAGCCTTAGGTGTCTTAAAATCTACGGCAGTTATGATGATCATAATATTCCTAGATATGTTAATAGCTGTAAGGCAAGCAACTGCATCTTTCAGACAAAAAATTTCATAAACTTTGTTGGCAACAGTGTTAAATGGGCTGCCTAGGTTTACTACATAGTCACGTTGTCGTCAATCTTTTTTAATACCTCTGCATAAAACGAACAAAGCCAGGACGGATTGATAGGCACCACTGGGCTGATGGCTGAACCTACTACAGGTAACCTATAAAACGGCCTGCGTCTTGACGTAACCTAGAATTACATAAAAGAATGCTTAAGAATTACTTCTCGGTGCATTCTATGGCACCAAGCTTTGACGGCCTATCAAAAGTGCGCAAAATACGCCGTAAGTAGTGGCTAGATACTTAAATATGTTATAAGTTCCGATATTTTGACGGTAATTGTTTACAACATTTAATTTCTCATTAATAGCATATAACGACTTAGCTTCTTATGCAACATTTTTAGCCTTGGTCGGCAACGTTATAGATGAAGGACACCAGCAGGTCATCACCTTAGGGCTAAGGCGCGGAAAACACACGTATACGGGCAACACGGCAATTCGCTCTACGAGGTGGCGACGAGGAGTAAGCGATTACAGAAAAGCAAAATCCGAGTGCCCAAAGATTCTTTAAATTCAACGGTACAGGCAACAAAAACGTATATTCCAATTGTCAAGTCCGACGAATGTCGAAATATGCAATAATCGGCTGTTATTACGCCAGGACTGCTACATTATGACGGCTGCAAAAATACTCTCAAATGAAACCCCGCCATCACATTTGTCTCTAAGTGACTATAAAGTTATTTACGCAAACCGGAATATCAGCAGAGAAGATATCTGCCGCTACCGTAAGCAGAAGAATTTTAAATACAACTTTAGAAATTACTTAAACCAATAATATGGAATGGCAATCACCCAGTTAATTCTTTACTAAGGGCGAACTGCTGGCTAGCAAATGGTACTTTGAACTTGAAGGGCAGGATAGGTAGTTTATTTAAAATTACTAAAAGCAAGGATTGTAATTGAATCATTGCACGAAGTTATCAACTAAAGCTTATTTATTTTGAGAACAATTGTAATCAGCTGAAACTGTTATATCGCTAGAGTTTACCATACTCTGGCAATCCACATAATCAGTACAGATCAATAGAAATATTCCTGCAAAATCAAAATTATTTAAGTATATATAAGACACCATAAACTGATAATAGTTAAAAAAATTGAAATAATATCTTCTTATGAGGCCGAATTATTGGAAAAGGATTAAATACTCGTAGTATAAACAGAAATTGTTATATTATTCCTTCTATTAAAATTTCTTTAACTAAGCCACAGCTGTACACAAAAGTATACTCAGTTAGCTATTCATTTTCGGTTTTCTTCAAATTGAGGTCATATTGTCGCACTTTTTACAAGCAGTAGGTTGTGATTTATGTATTGGTGTAAGTAAATGGTTCAGAATTCGAAAGCGATTGATATTCTGTGCTTTTATCAGAGACACCGCAGTTCACTCCTCTCACTCAGTGACTATTTCTTGTCTTTCCAAATTCGTTCACTCTTACACATCTGACGTTTTGGATCGAAAGCTTTTCTTCATGTTCACTTTTTTTCTGTTTATTAAAACATACTTTCGTGTTAGCCCTTTTAAGTTTATAACTTTATCTTCCACCATAGTAAGTATGAATGACTTTTTCTTTTACAAATCCAATATTATTGTTAAATAATTATGAAAGGTTTAAATGTTTTGTGTTTTCTTGACAAGTTTCAGCACAGTAGCGAAAATACCATATGAGTTCATAAAAATATGACACAACTACAGGAACTTGTAGTCAATAGCTTCTGCGATGCTGCATTTTATCAGAAAATGCCATAAACATTAAAAAAGATTATTTTAACCAATTGCAGAATTACTGTAATACATAGTAATTCGTGGAATGGTTAAGGTTACGTTGGTTTCCAACAATATCGTTCCTTCTTTTGGAAAATATTCTAATAATTTTAATATGCACCTCACTGTGTTTCTTTTAGGCCCGCCCCAACCTCCTTTATGATTTCTTACAATATGAAAATATCCCTACCTTTTTTTCCTTTTCCATCAATTAAACGAATTTCCAAATTATAAAGACACACTTTGCGTAGATAAAAGGCTGTGCCTGTAGTTGTAGATTGTTTAGGGATGGTAAAGTTTTTAGAAATGTAATGTATATTATCTTGCTAGTTTGTACCAACTCGCGATTTTTTTTTTGTTCTTTAATTGGCTTTGTGTATATTATTATGTGATCTTCGTTGTCGCCACCTGCATTACGCACTTTACAAGGACACGTTTGCTAAGAAAATTATTTAACTTTCGCTAACAAAACTCAATAAGCTTATCTACTACTACGATAGAAACACAGTATATTATAACTCAATCACGGTAACACGTATTATCCCCGAGACTAGATCCAGATGCAGGTCAAAGTCTTCACTATCAAATGCGAACCGAGTTAGCACCTTTATTTACGGGAGAATTAATTTTGTCAAACGTTGAATTAACACCTTCTGGCACTAATAACTTTAATTCCGATACGTAAGTACAGAAATATTCTCTATGAAAAAACATATTGTACCGTCGAAGATAAGCCTGTTGAGAAAATATTCGATTCCTTAAAATCTATGGGAGATCTTTCATTCGAAAGTATTCCGTCATTCGTTTCTAGATAATGTTGATTCAGATTCTGCTAATGAAATAATGAAGGTAGAACAAAACTTTTTGTATAATAATTTAGGGATGTTGTGTATATTTGCAATATTTACTGAACGTATTCTCTACATATTAACAATTAAATTGGCATTCGATTCATATACCTAGTTTTAAATCAGGATCATCACTACTCATTCAGGGCATAAAATAATAGTTAGTATTGAACAACCAGAGACGTGAAATTAGTGGAAAGTCATGGGAATATATAAACGGGAAGAAAAGCTACCATTCTGATAGGTATTTGATATGTTTAGAGTTTTTAATTCACTTTTACAATTAAAAGACACGTACGGATTACATTGCAGTAACGCAGTCTAGTCGACTGCGAACTTCTTGTCTTTACAGGCAAAATGTATACCATATGTGTAAAATAGAGTAAAATGCAGTAATGTATGTCAGTAATTTAGATTTCGCCTAACTACTTATAGTAATTAAAATGTTTAATGAGCAAATTCTGGGAGCTTCAAATACTACGTCATAAGCGGAGCCATTAATGTGAATTGCGCATTGTAAATCACCCCTAAAAAGAAGAAATAATTGTTCGGCAAAAAATAGGAAAAAATAATGAAGCTAATTTCGAACTACGCTCTGAAAATATAAAGCTGTTCTTGCAATATGATAAAATGCGCGTTTCTTTGTGGAAATTTGTCGTTTTTCTCATTCTACGCATAGGTGAAAAATAATATAGAAACTAAGTATTTTTGCTGGATCTTACGTAATGCCCTGGAAGCCATAAATACCAGTATAATTCCGTTAAAACGGCCGGCGTTATTTGAACACGATCTAACGATGACGTCGCCGGTCTTCGTATCCAGACTTTGCATAACCTTGGAAATAAAGTGTAATTTAGCCTAAAATGCATTTTTGTTTTTTACAGACCCGGTTTTCCTCACTACATACTTCAGTCCGTCTTTAAACCTCCTTCCTGATCCAGGAAAATGTTCCGCCTCTTGCGGTGTTTTCTTAGCAAACTGACGCTCGATACATTCGATACCTTTGTATATTCGCTACAGAGATAGGGGGTACGATAATTCAATCACACGAAATAATGTTGTTGAGAAGTAAGCCGCCTTCTTTAAGCAGCGCTAGACAATAAACTCGAACGTCGACTTTGTATTCGGGAAAAATTTTCAAAGAATTCCGAACAATGTTATGCGGTCTAATTTGAATCAGTACTTTAAATTCGAAGGGTTTGCAATCGCTAAAATCCTTCAGCAATAACTCATAGCTCGGAGTTGCTTGTGTTGATTTGTCGGAGAGCAGATTTTACGGCCCCAGCAAGGTGCATATTGCTGGAATCTTTGCATTTGCTCTGAAATTTCCCGACTTCGCCTTTAGAAAGTCATAACATTATTCAAACATGTCTTCATGTCTGCAGTATATTATAATACTCGATGGACTGCTGTGCACCACGTTCATATTCAGGGAAGTTTCCGCTGCAATGCACAACTTATATACACTTCTACAAAAGTTTTAATTTTAGCTCCAAAGTGAGGTTCCGTGTTATATATTATACGCTTTGGTATTTCCTTCACATATCACAAATAACTATTGTAAACTTACGTTCAATCGTAAGTAGGTACACATTGATGGTGTAATCAGACATTATAACTTTCATGGTACTTCAAATAACAAGTTATTACTACTAACATACTGTAAAGTTGCTATTTGTAAATACATTAGGTGTGGAGTAGGGATAATAATGAAGCGTTACTCCGTGTTGTAAGGTAATTTGTAACAAAATTTAATAAATTTTCTAATCTAGCAGTCGAAACTACAAAAAGAGTTTAAATAATCGTTTTTAGCATTGCAGTAGTGGGCATTTTGCTACACTAAAATGCTCCTATTTTGAGAGCAGTGATAAAGGTACGCAACACTGTTAAGACTGTTGCAGTTTTACTATATAACCATTTAATTATACAAACACATCGAAAAAGATTGAAGGTCACTTAACCACGTAATATAGACAACCTATAGTTCTTAACAGTAAAGTGTCACATATTAAAGAACATAAATAGAAAGCTTATTTTCATGGAAATAATAAAAATACTAGGTTATGTACACCACATTCTGGTCAACCCTATTTCATTGGAGTATAATTCAAAACAATTCGACGCCACGAATGTCAATACACAAATATGTCAAATAGATGCAACATTGCAGCATTCACTTCACCAAATCCTCAAGTCACGTGGTCTTTAATTATTTATGACGACTTACTTAAAAAAAATAACAAATCTATTTCAAGCTATACACCAAACATATTGGCAAACTTCGTTCTAGCGCCTCGGTGGCTTACTTTTTGAGTCACCGAACTCGTTTGGCGACCTTCAACTTGCATTAGAAATATTATCGATTTGTTATTAGGACGTAGCTTAGTTATGTCGTTAATTCTTTTCAGTTGTTCTCCACGGGTGCCCCAGCTTGGGGCTATTTGATTGGGATTTGTAAGGAAAAAATAGTGATTCTTGGTTTATTCCTGTTCGAGGGTTAATTTAGTAGACATTATTGGGTTTTTTTCCCATCGCACTTGCTTGCGGATCCTTATTGGCGTGCGTAGCGAGTTCTAGAGCCGTGAGTTTAGGTATGTGTGCTCTTATTCCCTCTTGTTCGATATTGTAATTAGGAATTCGTTTTTCGAATATATAGAGTCGACCATGGAGTCGTTATAGATATATAGATTGTACAACTAGTTTGGCTGCCAATTAGCAAAACCATTGCTGGGGCCACTTAACTTTGTTTTTAGGTCAGTTACGTTAAATTTGCTGTATCATTAGCAATTGCTTGACAGATGTATTGGTGAATAATTACAAGCTTACCGTGCCGTCACAAATCCAAGCACAAGGGCTCAATAGAATACCACCATGATTGGCATTTAGTTAAAAATTAGCAGAATCAAGAGTGGAACAACGTTTCAAGCATAATTCGAAGTTAGACAGTTCAAGCTTCGGACTGAACAATAAACAATAGGTTCGTGTTTTCCCTGTACAATGTGTGTAAATCGTCCCAGCGGAAAGGTGGCGCAGGAATGCACCAGAAAACATGCGGCATAAGCGCCAAATATTCGGCTATAAAACTTCCCAAATTTACGACGAGGGCATAAGTAACGATTTCAGAATTGAGCAACAAATTTAGTAGGTCAATTTTGACATTAGGGGACCGATCAAATAGAGCAGAAGAACAATAAAAAACCCGATGACCTACGGAGAAGAAGATATCCGTAACAAGTGGGGTGACGAGTTTCATAACATATGTGCTGAATTACCCAATTTAAACATCCGCGAATTTTGCGGGTGGACATCGGGCATACTAAACTCACACAAACAATATAGAAACAAATCTTCAAACTAAGGGCAAAGGGCACAATAAAATTCTACGTGCATTCGGGGCAGCAGGGCGGCAGGCGCAAGACGAAAGGACGCGTTCAGAACAAAAAGATGGCGAAACACCTGAAACCCGAGAAACAAAAAGACATTATGACCCAATTAGCGGGCCCGTAGACAAATCGATAAATTGCTTAGAATGAATTGAGCGTCTCGACCAAATACGAGTTCAACGATCTCAAAATGTAAAGAACCAAAGGTATAAAAAGGTTCGGGTTCGTACATCGTTAATTAGTGTTAGAGATCCTTGCACCGCGTGTGATTATCAGGGAAATATAAAAATAATATGAGGAAATATAAGGGCGCCACAAGTTTCGATGAAAAGGGTAGAAATGGAGTTTCTCAACAACCCCTTGTAAGATCTTGAAACCCAGGGTAGTCACGGTGCTTCGGCGTTTCTACGAGTCGATCCGCCGCTGCTACGGAAATTTCTTTAGGTGTTACACTCTTTCGCTGATATAAATCGTTACAAGGAAGACATAACACAAGAAATAATTCGATAATACATGCAGCAATTATAACACAAACATTGAAAGAGTGGAAATGCGTCTACTGAGAACATACATATAGAGAATACATCTCGAATAGTGTAATATTAAAAGGATTAGTAGGTCATTTAATTCTAGCTTGAACAAACAAACAAAGGGGACACGACAGTGGATCGTGACCACACCAAACAACAAGCAACCAATGTACCGCAGTATGGGAGTTGAAGGCGCGCCACACCGGTCAAACTTATAAATGCGTTATCGCAATTACAGACCGTGAAGGCATTGACTAGCTAAATCTCTTACGGCAAATACGCTACTTCGCACTGAGTCAAAACGCGTAGCACTAAATACAGCATCGCTTCACAAACCTAAGATTAGGTTACAGTACCTGGTGCGTATGTCGGCAGAGTTCCATTGACATCAGGCCGATGGATCTCACCTCGCAAGGAACCCCGCAAGCGGAAACTAGAATGAATAGCGTCGGCTACGGGTGGTAGCTTAAACTGCCTGTTTGGCCGCTGGGGTGAAGATGGCTGATGAGATGATTTCTCAAGAAAGCAGGGTAGGCGAGGGGCCACGAACCGGTCTTCAACTTCGTCTCAAAATATAATAAACAAAAGGCCACGGCTTCCTTTGGAGGATCCGTAAAAGATCGATTATGCATCACACGTGCATCGGGACGATAAGAAAAACCAGGTGGTGCATCTTTAGGTCGCCCCGAACGGCCACTCGATCACACCCTCCATTCAGCGTTTATCTCCTCGAGTCGTGTAGAAAGTCACGCCATGTTGATGAAACTGGAGGGGAGGGGGACGCACGAGAGAGACGCTCGTGTGCTCAGTTCAGCTCAACCGAAAGGTATCTCTATCGCATGTAACCACCCTATAGTTGAGGAGAGCTTTTGCGCCAAAAAACGCAGCTGCAGAAACATGTGGTTGCCTGCTGTTACTAGCCAAGCGGTCGCAACGATTTTTGGCTCTTAAAACGTCAATAGCAGGGGTTCGTTGAGGCCAAAATATGCATGGGAAATTGATTTTGGAACCCATCCTGCTGTGTAATTACGGCGGAATTCGCAGGTGTTTCGCAACGACAAAACGTACAAAATCCTGAAATCCTGAAATCAACAACCCACTGATTTTATGTATATGGGCAACGTCAATAGTAATTTTTTTACCAAGCGATGTAAATCCTTCTCTACTTATACGAATTTGAATACACTCATAAAACTTTCTAATTTCTTTCTGCACTAATGTTATTCTCCATTTACAGTTATTTCTGTATGAACCACATTTGACATTTTCAATTTTTATTCGTTAAATTTTCAGCAGTTTTTTTTAATTTAACTGGTATGCTTAAAAACCTTCGTTATTTTCCTTAAATATTAACTTCGAATTTTTTTGTCTTTCATGTATCTGCAATACCTTGAATGTTTAAATAAAGTAGATAATTTAGTAAAAAGAGGGAGCAGCAATCAAGTTAACTACTATATATTCAAAACAAAATTTGTAAGTCGAATGAACAAAAAGACCAGACCTTTGTTGAAAACTCCAGCAAACCAAATCATACTGCATGTAAAATAAGATAAATACTTTGCGCAAAAGAAGTATAAAATTATAACTAATTAATAAAATCAAGATAATGAAAAAACCTTATTTAGATAACACACACTAATCGGGCCAGCTTCGCTTTAGTAAAGTAATAAATAAAACTAACACAAATAGGTAATATAAAATGTAAATTTAGGTAACAGATGGTCCGGGGAATCGAACTGCATAGGCTTAAGGCATTTAAAGGTTGTACAAAAAATGTAATGAAGACTTATAGATACTGGTGGTAGTAGATTGATCAAAATAACATCCCACAATAAACGAGAGGAACTAAAAGACAACTGCAGCAAAAACAAAAAAAGTGCTTACTCGGTTTGTGTCTTGGCATAAAAGGAAATTATTGAAAAATTGTGCTTAATGGTGACCAACGTCAAA
The DNA here is from genome assembly GCA_940337035.1 of Agriotes lineatus. Lineage (NCBI taxonomy): Eukaryota > Metazoa > Arthropoda > Insecta > Coleoptera > Elateridae > Agriotes > Agriotes lineatus. The sequence continues at coordinate 125,013,016 of OW679195.1, forward strand.
ATGGACATTAACAACCAACCTTCTAAGGACTTCAGGTAATAACGTCCACAATAAAGATAACATAAATTATCAATTTAAATTTGCAATAACATATAAGGGATCTAATTAGAGTGATAACAAAATTTAAAAGGTCTAATCGTTGTTGCACCGAAGCAGAGTTAAAAATCAGACATTTCCCTTTTGGAACAGGTAAACTACAAAAATTCTGGTTTTAATCATGCGTAACAAGAAGCCGAGTAGCGCAGATGGGTAAGCGCTTGGCTTGCATTAAGCAAGTCCTCGGTTCGAATCCCGCGAGGTCCGGAATTTTCCGCAGCCTTGCGATTTGAACCGGGCTCGGTGAGACCATTCACAGTTGGCCCCAAATTAACTGTGCTCTACTCAGAACCACAGACCTAAGGGATAGAGTAGCCAGGTCAACACATCATCATGACACACAGACACCTCACACAATGGTTGCTGTGCAAGCATAAATGGCGCGTTCCAACTTTGTATCCCGAATCCGGGTCAAGTTGAGCATTGTACCGCCAGATTCAAGCACACAAAGCACCAGGATCTACACCGCAAGGTAAAATGAGGTTATCGATTATACATATATACATAGCCACATTTAATTCCAATCCTAACTATTTTTAAATTTTATTTTGAGAAATTGGATGTTAAATAATTCGTTACATTTGTAATAATTATGAGAGACTGCGTAAAGATCTCGTTTCAATGATGTATGACTAGCTGCATATCCCTTTTTACTTCCCTCGTCTGAAAGACGCAGGAAGTATTGTAATCACGAAAAAATCACCTTCCGAGACGAAAAAGAGGTTTTCTCAATTCCGTCAGAGTGTCTGTCTGTCTGTCTGTCTGTATCTATCTGTCTGTCTGTCTGTCTGTCTGTCTGTCTATCCGTCTGTCTGTCGGTCTGTCTGTCTGTCTGTCTGTCTGTCTGTTGGCAGTATAGCTCAAAGACTTCTTGTCGGAGGAAGACGATATTTTGCATAGATATTATGCAGTGTCCGCCAAAAGGTCAGCATAATATGGAAAAAATTTTAATTTTTGATTTTTCAAAAAACCTTTTTACGTCAATAGTTTGTGCTAAAAACCCATTTAACCCCTATCATATATACTGAGTGATTTTTACTTGTAGAGAAAATGAAGTTTTTCGAAATTGTCAAATTCCGAAAAGTGCTATCTTTCGGAAATTATGTAAGATTTTAATGATATTTTTTTAGAGTGTGTTATTTTTAGCTAACTGAACAATCTCAAGGCCAAGAAACCCTTATTTTTTTTTTAATTTAGCTGAAACTTGATTGTTAATTTTTTTAACATTTTTCAAAACTTCACGTATTAAGACTTAATATTAAAATTCAATTTTTTTATGTGAACACTTTAAAGATATATATTTGGAAAAAATAATTTAAAATGTTAGGTAATTACTTCTTTAGATTTTGTATTATTTACTGAAAAATAGTATGCATAATTTTTGCGTTTTTTTATCCAAGGCGCTTTTTAGGAGAAGCATTTTTAATTCCCACCAATATCTATTTAAATGGCTTCTAGAAACTCTAATCTAGCCCTATTAATAAATTACTGTAACAAAAATCCTGTAAATGTTCTTTTACAGTTTCTAAACGAGGAGATGTTTCTTTATAATTACATGTTCTAAAAAATACCCTCGTTTAGATAACTGTAAAAGAACATTTACAGGATTTTTGTAATAGTAATTCATTAACAGGGCTAGATTAGAGTTTTTAGAAGCCATTCAAATAGATACTAATTAGAAATGAAAAATATTTCTCCTGAAAAGCGCCTTGCATAAAAAACTTAAAACTTACGCAAACATACTACTTTTCGGGAAATAATAAAAAATCTAAAGAAGTAATTAATTTATATTTTTCTACAGCACATGTTAAAGTGTGCTTTTATCAACTCAAAAGGTAGATAAAGTAGCACTTTAACATCAAGGATACATAAAGTAATTTAATTTTCTAACTTTTGTTTAAATTAAATATGACAGCTTCGCATTATCGTAGCAACCCAGTCTAGCTACTGACATTTTGAAATGTCATCGACTGTCTTTATTTTCTTTTGAAATTGTTAAAGTTCTTGCTATAGAAAAAAATATTGTATTATACACAACGATAAAGTTATTTCTATCCACTCTTGAATCATTAACGTCTCGACTTCGTCTCGACGTTAACCGATTCACTCGTGGATAAAATTTAACTTTATCGTCTTGTATAATAAATTACTATTATCTTGTCCAATTATAAATCTTTAAAGTCTTCAAATAATTTTTTTTTAATTTATGAATGGCCCTCTACACCGAAAGGTAAAAGAGGCTATAGATTATGAATGAATGAATTAAGTCTTATCATGTGAAATTTTGAAAAATATTAAAAAATTGAAAAATAAGTTTTTAGCTAAAGTTCAAAAATTCGGAGTTTTCTGGCCTTGAGATTGTCTAGTTAGCTAAAAATAACACACTCTTAACAAAATCTCATTGAAAACTTTACTTAATTTGCGAAAAATAGCACTTTTTGAATTTTGACAATTTCGAAAAACTCCATTTTCTAAATAAGTAAGAATCACTCGGTAAATATGAGAGGAGCTAAATAGGTTTTTAGACAAGCACAAATTCTTGACCTAACAAAGTTTTTTTTTTAAATAAAAAATTAAAAGGTTTCCCATATTATGCCGACTTTTTGGCGGACACTGTATATCTACCTCGCATGAAACCGGTACAATTTCATACAAATATATACAGAGTGAGCATCTTAAAAAAATAAAATTTGGTTTATTTTTGTGTTAATTTTGAAATAAAAGGAAGTAATAACTTTCACATAGATCAGGCTTTACATTTGCCGAAAATAAGACTCAACCGATAAAGGACAATGTCACAAACGAGTAAAAATGTTTCAACCATTACACAGCGCTCTTCATGAGATGAGCGCAGATGGAATTCCGCCGGACTTACATCCTCTGCGGAATCTCGGCCAGGATCGACCATTCTGCAGAGCCGCAGATACGGCGGGTTCAAACCCCAGCGGGATACATTTTTGTTATTTGAAAATGTATTTAATTTATTAGAAACGTGAAGATATTTGTACTCCTAACTAAATTTGGTTTTTAAAATTATTTAGTGTCAAAATGTCGACGAGGGAAGTTCTGCGTAAAGCCCTTTACATATTTTTTTAATACGATTATTGGGTGAGGGTGAACCAAATTCGCGGGCACTTATGCCTCAAGATGGACCCTATTTCATTATATACTTTACTTTATAACGAGTTATCCGGCTGACCTGTTTCAAAATCGAACACAGAAAACGCATGGTGCCTCACAAGGCAATTGAAAACGTTTAATTTGATTTAAAAAACAAGGTTGCCTAGATCAGTACTTTAACCTATAAGGTAAGCGGGAGGCTGAAAGTCCTCAGACATTAAGTACGTGCCTTAGACATATTATTAGCTTGCTAAAAATTAAAAACTTGCTACGTTCGGCTTTGAAATCGGTCACAAGGTATATCTGCACAGTGCATCGATAGATTTCTATAGTCTTCTTTTTTACGACTTTTTGTTTAGAAAGAATCATTCTTCCATGGTTTTTGGCTAACACTATTAACTATTTTTCATCGTTTGTTTACTGCTTCTTAGACTTTATTATATTTTAAGTAAATTAGCATTTAAACTGTGTTTCTTATTCTGGTCGATACTTTTTTGGTTTTAATTGTTCATATTTGGATATATATAATATAAACTTATGGAACTGATCTTATATAATTTTGAGTTTTTTTTTTGTTTCTACTACATTTTAACTTCTATTTCAGCTTTAACGATCCTATAGTACATTGCTTCTTGACGTTCCGGAAAATCATTTACACGTTTTCAATTGTTTGCGTTAGGTATTTAATTAAATAAAATAAAACCAAATTAGCTGTCACATGCCGGGCTCCATACCGCAATGGTAAGCAATCTGGCTACTGATCTAAGGGTCGAGAGTTCGATCCCCGATCCCGGTGAGGTTTTTTAAAAATAAAAAAATGCTGATGAAAACCTCTACAGAATGCCATCATTCGGAAGTGAAGTAAAGCCGTGGGTCCCATGTTACTACGATGTGTAGCATGTAAAAGACCCATTGCTAGCGTTGGAACTCCTTAGTCTCGGCAAACTTCTAAGTGGGACTAAGGTATCTAGTACTCTGTATGCCTACCACTTGTCGACGGGGTTGGCAGAAAGCGCTTATGAAGGCCTACTTGCTAGACACGAGTGTTCCCACAAATACTACTACTACTACAACTACTACTACTAGCTGTCACATTGATAGATAATATGAAAAAAGTTTGGCGTCAGCAGAAACTAATTCTAATTTTCTGTTACTCAATTGAGAGGTATTAGAAACTAATTGAATACCACCCGTCTCCCTTCACAAATAAAGATCCTTACCATCGTTTTCGAGCAAAATTACCGGTGTTGCTTTTAGGAACTAAGCAATATTATTTGGTTCTCAAGTTGAGAAAGCATTTTCGAATATATTTTTCGAAAAGAGTCCTGTGATACTATCACCAAAAATATTGTTAGGTTGCTATCGATGACAGGAAAGCAAAATTAGGAGTAGAAATTGTAATACAATTTAAAATCTTTGTGTTAACGTTTATAATAATACTGAAACAATAAAAGGAAAAACTTGCTAATGCGAATTAAATCAATTTTCAAATAAAAAAGTAATACAGACTGTGGGATTCAAACTTCAACGCCGGCGAATGACATTTCAGAGATTGGCAGTAAACTGACCACGCAGGACCGTTCGCATCTCTGCATTGCAGTTGAATTAAACACAACGCACTTCTTCGTTGTGCACTTTTGTCTCTAGTACAACATTTACCCCGTATTTGTTAGATCCCATTTTCATCAAGGATAAAGCCTGAGCTATGTGAAGATTATTACCCTTATCTATTCCTCAGTTAAAGCAAAAATTTCAAAAATCGTTTTTTGTAAGCTGCCCGCCCTGTATATGTTGGATCCAAAATATGCCCTTTCTCATCAAGAATAAAAACCTAAGTAAAAAATATCTGTAGTTAAGAAATGGTTCTTGGGTAATGACAAAAGTAGGCAGAATTTTACTTTTAAGGTACTCATCTTGTATATACTTTATCGAATTTTTCTCTGTGTCTTGCCCGGAAGACAAATAATCCGCGCACAAAATATCGTCTTCCTCCTACCAATAGTTGTTGAGCTATACCAGCAACAGGCAGACAATAAGACACACATGCATACAGACGGAACTGAGAAAACCTGTTTTTCATGATCCAGGGACCCTGAAACGTGAAGATCTGAAGAAATCCTGGAAGCTGAATTTTTCGCGATTACAATATAGTACCGCAAGCATACAAAGAAAGTGGAAAATATGTAAACTAAATCAAAGATTCAACTAAGGGAAATTAAAGACTCAATAAAGAGCAAGCTTCGCGGAGAGGTACATTCACTAAAAAACAAACTGCTGCTATCGCAGCACATAGAAGTGTCTAATTTCCAGGTTTTCTAGTGCTGTTGTTAATTGGTTTTGTTGTTCGTTGTTAATTACTGCTGCTATTGTTAGTACCTATTGTTCTTCTACAGTAGTTATTTTGGTTATTCTTTACCTATTTGTCATTTAATATTGGACGGATTGGTTTTATAACCTCAAATCGTAAGTATAATTTTTTTTTCAAAAAGTTTACCTTGAAAGCTACAGTTACTAATGTCTTTTTGATTTCTCTAAAAATTTTGTAGTATATTGCATTAATATTTCCGATAATTGATAATTAGGCAATCTAATATAATATTTATTTTGTATAATTTCTTAGTACTGTTGCAATTTCTATTATAAATACATGTATTACATTCTCGTTTGTTGTATTTACAGTTATTTTGATAGTAATGCATTTATTTGATAAGTAGTAGTTTAGTAACTTAAATACTGTTATATGTAAACGAATTTCGGTTATTTTTAAAATTAAAATTAAAATTTTCCGCGTTTACGAATATTAATAATTTTTCTACACCGTGTACTTGTGAAACACAGCTAGCGCTAACTTCCTCAACTCAGAGTTTTTGTGCTTGGTAGCACTGTACTTCCTTCGGCTTTTAGACGAGGGAAGTAAAAATTTAAAAAGGTAAGCTACGGTAAGCTATAACAACTATTGATAGCTAAGAGCGTTGCCTTATAAATTAATACTTAATACACACTGTAGCGCGATAAAATATTATCAGCCATAATACCACAAGTAGTATGATTATCATCGGTGATATTTTCGAATTGAATCCTTCGATTTTAATGAGAAATATCACCGATTGATAATCATCCCGGGAGTTGTATTTAGTGAGATTATACCATTTATAATGCACAAAATCCCTATTCAGGCCACGTATTAATAAGTGAAAACACCGTGGTGTTATCGTTTTGGTGTTTTCAATTTGAGCTGTCAGCTGTCAATGTCATGCCATTTCCAATACGTTTTTTAGGATACGCATTAAATACATTTTTAGAGTAATTCCCTTATTGATATTCATGGTATAATCTAATCGAATACTCACTCGACGCATCTATTATCAAATACTTTTGCTTACAAACTCAATGGGTTGCTTTGTAGAAACACCACTCGCCTTCGGCTCGTGTTGTTTCTAAGCAACCCATTTCGTGAGAAAGCAAAATTATTTTCGATAATTCACAGTCGCCTCGTGGTATTATTACTGATTATTTTTTTCGTAGCTATCTGAACCAATCAGAAGGCTGGATTTAGTTAAGTTATCTTGTATAATTTCGATTATACAAAAGCGATTATACTAGAGTAACTTCACTTGGCAACGCAATAAACAACTCCATGGAGACGCATTTCAATACAAACAAATCGAGCTGTCAACTTTATAATTTATTCATATTTAATAACGTAGTTGTGTGATACGATTTCGTTTGGGTGATAATAGCGTAATGCTATTTGTATAAAAATGAGTCGATTCGGGGATTTTTCCATAGAAGAAATAGATAATAATATCGAGGAAAATGAGCCTTACAATACAGTGAAAACTAAAAAGTACGTATGGAGACAATTTCTAGAATTTTGTAGTCAAAGGTGTTACATTTTGAATGAAACTACTTCTACTGAGACCATAGCTGTGATTTTTAAAGACTGGACATTTAATATGCGAAAAACTAACGGGGAAAATTACAAGAAAAATTAAGTAAAGACGATTTTGAGCGTTACAGCTAAGCAACTGCAAGAAAAATACGTAAAGGAATTTAAAAGGGTAATTGATCCATGTACTAATCCAATGTTCTTAGAGGCACGAAACGCAAGAAATTCTAAAAGAAGAGAGTTGCAAGCCCTACCGCAAAAGAGAAAAGTAAGTCCGTCAGCCTTAAAAGAAGATGAATATGAAGCCAGGATCACTGATCAGTAGAGAACGGAATATATGCGTCCCATTATTACCAAAATATGCCCATATATACAGGGTGATTTTAAAATGTTTCGCCAAACTTCGGGGTATTGTTCTACACACCAAGGCAAGTAAAAAAGTCCATGTAAACATGTGTCCGAAAATCGCGCGTTTCCGAGTTACGAGCAATTTTTGAACTTGGGAAGTAGTCCAGTCAAATGGTGCTCAAAAAAGGGCGAATAGGGGAGATGTTGGGTGGAGTTCTGATATTTGGTTCCTATATGTTTTTTGGGTCGCTGTACACGAATATCAGGTTTTCCAACAAGAATTTTGACCGGAAACACGTTTTTTAAGCAAAAACCGTGTAATAAATCGTTTTTTTAGTTTTTCTAAAATTACTCGAAAACTATCCAATTTCGTAAATATTGAACCTATATGAAATAAAAGAGAGTAAAATTTCTTACATTTTATGTACTAGCGGTTTTTTCTCCGATCAATCGTTCAGCCGCGAGAGCGCCGCGAAGTTAGGTGTTAAAAGGGAATTATGACAGTTTATTTCAAAGTAACTCGAAAACTATACATTTTTCGTAAATCAACAATGGTATATGAAATGAATCTTCATAATTGAAATGTTGGCAAACCCGATACTCGCGTACAGCGACCTAAAAAACATATAGGAACCAAATATAAAAACTCCAAAACTTTCCCTTATTTTCTACCATTTGACTGGACTATAATTTTGCGGCGCTCTCGCGGCTGAACGATTGATCGGAGAAAAAAACCTCACATACATAAAGTGTAGGAAACTGTGTTCTCTTTTATTTCGTATAGGTTCAATAGTTATAAATGATGGATATCTTTTGGGTACTTTTAGAAAAACTAAAAAAAATCGGTTTTTACAAGGTTTTTGCTTAAAAAAACTTGTTTCCGGTCTAAAATTTTATTGAAAAACCTGATATTCGTGCACAGCGACCCAAAAAACATATAGGAACCAAATATCAGAACTCCACCAAAACTCTCCCCTATTCGCCCTTTTTGAGCACCAATTGACTGGACTACTTCACAAGTTCAGAAATTGCTTGTAACTCGGAAACGCGCGATTTTCGGACACATGTTTATATGGACTTTTTTACTTGCCTTGGTGTGTAGAACAATACCCCGAAGTTTGGCGAAACATTTTAAAATCACCCTGTATGTACCTTAATTTGTAAAAATATGCAAAAAATATGTAGACAATTTTAGAAATATGCATAGTTTTAGCTGGTCAATTAATCATAAATCTATAATAAAGTTAAAAAAAGAGAATACATATTTAATGTTTTGTTTTACTCATTTTACTCATTTCTACAATTAGTCCAGTCGCTATGTCCAAAAATAAGGGCTTTGCTGGAAAATGAACCGAAATTTGAAATTCCTGTTTTGGGGTGTTTGGGGGATCCAGTAAAGCTTAACACACCTCCAACTAGCTCAACGGGGCGGTGGTAAAAATGGCGGCAGTCGAAGGAGGAAAGGAGGAGTTACCCTCTGCTAAACAGTTGATTAATCGGAGAACAATTTATTATAGTTATTATTTTGTACAGATTAACCTAAAACTAGAGAATATATACATATAACCCAGAAAAAGAAGATGGCGGATTGGCGTCCGTCGTCAGTTGCTGTGGAGTTTCACCGGAGGCGGCGGCTGAAGGGCGTAGCGTCCTAAGAGCGGCGAGGGCTGCAGGAGCGGGCGCTTATCTTCTTCTCGGGGACGGCGGATGAAGTGGCTCGGCGCCCTGGGAACGCGTAGGCGGCAAGCGCGGGCGTTGTTCGTCCTCTCGGGGGCGGCGGCTGAAGTGGCTCGACGTTCTAGGGATGCGTAGACAGTAGGTGCGGGCGATGATCGTCCTCTTGGGGGCGGCGGCTGACGTGGCTCGACGTCCTGGAAACGCGTAGGCGGCAGGTACGGGCGATGATCGTCCTCTTGGGGGCGGCGGCGGAAGTGGCTCAGCGTCCGGCTGGTGGAATCCTTCGGAGGCGGTAGCTGAAGGGCGCGGCGTCCTAGAAGAGGCGGGGCCGGCAGGAACGGGCGCTTGTCTTCTTTTCGGGGGCGGCGGCTGAAGTGGCTCGACGTCCGGCTGGTGAGATCCTTCGAAGGCGGCGGCTGAAGGGCGCAGCGTCCTAGAAGCGGCTGGGGCTGCAGGAGCGGGCGCTTGTCTTCCTCTTGGGGGCGGCGGCTGACGTGGCTCGACGTCCGGCTGGTGGGATCCTTCGGAGGCGGCGGTTGAAGGGCGCAGCGTCCTTGAAGCGGCTGGGGCTGCAGGAGCGGGCGCTTGTCTTCGTCTCGGGGGCGGCGGCTAAAGTGGCTCGACGTCCGGCTGGTGGGATCCTTCGGAGGCGGCGGCGGAAGGGCGCAGCGTCCTAGAAGCGGCTGGGGCTGCAGGAGCGGGCGCTTGTCTTCCTCTCGGGGCGGCGGCTGACGTGGCTCGACGTCCGGGGACGGCGCAGGCGGCAGGTGCAAACGATGACCGTCCTCTCGGGGCGGCGGCTGAAGTGGCTCGACGCCCAAGTTCCTCGAAGACGGCAGGCGGCTAAGCCCAGCGGACACGGCGGTGCTAAGTCCAACGGAGGTGATATGCTCTAAGTCCAGCGTGGGCGAGAGCTCCGTGAACGGCAGAGTCCAGAAGGGGCAGCTTTCCTGAATTGTCAGAGTCCAGATAGGCAACTAGTCTGGGAGCAGCAGAGTCCAGAGGGGCGGCTAGTCCGTGAGCGGCAGTCCAAGCTAGGCAGCTTCCTTCGAGGTTAGCTGGAACTCCTGGAGGTGGCTGTTGATCCTTGGATGGCTGCTTGTTCGACCCGCCGAGGCAGAGTGATTTCCTAAGGCCAGGGTTTCTCTATTTAAAGGGCCTGAACCCCGGGGTAGCTGCCTCCCTCGATGCTTATTGGCCCGTGGCGTGAAGACAGATTTCTGGGGGCATTCATTTAGGCGCTTGGGCAAGACGTAATGCTAATTTCCTGGCGCGTCTCATTAGCGGTTTGATTTTAGCTGCATCGTCTTGCCGGACAAAAAACTTAAATTTTGATACTAGACACGGCCTGGTTGTATTAAGATATCACGGTGCTCCGATTCCAGCGCGGCAATTAGCTTTAATTTTAATTTAGTGTGCCCGAGCAGCGCTTTGTTGTAAGCGTATTGTATTGCCCGAAAATCAACTGGAATTTTGACTTGATTCGCCCCGCTTTTTCCCAGTTATCGGCGGCTTTATGAGCAATGCGTGAACTTAATTAGCGAGTTCGGCTTTTAATTTTTCCCCTCATTTACATGCGGCTTTGGTGTACTTGCTTTTAAAGATGCAAATCGTTTGTCGGGGATGACGGTTAACTGCTTGCGATGACCCACTACTCTGTTAAAATTTATGGCTTCCTGGATCGCGTAGTAGAAGAACCTATCGCTTTTTCTTAGGCTACAGAATGACTTATTGCCGAGCTTCAAGAAACTGTTTGTCCGGATATCATGTTGCGTTTCTTTTAAAAAATTAGCAGCTCTCGGTACCCTGAAAGCCGAACAACGGCCGTTGTCATAAAAAGGCGCGGTTCTAGGACAGAACCCTTCGTTCGTTTCTAGGCTATTTGGGGCAATTTATGGCCCATTATTTACCATCGATACGAGTTTGACGGCTTAATTTTTAAGTTTCCGTTGACGCTCGTATCAAGCTTAACTTCAAGTTGTCGACCAAGATTTCCTATGTGCTATTTCCGCCATCTTGATAAATGAGTGCGTTTGATTTTTTTGCGATAAATCGGTTCTCTTTAACACTACGTGAAAATAATGCATATATATTTTTTAGAATTTTGAATGCGCTACAATTTATGTTCTATTTCTTTTTCGCACACCAGCGATATTTGTCGAGACATCGAACGCGAAAGGAGAGTGTGAAAGGGTCGAGATTATTTTTCGAGCTTCTGAGTTTGTGTCTCATTTCTCTTTCTATTTAGCGAAAAAGTAGCCATTATCAAACTTGTAGAGGTTGAAAATAACTTCAATTTGACCTATTATAAATTGATATGCGACTAAAACTACGAATTGTAGAGAGGGCGAAAGTTGTCAAGTCGGAACTTAATTTATATTTCATGTATCGTACTACTACATAAATGGCAGAATAAACTTCATTGCGTTATGAGAATCGTTATATTTCAAGTAGCCAGTATGAAAATTGTTATTTTTGACGTCGTTCTCGATGAAAGCGACAATGACGATGAGGATGCTGCAACGCTCGAAGTAAAAATCGTCGAGAAATGGGAACGTCACGAAGAGCACCCTGATCATGAATGTTTACTTGAAGAAAGTAAGCATCAAGAAGAAGATAATATATATATATCGACAAAAATGAACCAGAACCATCAAAACGGAGAAGAAAGTAAAAAAATTACACCACCGATAGGTAAGTAATTAATTAATTAATTAATCTACTAGTCGTAATTTTAGTCGAATTTCAATTCATAGCAGGTAAAATTGCAAGCACTTTCAAGTAGCGTTAGCAAGAACCGAGTCACTGCAACAAAAGCACACTCACCAATTTTTTAAGATGGCGGAAACAGAGCATGGAAAATCTTCGTCGACAACAATTATCATTCTAAATAGCTACAGTAATATAAAACATTTTATAAGGAAGAGTGGTCGAGAGGAAATTTCTAATGAAGTAAATTTATTAGTAGACCAGGATAGAATCCCAGTTTCTGATGATGTCAAAATCTTGGGTCTTTATCTTTTGATAATGATTTTAAATTTACTAAACGTATTTCAATATGTCTGCAAAAATCATGTAGTTCCGTGAAACTTATTTATCAAAATCGAAAATTTTTAAGTGTAAATGTGAAAACCGTTTTGTGTAATGCATTAATCTTGCCTTGTTTTGATTATTGTGACGTTGTTTATGATTCACATTTAAGTACCTTTAATATTGCTAGAATTCAGAAAATTTAGAACTCATGTTTACGTCTCATATTTGGAATACGAAAATATGTAAGAATTTCTTATAAACTGAAAGATTCAAACTGGCTTAATATGAAAAAATTGCGCTTTTTTCATTCTGCATGTCTTTTCCACAAGATCATTTTGAATAAATCACCGAGTTACTTATACAACAAAATAAACTTTAGAACCAACGTACATACTTTAAATATAAGATTTAAAGGAAAGCTGACTCCACCTCAACATAAATCAGAATTTTTCAAGCGATCGTTTTCTTACAGAATAACTAAATGTTATAATTCGTTACCAAATGTAGTAAAAGGCTATTGTACGTCAAAATTTAAAAAAGCTATTTTTCAAAATGTTATTGATAAACATCAATGAATTAATTATTGGGGTCAAAATAAGACACAACTCTTTTTTTGGTTTTTCACCGGGTTAAGTGGAAGAACAGCGGATAGATCTGTTTTTCGATCAAGTTGATCTTCGCCCAAGACAATATTACGCTTTAGTCAACATTTTTTCTGTGTAATTCTGTAATAATTTAATAAAGACCTTTATTATTATTATTATTAGCAGTATTAATATAATCATATAATGCTGTATACTATCTACTTGATGAAATGTAATGATTCCAGTAATGCAATGAAGTTGGTTATGTCATCTCGTAATAGTACGATACATGAAATAAAAATTACGCGACAACTTGACAACTTTGGCCCTCTCTACAAGTCGTAATTTTAGTCGCATATCAATTTATAATAGGTAAAATTTAAGCTATTTTCAAACTCTACAAGTTTGATAATGGCAACTTTTTCTCTAAATAGAAAGAGAAATGAGACACAAACCCAGAAGTTCGAAAAAAAATCTCGACCCTTTCACACTCTCCTTTCGCGTTAGATATCTCGACAAATATCGCTCGTACGCGAAAAAGTAATAGAACATAAACTGTAGAGCATTCAAAATTCTAGATGTCCACATTATTTTATGTAGTGTGAACGTGAACCGATTTATCCCAAAAAAATCAAACTCACTCATTTATCAAGATAGCGGAAATAGCATATAGGAAATCTTGGTCGACAACTTGAAGGTAAGCTTTGCTACACCTCACCAATATCCCAAAAATTAAATTTCAAATTTCGCTTCACTTTCAAGCAGAAATGACATAGTGATTAGACTAAATGAATTAAATCAGAATTAAGCAATTATTTCAATAAAAAACATAGACAATGTAAACAAAATTCGTAAATTAATCATCGCCATAAAAACATCTGACAAGTAAATGTTATTCAAAATTTTCAAGTAGAAACTGTCTAAAAACATGTACTTAAAATATTGAAAACAATCTTTCATTGCTTACAGATCTACAAGGAGCATTTATAAATCTTTCAATAACATTAGGAGCTACATCAAGGTCAAAAAATTCACCATTCAAAAAGTAGCTTATATTATTTAAGACAGGACAACTTCATTACTGAATGAAATTTTTCTAAAATTTGAGAATATACTTCTTACTTTACCTTTTACACTTTTACATGAATTCTCGAAACTATTAATTAATGACAAAGATGTATCAAGAGTCATTCCTCGTGTTTCAATTAGCGTTAGCGTAACCCGTGTCGAAAGTAAAAACTTGTAATTTGTCGTATGTATGCAATTCAGATTATATTAGACACAGTTTGGTCACCTTTTCTGAAAAAACAGGTATTGTCTTCTTCGAATATTGACAACAGATACAATTTTCACGTTAGTTTTTTATTCCAGGAAATTGTTGCCAAAAAGTTATAGATGTATGCAATAACATGCAGCCAACTGTTAAAATATACAAGAAATATGCATTACTTAATTAGTGTCAATTAATTGTAAAACTTTAAATTCGTCCACATTTTAATCCGATCTTAAGATATGCATAAATTATAGAATATGCAGTTTGCATAAAATCCGTTCTCTACTGATCAGGGTATGGGATGAAACTATGTCGCAAGGGTTACAAATAAAATTTTTCGTAATCGCTTCAGTAGAACTTGCCTGGAGAGGAAATGAAGGAGCTAAATGCTTGGTTCATCACTTTAAAGAGGAAATTGGAAATGATGGTCTTCCAACTGGCAGGTTAGAATATAATCCTGTTTTTACAAAAACGACACAGGGTGGCGCAAAAACGTATGCCCATTTTAAATGCCTTACACCCAACCGTGATGATAATACTCGGTGTCCAGTAAGATTATTTCAAAAACTAATGTTAAAAAGAAGAGAAAACAATAATATCACAACGGACAGGTCGTTTATAGTAGTGAATCATAACTGGAAAAAAGAAAATAAATGTTGGCTGGTACAATAATATGCCAATTGGTATTCGCGAAATCAGCAAGTGGACTAAAAAATCTGCAGAACTGGTAGGTTTAGATGTCAAAAATAAGAAGATAACTAATCACTCCCACCGCTCGGTTGCCGTTTTACATTTAACCAAAGCCGGAATATCATAACAAGAACTAATGAAAATAACAGGGCATGCTAACAGTAACTCAATTAAACCATATCTACAACTTAATCAGCAACATCATGAAAACGTCATCAACGAAATGAGAAACTGCTAAAAAAGCACTCCAGAAACTAGTACTCAAATCGGAGTTTCCAGCACAGAAAATAATACACAGAGTAAAAGCGTTGTTTGGAATAATTGTCATTTTTATTGTATATATATGTATTTAATTTAAAAAATAAGTCGCTAATTTGTTTGCTTCTAATAATTGTAACTTTTACTTTGATTTGAGTTATTAAAATATATATTTGTTTCTATTTTTGAAATATACTCGAAAAATAATCAAATCGAATACAATGCGTACTTCGAAATTTTTTGGGTTATACGTCTCAAACTTCTTGCACAATAACAAATCGTACCAGTTTGACAGAATACTCCTCCCGCTGACGCGGTCGGATTATTTTACCTGTCAAACTGACGCTCTTTTATTATCGTGCAACAAGTTATCAACATATAACCCGATAATATCTAAGTACTTATAGTATTACTTCTGAGAATACAATGATTTGAAAAACTGTTAATGTTGGTTACCCTGCTGTCAACTTTAAGTCTATGTCAAATTCGAGGTTAGCAGGTTAGGTTTTGTGTCAGTTTATGTCAAAACTGATGGAAAACCTAACCTGATAACCTCGAATTTGACATAGAGTTAAAATTGACAGCGGGGTAACCAACATTTTCACACTTTTGAGTAGCAACAAACCACAATAAGGTGATACGAATTTTTGTTTTGTATCGCCGCTGTGGTACACATGTATCAAAGGGTTTTTATGCTTCCAATTGGTTTAAAGAGGGTCACGTGATCAACGAATTGTCTTCTAAAATCTATATTATAATATGAAATTATTCTCATTCGTAAATATTAGTAACATAGTAGAAATTAGATATTCTTGCACAAATAGATGACAAAAGTCCTGTATTGAGTCATACTATGCAGTAGTTCTGTAAATTATATTCGTCTTTTTCAGGAAGAATTTTAGGTTTCTGGTAGATAATATTAGATTTTCTTGCAGTTTCAGATGCTGCTTCGCTCCCCGTTCAAAACGAGTTTAAAGAAGTAAGTTCGCAAGGTTGATGATGCTTTTAAGATGCTGAAGAAAAAGTAGCAAGATGGAGAAATATTTAAACTGATGGATAAAGCGATGGCACGAAACTCTGTTTAAACCTAATTTGTAGACGGACGAGAAGATGCCAGAATGTAAGGAAGTGTGAAAGGATATGAGAGAAGGATTTTATCCGGATAAAGGCTAATGCGATAGTTTTATTTTTCCAGTCTTTGCTCCCTCGGAGCGCGGAATAATTCACTCGCGTCGCATTTCATTGTTAAATCATACCTTCCCATAAGTGATTATTGACATGTAACACCTAGCTGAAGACATTTCTAAGGCATTTCTCTCGTCGATTCCCCGCTAAGGCGATCCCATTGCCTTTCCCGATTTTTCTCTGAGCCGGAAGCCGCGCGAATCCAACCGGATATAACTAATGACGGCAAAACGTCGCAGTACAAAGCAACAGAAGACAAAGTTAGTTTATTTTATACGCTTTTAGTGTTGTATCTGCACGAAATATCCATTTATTATCCCACAATAAATTAGAAGCCCTGCACTTTTCATTATTTAATACACTTAGCCCAAATTTATGGAGTGAAGCGGTCCGGGGCTTTAGTAAATTAGTCTGTACATTTTTATTAGGGGAATAATCACCCAGAAATCGCAAAAAGTGGAAAATCGCGTTTTGGGCTCATTTACGTACTCAGCGCCATGCGTTTACTTTTTAGTATTCCCATCGCGAAAATGTTGTGCGACCTCTTCCTGCAACCTTTGACGACAACCAGGCTGTCCCGTGGATGACAAACGATAGCACTAAATCACGTTATGGCCCCGGATCTGTTCCCATGTTCATACAATCGTCTTCCTGGAGTCGGACATAAGTGCCAAGCGTATGGATTGCGCCCTTACACATCCACCCCGAGGCTCTTCCATATATCACGGAATTTATTTGGTCGGTAATGATGTACGGACTTGGTGATTAAATAAATCTGTCGTAACTAGAGGTGGGCGACGTTGGAAAAAGTATCGAGTTTACCATATTGGAAACAATGTCAAAATAACTGATTATATCGTTTCTATTGCATTATCCAATGAGCATCGATCATTTTCGAAAATTGAACCAATTATATGTTGTTTTCATAGCGATGCGACGGGATATGTTCGACAAATACCTAACAACTGTCGACGTTGGCAAAAACTAATTCTGATTCCTGTTATTAATAAATTGAGCGAAATTAGTGTTGCCTTTAGGAAACACCTCTGGCATTTCGCTCGAGATGTTTTGTTCTCAAGTCGAGAATATATTTTTGAGTATACTAAAGGAGTGTTTGACATCATTACTGGATTAAGCACCTAGCTCAATTATGTACATTTATTGAATACAACGATCACATTGATACGATGTGCCGATTAGGATTAGGTCTACTCTATGCTATATGGCTATTTACATAATCCTATATCATCCATAGGAAATCTACGTATATCTCGTATATTGATATATCGATATATCACGAAATATTTCATCCCTAGTTATAACCTCGCAATTTAGAGTTCAACGAGCGCACCTTCCCCGAAGAAATGTGCATCGTTTAACTAGTTTCTAATTTTATATCGAGTGGATGGCACGGCTTTGGCTCCTCTCCAAGCTGTGTGAGAAAAATGTTACTTAGTGTACTGTTCAGAAATCCGGAGCAAGGCTGCACCGGAGTTTTAATTAAGCATTTTTGCACCCGGACCTCGCCAGAAATAAATTAGTTTCGCACAAGTACAGCGGAATGCAGCACGCACACTCCGAAGGGATATTTGAAGAATACGAATACACCAAACACTATTTTATGGTAATCAGAAGTTTAACAACGTCACGTCCTTACACCATATATTTCGCGTTTTAGCGTTTCTGCAGTTCCGGTTATAATATGCCACGGTCTTATATATCATCTCGACGTCAAAAGCTACATTTTTTACGATTAGATGATATATACGCCAAGTTATTCGTCCCAACTTTACATTTTGCATTTATCTGCGACCACACATTTACGTGTCGCTGACTATCGGACTTTATGAATCCCAAAAAATTACAGGAAAAACTTTCAGTTTGTACTCAAACAGTGCTGGCGTAGCTCGTCGACGTTAGTTTTTCATATAATTGGAAATATCATACTAGAGGAACGGTCTTATGAAATCCATTTCCAATTTATTTGAAAGCCATTTTAGATCGCCCTAACAATAAAGGATGTACTGTGTATGCTATGTCAGATGAGTTTATAAGCGGCAACCAAATCGAACAAAACCATAAATACATATAATGGCGACTGTTAGCTTTGAAATTATTGTTGGAATAAACAAGAAACCTTTACTAACGTTATAAAATGAAATTCAATGTACTCAGCTAATATTGCTTGCTGAAAAGGTACCGAAGTTTTAAATATTTTCAATTATCTCGCCATATTTGGGGTTAGAATCACAATAGCAGTGTTGAGACATTTTATTAGTGGTGGCAGTGCATACACTTAATAAGAAGCTTTTAAGACGCTGCATATTGAAAATTCCTACACTATTATGTCTGAAAGCCTGCTTAGATTTTAATATATTCTCATTCTTAGCCCGTAGTAGCAGTACCTACCTACATAAAATTCTATTTTGAAAAATTACACTGTCACATGAAGTTATTTCCCATAAAGTGGCCCACTCAATTTTTGTCGGACCCTTTCAGAAAATAGTATTCCACAAGTTCCGGAAGGCTGAAATACGACCTCAAACGTATGGGTCGAAACTTCTAAATTATTGTGTTCTATAAATTTTCTAGTCATTTTCGATGGCAAACTCGTTAGGGCCAAAAGGCACTTATTTGGCAGCCGGCTGGGATGTTTTAATAAAGTTCGGTTAGAGTTTAACAACGGTCATTTTGCAGCTTACATTTATCGAGAATGGTGATCTCGAGCTGGCCTTTTTAATCGCCTATTCTAAAGAATGTTAAATAAAGTTAAAATGAGATTCGAATTACTGCCAGTTTAAAAGAGGATCAGCGCCGGAAAAGGTTTTGAATTCTATTTTACGTGCTAAGCCTGCCTAATGCAGCTGTTCAAAAATTAACCTTAATTTTGCGGACTACTCAATTCTAATTGAATTGTAATTGTTATTTGAAGCAGTTTCATCAAAATATACAGAAATCAGCTTTATGCAAAATATAGAAATCTAAAAATTATCTCACCCCAATTTTCATAAATAGAAGCACTAAAAGCTCAAAATCATAATTATCTCAAGTGAAGTAAAATGATAACCAACCCACATAACAGAAGCTAATTCTACCTTGAAAATGAGCAACCTCAGATAATTAAGGGAGAAGAAGCAAGAATCTAGTCAACCAAAGGAAAATGCTGATAGATATTCATCTCATAAAAAAGTGGCGTACCCAACCAACGACCCAAGAGACCCAAGAAGACCTTAAATTAATATAAATCAACCTCCTAGTCCTAAACAAAAATTGCAAAGGCACAATAATTGGTTTCCTTTGTTTTAGAGAGTGGTATGACCCTATCTTATGCAGTGGTATCCACTTTTTGGCAAATAATAATAATAATAATAATAACAATATGGTCTTTATTTACACATATATCAGTGGATCACAATTTACATAAAAAGAAAAAAAAACACCTCTATTCAATCATTAATAAGAAAGAAAAAATATATGGAGGGCGACATTCAGCTCAAAGCAGAAGCAGTGAGCTGTTCTTCCACCTAACCCTACGTTGCAAAAACAACAAAAACACACAATACTAAAAGTATAGTCTGGCTTTGCCTTCACTGTTGCCCGAAAACCACAACGCATTAAAAATAAAATAAAATCAAATAAAATCAAATAGGGGAACACGTTAAATTTGTCTTGATTGAAGTGTTTTGCTAATCTGGCACCTAAACGTGGATAAAGATAGTGTTTGTACTGTGAGGTGTACGGGCAAGTCACCAAACCATTTTGCAATGTTATATAGATAACGTCGTTTTCCAAATTCACTGTAACGTAATGGAACAGTGATATTACCCCTAAACCTCAAATTCAAATTATGCACATCTTTACGAAATGAGATTTTGTTATATAAGTACAGTGGAGTCTTAAATAGCAGAATTTTATAATACAAGACGGAGCGATGAAAGAGTCGCCTGTTGATCATATTTAACCACCCAGCATCTTTAAGTTTATAAGTTATCCTGTCATATTTACGTATACCATAAATAAGTCGCAAACAGGCATTCTGTAGTTTTTGAATCCTAACTTTATCCTGATAATCAAGACATGAATCGTATACTACGTCGCAATAGTCCATCTGTGATAAAACCAAACTACGGCATAATGTAGCCTTTACTCCGGTGCTCAAAACATGTCGGTTTTGGTATATAGATGGCAGATTGCAATAAGCTTTCTGCAAACATTTAGGGACATGTTGCTTAAAACGTGGCGAGGGATCCAAAATTATTCCCAAGTTTTTTATAGTTTCAACAACTGGTAATAATATGTCGAAAATGTTAACTTGTACATGAAGTTTCGCAAATTCAATATCTTTTTTCTTTCCAAAATATATTACAGACGATTTATTAGCATTAAGCTTTAATGAATGCTGTTGAGAAATTATAGAGAGACGTTCTAAATCTTTATTAATAAATGAATTTGCTAAATTTGCGTTTGCAGCATGAAAAGAAAAATAAATCTGCGAATCGTCAGCATAAAAATGAGAGTTACAAGAAACAATCGCAGAAGAAAAATGAGAAACGTAAATCGTAAACAAAAGTGGACCAAGAATTGAACCTTGGGGCACTCCTCTATTATTAACTAGAAAGTTGGATATATGGTTGCCAACTCTGACAGCTTGTAACCGCCCACACAAATAATTCGACAATAGGGAAACTGCATCGGGTTTTAGACCAATATAGTGTAAAATCGATAACAAAGTTTTATGCTCAATTGTGTCGAAAGCTTTTGAATAATCTAAGAGAATAAGCACAGTGACTTTGCCAGCATCAGTAGCAGAAACCAGATCATCGACAATATTTAAGAGAGCAGTGGCACAACTATGTCCTTTTCTGAAACCCGACTGTGTAACAGGTAGTATTTTATTTGAATCTATTGTTCACACAGTTTTTGCTCAATGATCCTCTCGATAATTTTTGACATTGCTGGTAAAATACTGATTGGCCTCAGATCTTTAAAAGTTTTAGGACTATTTATTTTAGGGATAGGATTAATAATAGCATATTTCCAGGCTTCTGGAAAAACAGAATTGTTTAAACAATAATTAATGAGATGTGTTATAACAGCAGAAGAAAAGGGACAGAAAATTTAATAACAGTAATACCTATGCCGTCATGACCAATCGCGTTAGTTTTAATGGAAGATATAATTTTTAATATGAATTAATAGAATTTTTAACATTAGTAGAGTAAAAAGTACGAATATTATCAGAATTCGTCGAAATTTGAGGTATAGAGTCAACAAAATAATTATTTAATTTGTTACTATCAGATAATTCAGGAGTTAAGTCTGCTGGAACCGTTTTTTCGAAATATTGAGTTCTTTTAGGTTTTTCCAAAACAATCGCGTGTTGTCAGTAAATACAGAATTAAAGTATGCCTTTTTTTCTCTTCTAACGGCACTTACAACTTGATTCCGCAGTTGCTTATAAAAATTAAAGTGATTAGGATTTTTCGATTTTTTTAATTTATGTAACGCCTGATCTCTTAACAACATCATGTCCTTAAGTGTATTAGTTAGCCATGGAGCAGATGCTTTAGTAATCCGAAGTGTTTTTTCTGGAGCAAACAAATCTAATAAGGTTAATACATTTTAGTTAAAAAACTTGACTTTGTCGTCTATATTATTTATATAATAAATATTATTCCATGGAATAGAACGCAAAGCATAATCAAATTCAATATAATTAAAATGTCTGAAACTTCTACATGTTTTAAAAATAGGTTGTTTGTTTTTTAAGTTTGGCAAATTAATACTACAGCATACCGAATAATGATCAAAATTACCATTTACTGGTACAACAAAAGAGGAAATTACGATTTCCGTTTTGGAAGTTAGTATGAAATCAATAAGTGTACTAGAGGTTTCTGTTACACGAGTCGGTTCGGTAATTAACTGAGAGAATCCGAAAGTTTCAAAAAAGTCCATAATACAAGCAGAAGCTGTAGTGTTGACATTAAGTAAATCTATGTTAAAATCACCGAAGCAAAAGACAAAGTCGATTCTAAAACATTTATAAAATCACGATAAACTGGACTTTTAAAGTGGCACAGTGATTTTTTTCAGGTAATGAACTATAATTTTTGTTAATTTGCTAGAAATGCCCTTATTTTACTCTTGACTTATACCACGAGCTTGATTCCTAGATTTTGCTTTGGCTGTTTATTATTTTCTAATTTTGCATCCAAAAAGTTAATAAGTTTGATAAGGTTCATTGAATCTATTGTGGTATTTCATTGTTATACAAATTATTTTAAAGGTTGCATGAACAATGTTATTTAGGTAAGGTCTGGACTTCATTCGGTTTAATTACACGGATAATCTTTACACAAAGAATAGTTGTCGACAGTTGCCAGTGAAGAACAAAGTCAAATACCTAGGATTAACATTAAATAAAGGACTGACATCGAAATTTGGATTACCAAACGCAAAATCACAAATAAATCGCAAATTAGGAAGGGGATGAGCGCCACGAATTTTATTAGTAGAATGAGGGAGAAACTTTTCGGCCGGCCCTCGTAGAAATTCAAAGTCAGAAGACTGACGCTTCACTTCGACGTTCTGGCGAGGCGTTCCGTCGTTTTGAGGACTTACGTTTGCTGGTCTGTTAGCATCGCCGGTCACCTCACAATTAATAAATCTAAGCAAGCTTAACACATGTACATCAACACATATAGGTAACATCAATAATGTAAAAAGGAATATAATTCTATTAAAATTTAAGTACGCCTGTAAATGTTTTACATTAATATTTATAAAGGGAGTTAGTAACTCTAAAATCGACGTAACAATGATAGGGATGACACAGAAAAGTACATTGGTTACATTGAAAATTCTGTATGATATGACGCAACAATGATGACAATTTAGTCAGTAACAAAGCTCTTCACGATAACGCAGGTATACCTACAGGTGAAGATGAAATCTACATATTAAGGAGAAATTATTTAAAGAACCACGTGTAGCACCCGAATGAAGAAACCAACCGCCCAATCACTGCCCCTGAAGGGGGATAGGAATTAACTACAAAATAGTTTACTTATTGCTTCGTCAAGCAGATTGTAAATTCTCCTGTATCAGAAAAATAATATATCCCGTTTGTTCTCCTATTAGTTTGTCTAACAGCGAAAACAAGATAAGTAAAGTCGTCTATCTTTCACATACATTTTAAATAATTTTTAAGTGAATGGTGGAATAAGTCGGCGGTGATCAAAGTAAAGCCTTTCCAAATACTTAATTTCCAAGCACTTTAATGGCGTTTCGTTTGAATTGATTACCTATACAGGGTGGGTGCGTGTTGATTACATACTCAATCATTTTGATGCTATTTGAACATTTTAAAAAGTAATTTTAAATACCTTTTTGTGGTTCTTCGAGCTGTCTGCGATAGAACGATATTAGTTAAAAAATAAAGAAGCAAAACATTTTGTATAATTTTTGGTGGAACACGCTGTATTTGTTTACATAATTACAAAGCCTATTAATTCTTAGTATAGCCTAATTTTTCCTTTTTAAAGTAACAAATAAAGTTGTCTGAGTGGGTACACGAATATTCATTGTCAAAGTTAGGTGTTCCACATTTGTAATTACCTGCTTCTTGATATTTGTCCCCATATCTCTAATTCTCAATTTATAATATCGTATTTTCTTTAATCTGAATCCCATTTTTGCCTTTATTTGTTGTTCCACCAACTCTTCTTGCATGTAAGTGTTAATAATCTGGATGTTAGTTCTTTACGACATTCTTCATTAAAGCAGTTCTTATTCCTTTTTCATTGTCTTTTTACATTTGTTCTGCGATCGCTTGTACTGTGTTTGCAGTAGTTTCCCAAATGACATTGATATTTTTATTTATGTCGCTATTCAGTACTTCAAATTGATTGTTTATTGTTAGTCTGTGTTTGTTTACAATATTTTTTCTTCCAGCTTTTCCAAATCGATATACTTCTGTGAGAGGTTCTTTATGTCATTGTACCTGATCATCTTTGTTTTAAATATTACCACTCCAGTGTAACTTCTCACACGTTCTGTCTTCTCTCCACTGGCATATTATTTTTCGTTGTTGCAGTTCTGGTGGTTCAAGTTACGCCATGTACTTTTTTAATTGGAAAAGTCGTGTTGTACATTACCATGTCGTTATATTGCAAAATCTATCAGCCAAATACCATTTTTTATTACTTTCTTCCAGTAGTCGCTCTTTTCCTATCGTTGGGTCAAGTATGCCCTTATCTCTATCTTTCCGTTGGCGTCTACCATAACCAGTTTGACATCATGCTTTAGAATTTGATTATACACAGCGTTTATGTCTCCGGAAAATCTGTATATTTTTGTCCACCTGATTTTTTTATTGTGTGTTACAGGGCAAAACAATACTTAAAACAAGAAACGGCAACTCGTAACAATGATTTAATGCAACTAGCGTTCCAAACAAAAGCGGTTTGAGGTGTCTGAAAAAGGTTTGTATACTACTTCAAAATTGGGGTACCTGGAAAATTAATCTGTGTCTGTGCGCCACGAATTCTTAAACTCAAAACGATTAATACACCCCCTTCAGAATTCGAGACAATGCCGATATCAAACTTCAGATCTTCACAATGTCTCCAATCTTGCATAATGATTTCTAGAGTTGCAGAAAGAAGGTAAAATAGACCTGCTCACATACCTGGACCTCAGGTATTAATTTTCTAACTTTCTGCACGTTTTGCACGTCTGCCTTACAACAGAACACAACGAAAACACCCAATAATAGTTCAAGCACTATAATAAGCTCACCATGTTACACGAAATTGGTAAGACTAATTTCAACTAATTATTTCCTTATATAACGCAACAAAAATACAACCTATGGAAAGATTGACTTCAAATACGAGAATAAAAGCAAAGAATGCGTTAACATTCTTTGGAGAGGGTTAGTCAATCGTATATTGCAGTAACATACAAATTTCGGAGGCAACATTTTTAAACCTAAACATGCAGGTACGTTAAAAAGGATGGTAAATTGGAGACATGAAATACAACAGTTACATAGCATGCGAAAGATACTCAAATATATATCAGTATATCGGAATGCAGAATAAGTCAAAAACATGGAGTTGGGGCAGTGCTCCCCAGCAGTTCGCTCACCAGATGTACGATTCACGTAAAACAAACAAGAAGAAGGCGCCATAGCCACGTTAGACAGTGATGATCATAAGTGACGAGAAGAAGCACCTGGGCGGAGATGCTACAAAAAGCTGCTGGCAGCATCGTAAGCAGCCAACTCGATGGAAGTAAGTCGCAGTGTAGATTTTTGGGGAAACGCCGTTAGCAGGATGGTAATCACGGTTATCCCAATATTTATCTATGCACAACCCAGCTGAATGAATCCGAAATAAATCGAGCTCCCCATGGCCGATAATACTAAAGTGGCAGATATCACAGCTACGAATCGCAATAGCGTTACAACTGCGGCAATCTTTATCCCGAAACAATAAAACACCTATGGCTGAATTTCGATGCTTCCTCTTGCGGCAGCTTTGAGAACCGGGTGCGTTGCATGTTCTCTGGAATAGGAAACCTTGATTGAATTCGGGAAACCAAATTTGCGATCACAGCTTCGATATATCTGCTCGGGCAGAGTGAAGGGCTCAATGTATTGCCCAATGTGATATCAGCGAAATATCCAGCATTCTTCCGGCGCGGCGTAAAATTCCTTTGCCTAATTAGAGAATCTTCTCGAGTGTAGTCTGTGTAATGCTTTCAAACTTTCAAACATACATAAACAAGTCAACGAAATCGACGAATAAATAATTACGAAAAATAACTTTACTCATTAAAGTTAACTTACCGATAGTTAAAAATGTTAAACAGGTTACATACTACGAATTCGTACCTTTTGTAAGTACGTCTTCATTTACTCTGAAGCTGACCCCACATTAATGTTTGTATTATTGGTCACTACACTTCTGGCATTGCACACTGTCTAATTATGTATCTTTTTACTTCATTGCGCACCTGTCCTGTATAAACGCTACACATTCTATGTTCCAAATCACAATCCCTTTTTCATATCAATGTTTGCCTTGGATGGTTCCAATCCACAGCATATCACATATTAAAAATACCTTTTCGATTCCAAATACGTTGGTAATACAATACTAACAGCATTGCTAGTGTTCGTTGCAACAGAGTTGAAATTATTAGAGAGGCATGTAATGTATTCACCTTTATACCATATAATTAATGAAAGTTGTTGTTAAAGTTCATCAGTTTATGTGTAATATGAAGTGAGGAATAAACTTTTTAATAGCCATTAAGGTCCTTATACTGTTTCGTTAAATATTCACTTTGCTAAAATAAACACTTTTAACAAATAGTATTCAGAGGTTTATGGTAGAGACTGCTAAGGTTGAAGCTCTGATATGCCTCTCTGCGATGATTTATAATATTACGGTGTTAGTTAAAACACTTTATTATACTGAAAGATTCAGTTTTGAAAAGCCTTGTTTAATTCTTTCGATAAAAAATTCTTATACGTTATTTTAGACCGAAAATGTTGTGTCATCTTTATGCCATTGGTTGATAATACCATCGCACCATACTAAAACAATTACTACAATTTTCACATTACCAAATGTCACCAGCTTTGAAGTAATGGCAACCCTTTAAGTAATTTCTTGAACATTTACTTGATTTTCTATTGCCACTATGCTTAAAGGTTGCATGCCGCTATCTCAGCGTTTCAAAAATGTTATTGTTTTTATTCAATCTAGGGATATTGTAATACTGCAAAATAGATAATAGTAGATTATGTTATTAGGAGTAAAAGTGATACTTTATGTAGCGAAGCTGAGTTTATTTAGCCGAACGTTAGTGAGGCAAATAATTCAGCCAAGCCACATAAAGTCACTTTTACTCCGAATAACATATACTATTTTATCCGCAACGTATTCAGGTAAATTTCATTAATATAAATTTAAAAAAAGGATGCATCGGCCGGGAATCGAACCCAGGCCACCCGCGGACAGGCGAGCACTGTACCCCTGCGACCCACGGCGACAGATGCTCCGATCCGCTGCTTAAAGGTTTAATTAAATTAAAACTTTTTCGTACTCTTTTTGAAAATAAAAACCGGCCTACGATCTAAGTCTAAAAATTATCAAAATTTTAAGCCATCATGCAATTTAATCGGTCCAGTATCTTCGGAGGAGATAGCGAAACAAACATAGGCTTAGGCAGATAAAGTAACATTTTACCTTGTCAATAAAGACAAATGACAAATGATTTATTGTTATAAGATTATGTGTTCGCATATTTAAAGTTTACATATTTTGTAATGCGAAGTTAAATATTACGGTAATTAGCTAAAAACTGATGAGTTCCTTACTTAGTTAGACGGAATAAATTTTAGTAAATTTGGGAAAAAGCTCTCACGCTTTATTTTTGTTTTTACTGCAGACTCTTCGCGTTCGCCCTTAAAAGGCGTGAAACTGTCTAAATTCCGCAGGAACTGTAATTGGAAGGTCTATGATCTTTCGATTTCGCTGGCTGCCATTAAGAAAACTAACAGGAAGTAAGCCATCAAGTTCGAAAATTGGTTTAGGGTTTCAAAGCCGTTAAACTTATCGCAGCCCTGATGATAGTCCTAGATGCGTTTATAAGACTCGGCCAGACCGAACGGCGCTGATGGCTGCATTTGTTTGCGCCATTGAAAAGTTTTTATCGTTTTTTCACGCCCTAATGCCTCGTCATATTTTTTATTGTTTGTTCTCTCTGATCCCTTTATTGCTGCTATTGCTGATATGTTATGAGTATGGCGTTATTTGTAGCTCTTTCGATTCGACTAAAGGGCGAAAAGGAATTTACTGATGGAAATGGAAGATTACTTGCATCTACAAATTTATGAATGTGATATAATAATGTTGCTCTTATCTAAAATGGTAAAACCAACGTCAAAAATGCTTTTTATTTTCAAATTATTGCATTGATTGGTTATTAATAATTTTCCTGAAGCTTATAACTGGCTAAGTATCAAAATTGATGACGGCTTTGGGGTTATACTCTGATATATACAATATCTAATAGCTAAGAATAATTACGACTGGTACTGAACGCTTGCATATTTCAAATAATTTGACAACTTCATTCTAAAGAACATTTTAATAGCCCACTGCTTCTGTGATCATATATGTAAAACACGTTAGCAACTAATAGTTAGGTTAAATAAAAACTGGAAGGAAATGCGTTTCCTGCACAGGAACAACGTTTTCAGCGGAATAATTTATAGTAATTTCTTGCTATATATGTTTCTTAAATATTATTGGTCATATAAAAATTTACTCCGGAGGACATTTAAATAATTTTCGACAGAAAAAGAGCGTGTAACAGCAAATAAAAAAAATTTTTTTGCCCTACTCGCAATAAACCATGGCAGGCTTATAAATAATAAGTCCACTCATTTAAAAGTTTTGAAAATAACTCCTCCCCTTGTAGATGCTATAAGTTCAGCAAGGCAGCGTTTTCGTTTCCACATAAATTTTAAGAAGTTTTATTACGGTTGTGCTTTCAAATCCCAAATTAAATTTCATTGAGAAATTACGCTTGAAAATAAAAACTTGATCTCTTCAGATTCCAGAAAATCAGAATTTTGTTTTCAAGTCGCTAGTTTTTTATAACTTTAATAAGATTGATTAAATTAGGAAATGTATAAAGCGGTACGACTTGTTTCTAATAGTCAGCATTTTAATAATTTTGGTTTTAGATTTGGTATTTTAATGTAAATTTACACACAGAGGGGGGAAGAGAGATCTATAACTTGGTTCGTCCATAGTAAAAATTAATGTAGCCTTTGTATTACATACAAAGTCACAATTTTGTTAGTATAGAAAATCGATTTGGAAATAATTGCTGAAACAAAACCGTTCATATGATAACATGTCTTATTGATTACAACACGAGAGATTGTTTTAAACAAAATTTTTGAATACTATCGATAATTGAATTGAAGGTGAGTCAGATTTCTTTCAATTAACGACGTGTTTTGGTAATATAAATTGATCTTTTTTCACCTGTAATCATTACTGCTATGAGCGATGCTATGCGTGTGAAAATACTAACTTGGATTGATTATATTAAACGTACAATAAAGTACTTATATGAGCCTTTATATTGTCTTCTAATACAGCCAATCAGTTTCTGTTCTTCTACCTGCTCTGATATAATCATAAAGAAAGCTCCTTTCTATTTTATGTAAATTGATTTAAATATTCAGTATCTGTAAGCAGCTCTTAAGTAATATTAAAAACAACGTATTAATTTATTCAAGTAGAATTAAAACAAAATTCATGAATAATTTTTTATCAATGTGTGACGAATAGGAATCTTGGAAGTTCTGGTTTCAGAAAAAGTAAAATAACATTAAAATTAAAATCTCTGATTATTAAAAAAAGATAAATATTTATAACTGAAGCTGAAAATCTCCATACAATGAACAGAGAGGTTACATAAAAAATTGTATGAATTTTCGAAGGGAATATTAAGAGATATTTTTAGAAATAGAGCCCAATATTCAAAGTCGTTAATAGTATATCATTACTCTGAATATTGATACTTTAGAACTACAATTCAAAATATCTCTGCAATCAAAGAAATAACGTAAATCTTTACAGTACAGGCGTATGTCGATACATAACTCGTCAAATAGGAAATGATAACCCTAGTTTTATTAAGCTGTCAAAAGAAAATATTGTATTTAGGTACGAGTGTTAATGGTGATGCAGTTTTTAATCCATCATTTCCATTATACTATCAAAATTCAAGGCTACTAAATGTCAACGTATGTTACGGTCTAAAATGACTTTTAAAACACCGCGCCAGCTCAAACAAAACGTCACGAAAAAGCTAGACGGCCGGCGCGGACGATAACTTTCATAATCGGGAGAGTGACTCACCTAGGACCCTTGCCCTGCCCGTAACAAGATATGCCGACTAGATTCAGTGAAACAAGCGGTGATCCAACACGATATTACCTACGGGAAAAGGGCTAAGGGACGGTAAACAGATATAAACATTAAATTGAGCGCCACCCAGTTTCATCAATAAGAACGAAATTGCAAAGATAAACCCACGGTGAAACCGAAAAGCAAATAAGCCTACCTTTCGACTTTTCACCTTGGCGAAATCCAAAGGCTAAACGGAAAATAGCAGAATCGGTGTGTACACCGCGCACCGGCGGGCGATCCAGCTTGAAGGCGGAAAGATTGCGAGTGAAATTACTTCCAAAAATCTCCCACTTGCTCTTATAGACTGCGTTTTAAATTAGAACACGAAAGCACTCCAGTAGCCAAGCTGGCAACAATTACGAGACTAAAACGAACACAGGTGTTCAGCCACAGCCCGGATCGAGGGCACAGCTGTGTGACGATTTGAACAAAACTTAATGCATACTCAAATTCAACGGAAAACTATTAAAGAAAGCTGTAATCTTAACTATATAGAAGTTAAATGATTCATACATTTATAAGATCTAAAAGTGTCCTGACACGTAACTGTATGTTTGATGAAAATTTTGTGCCTTCTTCTGCTAAATAAGAATTTATTTCAAAATAATGTTAATGTAAAGTGTGGAACTGTTCAGGATCAACTGGCCAATTTTAGTAGTAAACATAAGGTCTAATTTGGAGGCGTCACAAGGTCTTAGTTTATTTTAATATATTAAAAAGTAGTACAAGTTGAGAGAATGGCCCCCCGTGCAAATGCTCGACTTTCAAGCGGTCGATCCGGGTGGATTCTCGGTGACTCTAGAATGATTTTAAAAATCATTTGACCAATTGCAAATTTACTAGTCCAAATTTAGGTGATTATCGAAATGTATGTCGTCAGAAATTTCAACCAGCGTTTAATCTAGCATCATAGTGCTTAGTTCTTTGAGTTTTATTGGTTACCTAGCCCGTTTTACTTCCTTCATCTAAAAGACTAAGAATATATTGTAATCGCGAAAAAATCACCTTCTGAAAAACAGGTTTTCTCAGTTTCGTCTGTATGTAACGATATTTTGCATGCGGACTATATGCCTTCCTGGCATAAAACGGAGAAAAGTTTAATAAAATCTATACAGGATGAGAAACTTAAAAAACTAACCCCTGCATATTTTTGCTTCAACTCAAAAATTTTCACACAGCTCAGATGTTTACCCTTGACGACAAAGAAAACATATTTTGTACCCAAAAAATACAGGGTTAGCACGTTAAGAAATAAAATTGTTTATTTTCATTTTAACTGATAAATAGATAAAAGTAATAATTTTCACCGCCGCGCCGGTAATGTTTGTTTATTTGAAAATTGATGTAATTTGCATTACTAAGCGCTTTCTTTTATTCTTTCAATATTATTAAGAAGGTTAAGATATTTTTACCCCTAGTATACTTTGATTTTTAAAGTTGTTTAGTTTTACAACGTCCAATTGCAAGAGAAGTTCTGAGTAAAGCCCATTACATATTTTTGTATTATTTATTGCATAGTATATGTAATAGCCGATCCTCTATCAGTGCTACAAAATTTCAATTATTTTCTTTTAACCTG
The DNA here is from genome assembly GCA_940337035.1 of Agriotes lineatus. Classification (NCBI taxonomy): domain Eukaryota; kingdom Metazoa; phylum Arthropoda; class Insecta; order Coleoptera; family Elateridae; genus Agriotes; species Agriotes lineatus. Next base: position 125,044,757 of record OW679195.1, read on the forward strand.
CATGGGCAAACTAAGCAGAATACATTTTTTACAATAAATTTTTCACTCAGGCTAATCAGGCTATTATTGCAATTTTTTAACCTCTTTTATATATACAACAGACTGTTCACCTTGATTGAGGCAGTCAAATAAAACACATAAAACAAAGAGTGACCTCATTTTTCGAGGATAACCTCCGAAGATATAATGTAACGTCTAAAAATAAAAATTTTCAGTAAATGTACATTGTCAATTATGACCTCTCTCACGAAGATCGATTTATAAAAACAAGTTAACAAACAACGAGCAATGGTAAATTCCTCATCCGACAGAAAAACCAATGTCTGTATTAGACAGAAAGCGAAAGCCACAGATATACTTGAAAGAACTTACAACATTAAAATGAAGCTGAGCAGACCGTGCAACCCAAATAGAAACAGATGTACAAAACAAAAAGGATACTTCAGTGGGGACCATGGGCTTATAAACGAAACAATCAAAGACCGCCTAATATTAAAATATATTAAACAAATAGCCAGGATGAACTGAATAAATGATGCGTGAAACAGAATAAACTAGAAACGGGCTAAGAAAAATTAACAAACATATTAATTTGACTGCCCTCGCCTAAAAGACGAATAAAGTATTGTAATCACAAAAAAAATACCTTCGGGATTTCTTCACTTCTTCACGTGTCAGGGTAACTGTGACAAAAAACAGTTTTTCTCAATTCCGTCTGTCTGTCTGTTTATCTGTCTGTCTGTCGGTCGGTCTGTCTGTCGGTCTATCTGTTTGTCTGTCTGTCGGACTGTCTGTCTGCCTGTCGAGATAATTCCAAAATAATTTTTTGGGCGAAGACGATATTATGCATGCTGATTATATCTCTACTGGTACGAAATCGAGATAATTTCGGACAAATATATACAGGGTGAGCACCTTACAAAATACAATATTGTTTAGCTTTGCGTTAAGTGAGAACTACATAAAAGTAATGATTGGCACATAAGTCAGGTTTTACACTTGGCGAAAAGGGAGCCCAACAGATACAGAGTAATGTCGTATAAGAGTCAAAAAGTTTGAACAACAGGTGCATTCTGTTAAATACAGCCGCGCATCGCAAAGCTAGGGAACGTCTTTAAATTCGCGTTCGCTGACGCTGTACTTCGAATTCCACCGCCAGGAGTACATTTTTATTGATGTAGTTCGCAATTCAAAGTGTTTCCTTTTATTGTTTTAGTATTATTGTGTAGTGCCACGACGCCCACTTGCGAGGAAAGTTTTGAGTAAAGCTCTTTACAGATTTTTACTTCCCTCGTCAAAAAGACGAAGGAAGTACTGTACGCGAAAAAAACCACCTTTCAAGATTTCTCCAGATCTTCACGTTTCCTGGTCCCTAGATGACGAGAAACAGGTTTTCACAATTTCGTCTGCCTGTTTGTCTGACTGTCTGTCTGTCTGACTTTTAGTTGTATAACTTAAAAACTATTTGTCGGAGGAAGACGATATTTTTCATATACATTATGTGTCTACCTGGCATGAAACCGAGCAAATTTCAGACAAATATACAGCCTGTTCATAATTAAGTGTGCACTATTGCTATCTCGGTTTCTATTATACCTACGAATTTGGTTAAATTAGTAAAATAGTAGCATTTTTTGTTCCAATTAAAATGGCGCAAACAAAAAAACAATTGAGCATCGGGTTTTTGACATATGCCAAAAAAATGCATTTTTTTTAATGGAACTCCCTATATATTTTGACGTCAATCGATAGCCAATCTTCTTCTGAACAAAAAACTTCTTATACTCTACTATCCTAAAGTTAATAACAATGGAGATATACGCCTGTTCAAAATTAAACGTGCACTATTGCTAACTTGTTTATTATGGGAGCTACAACATCGGTTAAATAGGCAAAATAGTAGCATTTTTTACGTGCATTACGGGGGTAATTATAAAAAACAATTGAACATCGCATTTTTGAGATATTTACCAAAACTTTTGTTTTATTGGAACACCTTATACGTTTTAACATATTCTGAAATAACATGACCTTCTCTACAAAAAAAGTTTAAATGAGTTGCTAGAATTTTATTTCAAAATATGTTAAAATGTATAAGTAGGGTGTTCCAATAAAAAAAACGTTTCGCTAAATATCTCAAAAATGGGATGTTCAATTGTTTTTTTATAATTACCACCGTAATTCACGTAAAAAACTCTACTACTTCGCCCATTTAACCGACATTGTAGCTTCCATAATAAACAAATTAGCAATAGTGCACATTTAATTTTGAACAGGCTTATATCTCCATTGTTATTAACTTTAGGATAGTAGAGTATAAGAAGTTTTTTGTTCAGAAGAAGATTGGCTATCGATTGGCGTCAAAATATACAGGAAATTCTATTAAAAAAAAATGAATTTTTTGACATATGTCAAAAACCCGACGTTCAATTGTTTTTTTGCTTGCGCCATTTTAATCGGCACGAAATATGCTACTATTTTACTAATTTAACCAACTTCGTAGCTATAATATCAACCGAGATAGCAATAGTGCACACTTAATTTTGAACAGGCTGTATACAGGGTGGGCACCTTCAAAAAATTAAATTTTGTTTAAAAGGAGCAACAAATTAGTGCGTTACTTAATACAGCTGCAACGCAGTAAATCGAAGGGTCGGTGCTCCGTAGCTCAGGTAGAAATAGCACCTTCTCTTGCAATATCTCACAAAACGTTGGGACCGCATACGCGGTCTGCCTGCCCTTCGAATTCGACCACCGATAACGTTTTCTTTATTTGAAAATTGATTTAATTTATTAGAAACGTGAAGATATTGGTACTCCAAACTTAATTTGATTTTTAAAATTATTTAGTGTCACAATGTCGACGAGGGAAGTTTTGGGTAAAGCCTTTTACAGATTTTTTGTACTTTTGCTTTATCTAACGGCATTCATTGCTGTCCTCAGCTTTTTTTCGGTGTAGTGAAAGCGCTACTAGGATTTACCAATCTTGGCTAACTCGGCAAGTAGGGTTCGCCTTTTAGAATACGTTGCCGTTATTTAAATTTCAGTGACTATTCAATTCACCTGTCATCTGTCAAAAAGTGACCAATAACAATCCAGAATCCTGACGTTTCTTGACCAATCAAAAAAATATCAGCGGATATATCTTCCTAGAAGGTATTCAAGTGACTATTTTTAACAAATGCGATTTTTATTAGAAAAAGTCAATATTAGTGTCCTGTTACTATAGAAATTGCGTAGTTTTGTTGCTAGATTTACTGAAAACGAATTTGAAAAAGTAGTTTGGTTCATTAAATAGTCCCTCGAATACCATTCTTAGTCAAAGTTAAGTAGATTATTTTTGCGGTGGTAACACTACTCATGTCCATTGCGCTTGGGATTAGGACTCGTGCTAGCGCACTCGTCCTAATCATACCAAAGCGCAATGGACATTCGTGACACCACCGCAAAAATAGTCGACATAACTTTAACTACTCATGGTATTATAAGTGAATATTCATCTTCATCGGCTAATGTCCTGCTTGCTACGGTCAATTGCTGGTAGCAAAGTATATATTAGTATTTAGCCGGTACAGAGTTACACCTGGCAATATAGTCGGCCAGTTTTCCATTCAAAGTCGACAAAACGCTGTATAATTATACACACCAGTAAGTAACAGCAATGGTCACTCACTGAAAAGGTGAGAAATTTCAAACTCACTAAATGACCGCAGAGCTAACAACTATGGTTTGGGGTTGCAGTAATTTTAGTGTTACCAGAGAGGCTGTGGCCGGTATCCCGGAAACAAAGTAAAAGCGTGTGTTGTTCTTATAGCATTGTGTAATGTCTACTTGACAACACCAACAATTCATACGATATGAACAATAGCTGGATTCAATCATTATGATAAATTGAGGTACAATCCAAATCACCCAAGTGCAGCTTACACATTTCAAAAGGGTATAGTGGTGAGATATGACAGAATTTGAGTGGCTGAAGTTACTCTAGTGCTTAGTCTAAAATAATCCGTAATTTGCCGAGAATTTACTGGGGTGTAGTTAATTACTGGTACACATGGAGTTGGACAGGAAATAGAAGTGGTAAAAAACCAAAAAAAGGGAAAATGGTGGACATAACTAGGAAAGGCAAGCAGCTAAACATATTATTATAAAAAATAACGAAAGTAGATGACATATTTGAAAAAATTACAATTCAGAAATAGGAGTGGGTAAACTATATAGCGATATCGCTTAAGGTGCATAGAAATGATTACAAAAACCTATTTTCTTAAATGGGCTGAAGAAAGCTGAAGAATGCACAATTATCATTCGTAAATGCTTAGTTCAATAAGTAAGATTTGCAGATTTTTAGTTTTTATTAGGTTTAAGTTAACATTGACATCGGAATTATAGCAATAAGCTACCCTTGGAGGGACCACTCTAGTTCTGGTATTATTTTGGCAACATGTAACGTCAAGTGCCATCATCGTCTTGGTGTTAATAAGCAATTATATCGTTCAGATGATAGTAAATTAAGTTGTAGAATTATGTAGCCTTTAATTTTGTGGTACCAGGCGAGAGACAACAACTACCATAAAAAAAGGGTTTGCTGGGACGCAACCAAAAGGAAAAGCCTATGGAGAAAATTTGGTCCAGACAAGCCTATTATAAAGCACCGATGTAATCCGAAGGGCCTGACATGGCACCTTTTTGGTCATTCGGGTTTGGATCAAAACCATGTTGGTTCTTCAAGCCTGAACCAGAGCCAGTATTATTCAAATGAAAAGGATGAATTATTATAATATTTTAAATTTTCTTTTTTAAATAAAAGTGAATAGCTGTGTCCTACTACAAAAACAAGTAGAAAATGTTTGAAAGTGTCTGTGTCGCTATAAACTACTGTCTTACACTAATATTATCTATAGTCTGCATTTAGGGTAATTATCAGAAAATGTTTGATATCTTCACTTGCCTCTTAAACAATTTTAACCAGAAGCATAACAATTGCTAAACAAGTATGGCTCATGTCGTACTGCCTCTGTTTTATATCGATAATATTTTTCTTATTGTATCCTTTATAATTTACTTATGTTCATTCCAATAAGTTAGAAAGATATGACAAGAGTTGTAACTTCCTATTTTAAACTGGTTTCAAAAAATCTAGCGTTAAGCTGCTGGTTTGCAATTAATTATATAGCTTACAATTGATATATAACAATAATGATCTCCACATTATTGCAGTATAAGCTGCTTATAAATTATTTAAATTTAGGTCACCTAAACCCCACTGTTTATTACTACAACGTTTATGCTTTGCTACAGTGTTCGAATAAGGTATTGTGTGGAATAAAGCTTGGTTAGCATGATTAGTTTTGTGCTACCCACTATTACTACATCCCTTGCGTATTGCGTAGAGACGGTGGCACAAAATGCGTGGTTGTATACGCACATACCGTCTTAAGTTTAAATTACTACTGCACATGTTGCTCACTGAAACTACCGCATAACGAGTACAGCAATAAAATTTTCGCGTTAAAAGCAAATTGCATCTAGTTTGTATGTCGGTACTGGTAAAATAATCTCTTACTATCTCCTACAAAACAAATTGTGCATTTAGTTCCCTAACACAGTCTTGCAACAAATATTTACTAATATTAGAATAATATTAATAAGAAATCTAAGGAAGATTTTTAACTAAATCAAGTGGGAGAAGTTAAATTCCACGATAATTTCTGCATAAACGACTAGAATAAATTCGGAACCTCTACGAGGCAGTAGATTTTGTGAATGTACGTACGTCTAAGGACTAAAATAGGCATCAGTGAATATTTTAATTATAACTAAAATTGGAAGACATTTACGATATTAAATTATAAATTCTAATGCGGCTTTCGAAGTAGGGCAATCTACTGCACTAATAGTTTGGTCTGAAGCCAACTTGCTGTCGATGCTTCCAATTACTTAAAGTGGTAAAAACCAATTGCGAAAAGAGCAATTTAATTATTAATATTAGCCATATGTAAATAAATAAATTTTGCAGGTACATAGTACAGTTACTTAGTTCTAAGTTTATTGTAGATCTGTGAACATGCATGATGTAATATTAGTAAACGGGATTTTTCTAGGTGATCGGCATAAAGGACTACTTTGTAAGTTAAGTACTCTGGTAAAATTTTTTCAATAATTTACCCTAGAACACCACAAATGAGAGGTTCCTATAAAGGCGTCAGCTAAAATATCCACTTTACAAAAATTCCACTCATCAAATGAACATAAATTTGTATGGAAGGTCGCTTGAAATATGTCGTTGCTGGTAGTAAGCGAATATAAATTAAACCTTCTTACTGTATTATTGCAAAAGGTAGATTGTCTAATAGCCTATTGAGGTACAATTCTGAGATCAACGTCAGTGTAAACGATATTTCAATACTACTTAATATCTCTTATTTATTGTACGGCCTTTACCATTTATTCTTTTTAGCCCATAGTTGCCCATAACTAACACCCATCCTTTTTATTAATTTCCATTCCTTATGCTTTCTGTTTTTCGATTATCCATTTTTGCCCTGTAAATTTGTTTATATCGTTGATCTGTTAGGGGTCGTTCTCTGTTTCGTCAATGGTGCCATGTTCAGAATTTATTGTGCTATTCATTTATCTGTCTGACCAAATAGAGTAACTCTTTAAAATTTTACAATTGCCTTCTCTCTGCAACGTTACTTAGTTTTATTACAATTGTGGTCGATCTACTAGTTTTTCCGCAAGCCAGAGAAATTACCATTTATTGCCTCCGTTATTATTTGCTGTAGATGCGCGTGATCTGTTTTGACATCTATAAATCATGTTTTGTAGCCCACACTTATCGAAGCCTTTTATTTTTAGATATTAGAGGTATTCCTGTATTTCAGAACAAATCTCAATTTCCCGAGAGCTATGGAAGATACCCGATATTTTCGTTTTGTTTAATTTAATTATCACGATGTAAGTGAATCGTCTGCCCTAAATATAGAATTAGTTAACATTTTCTATATTTATATAATTTCTACTGCATATTCTATTGACATCATAGGTACTTCAGCGTTTATTTCCTTCATTTCACCTTATTTGCATTTTGCTGTAGTTATTTTACTCCTTCAAGTAATCTTCAAGTAATTTTTTAACTAACAGTAGTTTCCCCTTAGTTGTCAATCGATCTGTGCATTCCATTAATTCGCCATGAGCAAATCGAAGTAGTAGTGGAGCTGTTCTTAACGCATTTCGTATGCTCGATTGCACATTACACAGTGGTGAAAATCGTCTGCAACTGCATTGTACCTCTTGTATCTATTGTATTTATTCTGCCTGCCGACCGCCCCCGGATGATCGCGTGTGAGAAGTTTCGTCAGCCTTTTGATAACTGTGGTCAGTGAATGGTACACGTCAGAGATACTTAGACTGCACTTAGAGCATATGTATATACACACGCTGAAACAAAAACCGTGTACTTTTTCAATTCCATATAAATGGTAACTAGCAAACAATAATTACTCACTGTTTACAAAATTTAACTAAATTTAACGGGAAGCGATCGATTGCTCAGTTTTTGCGTTCTCCTTTTGATAGGTACGACAAATTGTATCATTTCCTATTTTATGATTGCGATTTTAGCGTAACCGAATCATTGACGTGGTAACTAATACCGGGAGATCAAAAATTATTGACTTGGCCGCTCTTATAAAATATGCCTTTAGTAAAAATGTGCCGCCTTGCACCGATTGCGTCTGAACTGCAGTAACTAACTTCAAGTCAAATAACACTAATTATTTAAATAGATCATGAAACAATAAAGAAGCCGACCTGCGATTAATTAATAAAATTAAGCAATGGCAGTAAAAATCGCAGATCAACCCCCCTACAGTTTATACACCACGGCAGCTCTGAAAACTCTTTACTCACCGCGATGGCCCTAGCTAACTCAAATTTCGGCTGCCTTGGATCGCAGGTTCAAATCATCAGCTGTGTACCCTGGAATGTCTTCAAAAAAGGAAAAGGAAATGGGCGCCAGAAATCAAAAGATTTTAAATAATAAGAGAAAATATACTGCAAGTGACTAGCGTTTAATTAATAAGTAATAAAAAGTCTTGAAGTGTCAGTAGTAAATAATCAGGATAATTAAAATGCAAATAATGTGATAACAAAGTTGTGTACGTTAACTGGTTGCGACACGCATAAAATCAAGAACCCCTTTCGGGTTATTTTAATAACTTTAACAACAAATTATTCGTGGCATAAGCTTATCACAGTCATTTAATAAATCCTTCTGTTTAGGCTATTGAAAATAAAAAAGCGTGACTGTACGTTTTACAGAGGGTCAATACACATCAAAATTGCAGCTTTAAATACTGAGCATAATTAACTATAAGCATAAAAATTCAAATGTAAAAAGCAAGAGCATGTATGAAATTGAACATTACATGTTAATAATTGCGGAACGTGTGAATTTAAATTCCAAATAATTACGGGTTTAAAATGTATAAATGTAAAATCCAGGTATTGAAGATAAGTTGATATTTAATCCCGGAGTAGCACTAACTAACCTCGAAACATAAGCTGGATGCGCCGAAAATTGCTGCGGAAGCATCCTCAAAAGGCAGCAAATACGCCGAACGCAGCAGGTGTCAAAAATGCGATAAGGCTAGCGCCTTGGCCTCCGAGATAAACTCGTGGTTGAAACTGGTAATTAAGAGCTAAGAAAAAATGTAATTACTATGCGAATAACAAAACAGAAAAGCGCCATCTTACCTGATCATAATCAGCCCTTAGGAACACAAAGCTCATAGAAATCGGTTGAGCGCACGTAATTTGACTTAATTTAAATCAAACCTCAGCCACGCCAAACACGGCGGGCCGAGGCGAGAACAGCAAGTGCTCGGACGAAAAATTCGTTTTCAAAAGAAGGCTCTCACTCTGATAAGAGATAGCACGGGTCGAGAGTTCATCGCGCGAAAAAAAGAACTCGAACCAGGTACAAAATGCGCTGGTTTGGAAAATTGAAGAATTTGAAATGCAAAGGATTTATAATTCAAATAAAAATATACAGGTTAAGCCTGAAATAATTGGATAACTGGCGAAACAATTAGGCGAAGCCAAAAAATTGTTTCAATCAAAGTTGATGTTTGAAATATGCACCATCATATACACGAATCTACTCTTCTTTTCGGGATTTCAAATACTCCATACAGCTGTTCTTCGGTTATTATTTGCACAGCACCTTCTATCGCTTCTTTTAATTCGTCCAACGTGTGCTATCGATTCTAGTAAATTATATTTTTTAAATGGCAGAATACAAACTAATCCAGAGGAGTAAGATCTGGCGACCTTACCTGAAAATTTTTCTCCCGATAGCTCGGTTACGCTTCAATAAACTGACAAGTTACTCCGGCAGTACGTGCAGTGGCATTTTCAAGCTGAAAATAACCTCCCTGGAGCTCATCATCACGAGATGCCTTCCCTCTAACAACGCTTCCTCTATTTTGAAAGCGATCAACAACTCTGTGAATGTGACGGCATAAAATTCGTGATTAACTTCTGCTTCGGGAAATCATTCCCAGAATTTGTCAACACACGGCATTATTGGGTGAACCCACCTTCCATTTTCATCTCTATTTCCATCTCTGAGATAATAATAATGGTGAGGCATTAACACCCCATGAAGGAGCTTGGCCTGCAAGGCGGAAGGTCAGAGCTTCCGTATCCTCGCTTTCACACCCGGATGTCGCGTGGAAAATTCATAGCACGTGGTGATGTGACGAGCATCACGCATTTGACAACCGCATTATTACACTTTGTTCTTTCGACCGCAGGTTCCCAGTTATTTAAAGCGCCTGGGTAGGCCGCCCGCCAGACATCGATCTGGGATTTGAACTCCAGAAATCCGCACTGCAGTCCGATGCTCTAACCATTGGGCTACGCTGGCGCTCTCTCGGAGATACGATTGGAAAAGGAATTTGTTCTCAAGTGAAAATGGCATGATTGCAATCACCCGTTCTAACCTAAAATACAAATATAAATATAAAAGGAAGAATTGACTTACTTTTGTCACAAACGTGGATGCTAATGTTAGTTTTGAAGAAACTGTTAAAATTAGCGAAAACTAGAGAAATTAACGAAAAATGTACATTTATAGAAAATACAAACAAGGTGAAACTGACAGCTGATAAACAGCTAACTTTACTGCAAAAACTTGACGTAGATATTGATAACCTCTGCGCGGAAGAAAATTTTTTTCGGTAGTATCGAATGTAAGCCTGTGATCAGTTTAACTATTTATCCATGCTTCGCCTAATCGTTACCGAGCGCGGTAGATTAATAAGATTATTTTACGCTAAGAATACACCTCCATATACTATTGAATGTATTTATTTTCAATCGGAAAATATTAGGTAGTAGAACACTTTGAAAAAGGTTCTCCCCTCTTTACTAGGCGATGAATTGAGGTGGGAGAAATATATAAGAACTATAACGTCTTGTTTCAGATTATTCGATTTCTTGTTATACCGATGGGGCCACAATTATATATAACAGCAATGAGATAACATGAACAAGAAAATAACACGTATTGCTTGAGTAAGCAAGAAATAAACATAGTAGTAAATATTCGAGTAGGCATGACGCTTATTTTAATTATGACATAAGTCAACTAAACATGCCTACTAAAATAATTTTATCATATGGTCATCTCTTTCTTACTCAAGCATTCTATTTTGTTGTTCATGTTATCTTATTGCTGTTATATATAATTATGGCCCCTTCCGTATATTCGAACCATATGACAATGAGATAACCATTTAATGATTTTTTAATAATATGTTTAATAATAATCTTACTGGGCTTTCGGCCGCAAGATGAAGCATATTTTATCTATTGATTAAGATACCTTCCAAATCCAATTAGTACGTCAACATTTCCTAAATGCCAGTGTCTTATGAACGCGAAAAGAAAAGGGACAACGTTGCAGTAATTAAGCCTTGATTTGTATTACTTGATTTACTTGATATTGCTGTGTGTCAATTCTGCTCTTACACCCGTGTTGAAGTGCAAATTCTACATGAATATGAATATTCTCTTTACAGAAAGCCATTAAGAGAACTAATTGTAGTTTTAATTTAAAAAAAAGGTAGGTTGCAAAATCAGGAAATATAATAACAAAAACAATTGCAATAAGAAAACTAACAAGTCTCAGGACAATCTCTATTCGTACACATTCTAAGAAAGAATTTAAGATGTCTGATAATTATATAATTTTCGTGTGGGAAAATTTATTATACATGTTTTGAAACAGAAAAATTAACGTTATCAACATTGCGGCTACTACATCGTTAAAGGAACAGTTTAAGATAAGCTGAACTTTATTAAGAAATCAGCTTGCCTTAATTAATTCATTTACATAGAAGTATGGATTAAATGGAAATAAAGATATCTCATTTCGCTTCTAATTGAATTTATTGTAAACATTATCAACGCAGCTTCTAATTTAAATTTAATAGGAGCCTTAACCAAGTGCAACCAGGTCGTTTCAAGCATTTATAGTTCTATCAATTAAACGGAAATGAGCACGCAGTGCATTTGTAGTTTTGTATTCTATTTTTTACTACAACGATCGGTTACTGTTTTCACCATATGTTCTCTTATAAGAAGGATTTTTTTTGCGATTGTTCTCAACCTTGCCTTTTTCAAAAGACTAATTCATACTAGAAATACGAGCAATAACAGTAAAAAAGTTTTATGGGTAGTGTTTGCATAATTGTCGTGTTAGATACTAAAAGTTAAAGAACAAGAAACATTAAAGTTTTGATTTAAACATGTGAATGAAAGACTACAATAGAATGATCAGCAATATATGAATAAGTAGTCCTAGTGGTCGGATAAGGTTCGATGCAATGTGTGGACCTAAAATTATAACGAAATCAGTATTCTTCTATTGCAATCCTTTCCAAAGTTTACATCGCTATACTCTATCTTAAGTCGTTTCCATGTCAATGCAAGCAAGATGTACTTTTTGTCTTTTTAAGTTTTTTGCTCTAATATCAACAAGTTATCCACACATAATCAGCTGGTTATAAGTTCACGTCGTTTCTCTCTGATTCGTTCACTAATATTCCATCTTAGTCTACTTTGTGGTAAATTCCAAATAACCTCTATAGCTTCCTGGGTCTTTTCTATTGCCTTGACACAATGTACGATGTTCCGCATTGTTTAGAAATTTGCTTTAAACTCCAAAAATCTTGCACAATATACCATACATTTAATTTGTTCTACGAAGACTATGCCTGGATCAGGTGATAGTCGACTTTTCATTCGCATTACATTAGTTGTAATCTCTTCTGTCGAAATTTTTACTAGGTCATTATTGTACTCATCTTGGTATCATAATTGACTCTCTAAATATTCTGGTCGGGTCTTTAGAAAAAGACCTTTGTAGTTCTTCTTACCTTCATTATTTATGCTACTACAGAACTACGTCTGGGTTCCAGAAAATAATATACCACTATTAACTATATCGTTATAGGCCCTGAGGCAAATGTAACTCACAAATGAGAGCAATTTATTAGGCAAGGAAGAATTCCATCGGGAGGTATCAGAGGCAAAAGAAGTCAAGATCTTATAATCGCAGAATACCACAATGCAAGAGTTGAATCCAGGCTAACTGATGAAGTGGTCCGCCAGTATGGGGAGGAGTTTACGACGACGTACATATAGATTTATGCAAATGAAATAGCTTTAGAGTAAGAAATACATATTTCAACCACAAAAACATATATACAAAAATATATCTAGAAGAAATCGCCGTTACAGCCAAAATCAATTATCGACTATGTAATTAAAAAAATAACAACATACATCTGCTGCAACAAGAAAATATTAGAGAAGTATTAGACGTATTAGAAATAAGACTACAAGAGGAGTTAAGGGAACTAACAAGACTCTGTAATATTGAAGAAGACGTTATACATAAAGCAGCAAGAGAAACATTGGAGAGTATGAAAAACTAAATAAAGTACAACAACCATTATGGTTTACTGAAGATATACAAGAGCTAAGTTTTGGGAAAAATAAGCTGTATCACAGTTTGTTAAACAACAGAACAAATAGAAGTAGAAAAAAAATTTAAATAAGGAGCAGAGGTATTGGAAGAAGATTAAAGGAGGAAAAATAGAAATTTTGGAATCAATAGAATCAACAAAAGTATAGAACAGCATTAAAACAATCAGTTGAAGAATACTTAATGTAAATTCTTGTTTTGTCTACCTAGACTAAACTTTATCTTTTGCAGCCATTCTTCTCGTAACTGTAAACTTTTGAGAAAACTAAAGAACTTTACGTTTTCTCTGAATATATTGGCTGTCAGGGGTATTGCTTTTGCAATGTCGCTTATAGTCCCAGTAGTCTGAATACTGCTAAAGAAATGTGACTGTTATCATTTAAAAAGGAGTAAAACCTAAAATACGTGCCATTATTTTACCATGTATATGTTACAGGAAATGTATGAAACCTAGGAATTGTATACAATTCCTAGGAAATGTATATAATGTCGAGTCAATTTAGGAAATGTGTAAAATAATTTGTCAAAGGTTTTTTAATACATATATTTCCTAGGAAATGTATGTATTTCCTAGGCATTGTATGGAATTCCTAAATCGTACTAGGAAATATATGAAAATCTACATTATACTGTAGAATTTGTGAATGAATGAAAAATAGAACACAGATGAACTGAGGTTTTCCTTAGCAGTGTGACAATTTTTTAGTGCTACTAACCTAACCTAACCTAACCTAACCTAACCTAACCTAACCTAACCTACCCTAACCTAACCTACCGACATGACATCCCGAATTTAACACATTTCCGATTCCAGTTTAGGAAATGTACACAATTCCTAGGAAAGGTGTATAATAAAATGTATTTCATACATTTCCTGGCGATTTTAGGCATTATATACATTTCCTAGGAATTCTATATAATGACGGATTAGATACATTTCCGGTAACATATATACTTCGACACTTTTTTATTAACCTTAGAATATTAAAGAACCACGAAAAGAACTTACACATTTTGAGTTTTCTCATGATGAAATGGAAGACAATCTTCATGATAACCTTTAAGATTTTAGATAAAGTTCATACTACTTTATCACGTGTGCATTTTTTCAAGACATGTCAGGGAATATATAAAAAAAAATTGGAAAACGATTGCATTGAACAAATACGTACCGTGAAGTGTCCTCGTTCTTCAGATCTGAATCTCATTAATTCTTGTAGATGAAGTATTTTAATACTTGCTCAAGAGTTCCTCATTAATAACACACTGTCTAATAATCGTCAAAACGCATCTATTCTCAAACTGCCAGTACTTGTTGCTCAGAAAAACAACCAGTTAGAAATGGATGTTACTGAAAAATACGTCCTTCATCTCTGCTTCAAAAGGAACCTGGAAGATAATAGTATTTGAACCGTAATAGTTATTTACTTTACAAGTAGGAGGTTTTTGAGAACATGTAAACTGGTTAAAGAAAAATCTCTTCATTTAGACAACTGTAAAAGAACATTTACAGGATTTTTGTAACAGTAGTTCATTAACAGGGCTAGATTACAGTCTCTAGAAGCCATTTAAAGAAATATTAATTATCATTGAAAGAGATTTCTCTTAAAAGCGCCTTGCACTACAAACGTAAAGATTATGCCAACATATTACTTTTGGGTAAATAATAAAAAATCTGGTGTGATACACGCACACAACTTCCTTTTACAGTGATCTTGTAATTAGCTAAAAATTTTATTTTAAATTTTTAAGCATTTGTCAAAATTTTTAAAAAAATTACAAATTCTACAAAAATCGTACAAAATAGAGCGTTGGTTGAAGAGACAAATTTGCTCTAGAATTTTAAGCTGAATTAAAAAATGTAATAATATACCGGGTGTTATATTTAAAATAGGAGTTAATAAAAAAAATAGAAAAAAAAACAAAAGAAACCCACTTTAGAGGTATTCAACTGGGAAATCACCTATCTCACATCAATACACATTAAAAATGTAATAAAAATTTAAAGTTTAAAAAAATCGTTAGAGCCGTTAAAAAAACGAAAAAAACTGAAAAATCACAAGAGTAAACACCTACGTTCGGTTATGCGATTTTCTTCAATAGCTTGGTGTTTCATCTACACAGTACACAAAACTTATACATACCTCTTTTTTTTTGAGATATTCTGTTCACAGACAGACAGACAGACCAATGAACAAAAATATGTTTTTTTGGTATCAGGGGACTCTAAAACGTGAAGATCTGTTGAAAACTCAATTTCGAATTTTTGGGGTGAATCCCATACTTCCTTTATCGGAAAAGGAAGTAAAAATGTAAATAAGTAATTAGCATTTTACATTTTCTTTACATATAAATCTTCAAAGTCGTCGCCTATAAAGAATAATTTTAAAATTAAGTCTTCGTAGGTATGTGAAATTTTGAAAAATATTAAGAAAATTGAAAAATTAAATTTTTATTAAAATTAAAGAAAAATAGTTGTTTTCTGTCCTTTAGATTGTTCAGTTAGCTAAAACTAACTCACGCAAAAAAAATCTCATTGAAATATTAATTAATTTCTGTAAAATAGTACTTTTTGGATTTTGACAATTTCGAAAAACCCCATTTTCTGAATAAATAAAAACCACTCGGTATAATAGATGCTAAATAGGGTTTTAGACAAACACAAATTATTGCAGTAAATAGAATTTTTGAAAAATCAAACATAAAGGTTTTCCCATATGATGCCGGCTTTTTGGCAAATTTGCTTTTCTTGTGCACATGTTTGAAGTCAGTTTCAGCCCGTGAATACTACAGGTGTATGCTAGCTTTCTGTCTTTTGGCAAATAGTGATCGTAACTACGACACAGGTATTTAAGAGTTTCATGCAAACTGAACTGGCTAGGTAAAAAACGAAGCAACTACCTTACATAAATGTGAAATAATCGTTAAAACGTCAAAATGCTCAACTGACTTAAGTAGAACTAACGCATTTCTATGGAAACGAATAATAGTTCTGAAATAAGTGAACTTGATTTATTAGTAAAATGTATTTATTTTTGAAATTCTATCAAAATTTTGTTAACATAATTCTGTAGTTTTTTACATAGATTCGAATTTTATAAACAAAAGTACAGAGAGGAGGTAAACGTCAAAAATATGTTTAACTATGTCCCCCCATCTCCCTATTACCTCACAAAAGTTTCATGAAAATATTGTAAAATGTTTTCATGATATCGTCTTGCAACGCTTTAAAAAACTCACCTGGTATAATAATAGTTTTATGTATAAAAAAACTCAAGGCGCAGTTCAGATATATTGATTTCCAACTTGGCCTTACGATGTACAAAATAAAACTTACGCTGTAATGTATAAACCTAAAACAAATCAAATAAATGGGTTAAGAGTAGTACAATTATTATTTGAAGACAAAAAAGTAACTGCTCTTTAGTAAGAAACTTACCTACACACACTAACAGCCAGTCTTACGACCGGTCTTATGAAGGCCACTAATCTGACGTTAACTTTAATTCGCTGTTAAAATAAACAAAAGCGCATCAACATTTGTTTACTAATGAATAAAATGTCATAAGCACTGACGTTTTGATGTGCTTTTGTTTATTTTAACAACGAATTAAAGTTAACGTCAGATTAGTGGCCTTTATAAGACCGGCAGTAAGGCTATTTGGATAAAATATATTTAAGATAATATTTTCGAAAAGCTTTACCAGATTTGGTTTTCAGAAAATGCGGTAAATTATTGTAAACTTACTTCATATTATATTGAAGGATTAATCAAAGAAAGAAAGTTTGTGCTTCAGTGCTTTTATCCTTAGCTGTTAAATCTGGATTATGTACATCAGTTAGAAGTTTTATTTGTCATACATAGTGCATAGTTTTATTGAGTTAAATTAGATATAGTAAATTGCACATCTATGTGCTATTAAAAGCTCTTCCAATGTTAATCCATAAAATTTTATTTGCCCTTTGCCACTATAACTCAAAACGTCTAATTCACTTGGATTATTAAAGTTACTTTTAGACCCAGTGTTATTATTTATGTATAAATAATTAACTTTAAATAAATCTAGCTCTGTCGTTAGTTGTTGTAATATGAATATCCCTCTCAGATTAGAACATGCACTTAGTTTAATTTACTTCCATAATATTTTATATTCAAATTCAAAATCTAGTTGGTATCTTTCCTTAATCTAAATTCAACTATGGAGTTCATGATCAGATCCTTCTTATATGAAGAATTAATAGCTCTTGTATATTTACTTCATAGAACTGTCAGTTCTTATCTTGTTTGGCGATAGGACTTCCTTATGATAATAACTATTGTTAATTCAGTAGAGCTCTGCTTATTAGCTTATTAGAAGTTTATTTGCCACATACTTCAACACCTTTAATTCGTATTACTCCAAGATGTTCACATGTTGACCGTCTGTATCTTCGCATACGTACTACCATGTAGCTCGCACTCGTTGTCAGCAGTTGACATTCTCCTAGTTCTACTCCAATATGTTGATTGGTTGCATCTTCACTAAAAACAACCTTTTCTCCTTTTGAAATGTACTTCTTACTTGGAATATGCAACCCGAACTTGTCTTCTTTACCAGTTCTCTTGATTCGGTTTTCAAATACTTTCTCCCATTTAACATTACTGCATATTTTAAATTTTTAATTACTCATTCCCTTTACGGCGTTTAAATTGCACTTGAACGTAAATTATGTAATAAAACCCACTTATAATTTATTATTGCTAAATTACACCATTACATCACATACATTTTCCAAATGAGTAGTTTTTATATCTCTTTCACCTCGTAACATCCTTTCTTATTATTTGTATTTTATATGAATACTGCATTGCCATATTGACATTATAGATTAGATATGTTATAGTTAATACCGTACCAGAATTTAGTAAAATACCGGAATTTAACTAGTTTCGAGAAAGCACTTTGGTCAATACCAGGTTTAACTAGTCAATACTAGAATTACCTGCACTTTGTTATTTTAAATCTAACCTAAACTCACCTAATCTAATCTAACCTAATATAACCAATTCTAGTTTTGGCTAGTTCAAATTAGTATTAAAGAAAGTGCTTTGTTGAAATTAGTTTTGACTAGTAAAATTCTGGTTTTACGTGTGGGATATGCGTTTCAACAATATACAATTTACGTATATATGTATGTTGTAATTTAGACCATCAGCAATAATCGTATTTTTAGTTAGCCAGTATCGATCCATTTCTAGACATAGGCCTCCCCGTTTCTCGATTTTTTTTAAATTTTTAGTTTCTAGCATGCAGTTAGGTTCTGCTGTTCGTTTTAATCGTCTATCCATGGCATTGGGAGTCGTTCTCTGGATCACTTTTCTAAGTAGGGTCCCCATTCTGCAATACTGTTGGATCACCTTCCAGCTGTATATCTGGTAACGTGATCTGCATAGCTTCATTTTAAATTTGAGACGCCTCGAAGTTTTGTTATCGCTCAGGTATTTCTTTTCTGATCTCTGAGAGACACACCTAGCATTCGTCTTTCCATGGTCATGTGAGTTATTTAGAGCTTTTACCACTGATTGCTTGGTTAGAGCCTATGTTTGAGAACCATATGTTGAGATGGTTTAAAGATCATGATTTAGCTCTGTATGCAGAAAGAAATATTGAAAAAAGTCAATTAAAGCACAGAGTTAAAATATTTTATTTAATTGCAATGTAAACAGTAGTTGAAGTGATTAAATGTATTGGTAATGCGATGCAAGAAGCATAATTAGAGGGATAAAAGCAAGCATAAGCTAAGCAGATTAGAGAAGGATTGAATTTAGAGTTTGAGTAAAAGAAATATTTAAGATGGCTAATATAATATAAGTAATATGATAGGTTTGAGCATGTTTGAAGCCGGACCAAATGAAAGTAAATAATGCAAAAGATTGGTTATGTGCATAATGAATATGAGCGTAGAGTTATTAATAAAAGTATATGCCCGTGAAAAGCAAGCAAGCTGAAAGATATATGGAAATCGAAGCAAGATAAGATAAAAATGCACAGAGCAATACAGAACGAGAGCAACTGAAAGGAAGAAAAATCAGTGACATGTTTAACATGAACTCAAGTGCCAGTGCATTTTAAAACGAAGTGTTATAGCTGAGCAGTAATTATAAAAACGTTTTATGTGACGAGAAAGAACAATTTTTATGTATAAGAAATAAAGACAATTTTTAAATTTAAGCAACAAACATGTTATCAAATTATATTCCTTTATGTGTAATTGTAACTACAACGAATTTCCTTTAAACAAATTCAGATGGCGGTTACTAAGCAAGGCGATGCTGTTTTGTTAACAATAAGAAATTAACTCCTGTAATTTGACAAGTGTGGGCAAATAGTGCTCTAGGAAATTCAATGTTTTAGTATAATATAAAATTATTTGCTTCGTGAAAAAAGTATACCATTTATTTCTACAAGTTACCAGGCATTAGTGAAAATGTTTGCAATATTTTCTACGACATAAAAATTATAATTTGTGCAAACCAACTTCGGCTGTGGAACAGCACCGAGCACCTCGAAATTCCAAACATCGACACCTGACCATTTCGGCTGCAGAAGCCAGGGTTCACCAGTCCAACAGGCCAGAGAGATGTGTACGAGCATCCCAGAACAAAATTTGCTGCCAGGGAAGCTACTACAAGCAGATAAACCCATCGGCGTCACCTGCAACCAGCTCCGAGGCGAAGCTCTGCCAAAGTTATAAGGTAGGATTTGGCATGTTTGTGAGTAATTGGGGCACGGAAAGCTAGTGGTCGTCAAGAATACACCTTGCGGAATAGAGTCATTGTGTGTCCGAGCCTCCAGATTTGTCTCAGTTTGAATAAATCGCGTGGCGTCAGTAGAAAATGCGGTTTTGCCAGAAATTTAAAACGATCACAGGAAGCGGAACAAAAGAGAGTAGCTAGCGGCATTCACGTCACATTTAAAACAAAATCGAGATAGCTGTTGCTAGGCGGGAGTTTTTAATTCAATTTACCTGATGGCTCCTTGCACAATTTTCACTTTTGAATAGTAAAATATACGCTTTGTGCTCTAACGACCTTCTGTGTAAATGTCAAGTTTGTGAGGTTATGAGTAATCGAAGCAGTCCCGCAGTTGTACTAAAATTGCGTATTTAAGCTACTGTGAGTCAAATATTCTAAAACAATAATTTCAGATAGAACTCAAATTTGTACCAATCCTGAGAGATTAGTCTTGTGTTTTGCCGGAGAAATCCCAGAATATTATTATTATTCGATAAAATTTAGAAAGGAGCAATTAACCATTTTCTTAAAGTATAATAAATACATTTCATTTTGATTAGCCTAAGATACTGACAAGCAAAGTTTTACATTTCTCAAATTTAGTAAGAGTACCCTGAATAGTGTGGTGATTTGCCTTATTTAATTTATTTTTATTTTATCCCATAAAACAGAAGGCAGTTATTACAATGTCAATACTGGTTGGATACATTTTTCAAAAAGCCTACTTCGCAGACGAATAAAAATATTTTGATTTCGGCATAGTTTTTCAAATCAAGCCCATGCTAGTCTTCTTCGCCGGTTAATTTCTATGGTTTAGTCTGACGTTATCATGTGTCCAGGTAAACATAGTTGTTAACATTTTCAAGCTTTTAGTTTGTAATTGCTATAATATTCAAAGTTAAATAATGTTTCCAAGTAAATTAGATAAAAATAATTTCCCGTTTTAATTCCTTCGCAGAAATAGTAATACTGTTTAATCTAACAGTCGGAACACAATATTAGTGATCATTTTCTTATTCGCTTGACTACATTCAGTTATCATTACAAAAAGTATGTCTGTCTTCTTAAATAATTTGTTGGTGATAAAAACAAGAAAGCTGTCTCTATTTAAACTCTATTCGTCATACTTAACCACTAAGCTTCTACTCATTTCTGTGCAATATAGTCCAATTTGCAAATGTCGTAGATAAAACTCAAGCAAGAACAGATCTTTTCAACTGCTTCGAATGTGATAAAAGACCACCATCTTCAAACATTTCGCAACCACGCTATTTTCATAAATTTTAATTGACTTCACTGATAATATTATATCAATCAATTAATTATCTTTAATCATTAACGAGTGGAAATTTCCAGTCTGTAAAGACGAGCCACGAAAGCAGTTCGGCTTTGGTTAAAAATAAAGCTAATTATTGCTCCCCTTAATCAGGTCTGGGTTTACTAATTAAGCGTCTAAAAGTGATCATTCAGAAAGCCGTCCCGATAACTAAACGGTCCCTAATAAGTTGGCCATAAAGCTTTATGGGACTTTTAAGCCTCTAATTGTGTGCAACAAATACTAAATAGATAATAGGTGTACCATTAAACTGCCTACTGATTAAACCTTGGTGGAGGCCATTCCGAAAAGGTCTGTGTACCTATTTAATCGAGTACCGGGGGATCTTCTCGTAGGTAGCCCGTGATTAAACAAACACAAACTTAACCCAATTAAGATTGAATTTATGCTACTGTTGGCTCGGACGCTACATAACCCAAACGGCGAAGAGGTTATTACCGCTTCCTATGAAAATTGCATCCAGCTAGCACAACCGGCAAGAATGTAATTTGTTGTCGCTCTTCAAAGCAATCCCTAAATACCTATCTGCAAAAAGTCCTTAAGTTTAATATTTAAATACACCGAATTATTTTTGCCTCCTAAAAGGGCTTCCTCTCGGTAATGAGTAATTAAGAGGATCCTGATTATGTGAAAATATGCGTAACTTCTGAGACGTAGTCATGCATATTTAAGGGCTTGAAAGGTATTATTACAACGTACTAAAGTAACGCCTTGTTTGCCAGGGCATTAATTCTCAGTATTTAATTCTTGATTATGCCGTGCTTTTGAAGTTTGAAAGTAGGCCCTTAAAAGGGCGATTATGGTAGTTGTTCAATGTAAAAGCCTCCAGAATTTTGATTATTTCTAATTGAGTAAAATCTTAGCTTACTAGTTTAGCATTGGCAAAAGGAAATCGCTTTAGGGCAACTTAAAATTGTAATGGTAAAAATATTCAATTAGATTTACAAGCTAATTTATTAGTTTGTTTTATGTAAAGCTTAGCTTTTCTGAATTTTTCTTGGAAACCCGCATAATTTAAGCATTATGCAAAACTAGATAAGATGTATGCGACTCTACAGAATTCCGTAGGCTGTTTTGTATTTGTATGAATTATAGAAATTTATTATTCTTCTATCCTTTAGCAATGAAGGATATTGAAATGTACAAGTCAGCAAGGATTCCAAAACAACAAATAATTAGCTACTCTTTTAACCTTAACTTATAAAGGGATTTTTGTATTCTTCAAAATAATTAGACATCCTTAGTCGGAAGCGAATTCTTCGCTTAGAGAGAGAACAGAAGACAGAAACTTATATACACTGGGGGTTTCATTACGCAACAAATTCTTTTACCTGAAGTGAAACATTGTTAACTTCTGTAGGAAATGAGGCTCTGAGTTTCCGCCCCTTCCGCGAACACTCAAACATCGAAAACAATGTAGAAAATCCAGAAAGTGAAATTGCCACAATTAGATTTTTTCGTATTGTTTTTTCTTTTCTGTCGTAATTTAAATGGCAGAAGCCGTAATGAAGCTCAAACTTTTGTTTATTAATAAAATTGTTAGAAAACGAGTTTTACGCTTTAATATTCATAAAGCGTAACATTCCTATAGCAGTCAGAAAACCGCCAGAAGATATAATATGTTGTTATCACGTTAATAATATCATTCGGCAATAATAAATCCTTCGACTGTCGATGAAAGATTCCAATCTAAATAACAACTGATAATGAAAGTAGATAATAGACATTCCGTCCCTACGCTGTTGAAAAGCAGAACATCAATGCTTTTTTATGCTACTTGTATTAAATATTGATCGGACTGATACGTGAGGATGGCTGTTTTAATATTCTGCTATATTAGAGGCACTGATTGTTATTTGAACTATTACAAGTTTTCTTGCTGTCAGTTTAGGCGTTCCCATAAATTAAATAGGATGAATTTTTAATAACGTCTGATTGCTGTTATTTGTTAAATCCCTTTAGAAATGAACAACGAACCGACCCTTTCTTTTATGGTTTCTAAATTATTGCTTGTAACGTTACAAACTTGCACAAAGGCATATTGTTTTAACCCTAGAACGCATAGGTGGCGTCATATGAGACACCACCTATTTAACTATCTAGTTTTTAGTGATTTGCTGTTATGTTATCATATTCATATTTTCAGTACCTCTCCAGAAGAGTATTGTTAATATATCCCTTTCATTTTTAATTTCCAAAAGTTGTTACAAGCTTTATAATTAATTTTTTAGTTACTTAGTGTCGCATATGACGCCATCTATGCAAAAACGTAACAAGTCTTCTCGGTAGGTGTTGGTCGGTAACAACTTGCCATCTGTCAGTTTACGTACCGGGTGGGCAATTAAGAAGGGCACTCGGCCCTATCTCGAAAAGTAATTGTCGTAAAGACTTGGGGTAAAAAAAATTATGACCAAAGTGGCCAAGAGAAAATGCTGGAAATTATTTTTAAGTTTCTAGAATGGCCGCCAGGGGGCGTAGTCGCATTCTTGAATTTTAAATCCCATTTTTTGAGAAATATTCTTATATTACAGATAGCTAAAATGGACACCGTTTTAAAGCTGACATAAAATCGATTCTTTTTTGTTAAATGCTTTTTGCTCTATCTCTTAAGGGAAAGTGGTGGGGGTGTCCGAACATTTTCGGAAAGAAATATCAATAACTTCAAAATGGCTAAACGGATTTTGTCAAACTTGGAGTCGTTGAAAAGGGATTTTCTTAGGCTATCAACGCTGCCTTGAGCGGATTGATTTAGATTGCTTGTGTCGCCGCTAGAGGGCGTTTTGCGACAACACTACAAATGAAATGGATTTTCTCAAAAAAATTAAATGCAACGATATCACTTTTATTGCAATAAAAGAGCGCCAAATAAGGGTCTAACACGGTAGTGAAAACCGCATTTCGATATTTGTTTCCTAACCTAAAATATCAGTAAAGGAAATTAAAACTCGAAATAATGTCGCATCTTTGGGAATATTTTCAGTATACCTGCATTATTAAATCCTAATTATCGTTCCTTTAGCAAAATATATATAAATTTACTGTTAAAATACCAACATTATATTTAAAATGTCAATAATAATTAATACTCATTTAATATGATTGAATATTGCCCTTCTGTCCACACAAAATTCGAAATTTTTAAAATGCAAGTGTGCTTTGGAAAACAAAATAGCAAAAATTATAATAATATTAAGA
Organism: Agriotes lineatus; assembly: GCA_940337035.1. Taxonomy (NCBI): domain Eukaryota; kingdom Metazoa; phylum Arthropoda; class Insecta; order Coleoptera; family Elateridae; genus Agriotes; species Agriotes lineatus. The sequence goes on from OW679195.1 coordinate 125,069,123, forward strand.
TTGCAGCTATTTATAGTGCATTTTGGTGGCCTTATTTGTAAAAAATGCCTTTTCCACCTGTAGAAGTGTTTGATGTTTCGTGTTTATTTTCAAAACAATGAAAACGCAACTGTTTCTTTTAGAATCTATGCGATGGAGTATCCTGATAGGCGCCATCCAACTGTCAAAGTTTTTCGTGTGGACAGAAAGGCAATATTCAATCATATTGAATGAGTATTAATTATTATTAACATTTTAAATATAATGTTCGTATTTTAACAGTAAATTTATATATATTTTGCTAAAAGAACGATAATTAGGATTCAATAATGGCAGGTATACCGAAAATATTCCCAAAGATGCGACATTATTTCGAGTTTTAACTTGTTTTACTGATATTTTAGGTTAGGAAAGAAATATCGAAATGCGGTTTTCACTAGCGTGTTAGACCCTTATTTGGCTATCTTTTGTTGCAATAAAAGTGATATCGTTGCATTTAATTTTTTTGAGAAAATCCATTTCATTTGTAGTGTTGTCGCAAAACGCCCTCTAGCGGCGACACAAGCAATCTAAATCAATCCGCTGAACGCAGCGTTGATAGCCTAAGAAAATCCCTCTTCAAGTTTGACAAAATCCGTTCAGCCATTTTTAAGTTATTGACATTTCTTTCCGAAAATGTTCGAACAACCCCCACCACTTTCCCTTAAGAGATAGAGCAAAAAGCATTGAACAAAAAAGAATCGAATTTATGTCAGCTTTAAAATGGTGTCCATTTTAGCTATCTGTAATATAAGAATATTTCTCAAAAAACGGGATTTAAAATTCAAGAATGCGATTACGCTCCCTGGCGGACATTCTAGAAACTTAAAAATAATTTCCAGCATTTTCTCTCGGCCGCTTTAGTCATAAATTTTTTTACCCCAAGTCTTTACGACAATTACTTTTCGAGATAGGGCCGAGTGCCCTTCTTAATTGGCCACCCGGTACATAATTTTCATAGTAACGTAATGCCAAGTGGAATTTATTAAAATGGCTATCACTACTGTCTTTATAGGATTGCCAGTTAGCTATTATACTTGAGCCGCCGAACAGATAGAGTGGAGCAGGCAATCAAAATAACATATTACAAAGGTCACTCCATAATATTTCAATTATAATTACTAAAAGGAACAGAGTTGGCGATCCTTGTAATTAGAAATAATTTCAATTGACATTAAATAACTTTTTGAGGTTATGATGCAAATATCGAGAGATCCAAAAAAAATTATCCTCTGCGGGCCGTGGAAATTCAAATGTATGAATGATGTGTTGGTGGCACTGTAAGTCTATGTCAAATTCGAGGTTAGCAGATTAGATTTTGCGTCAGTCTATAATAAAACTGACGCAAAACCTAACCTGATAACCTGCAGCGTAATTTATGTGCTCAGCAGAAACTACCGAGTGATTTTTGAAAAACTCAATGGCATCAGTCCCTGGATAACCTGAATCAGTTGACAATACTGAAATGTATTGTTGGTGACACTGTAAGTCTATGTCAAATTCGAGGTTAGCAGGTTAGGTTTTGCGTCAGTTTTGACACAGACAGTGTCACCAACAATACACGTCAATATTGCCAACTGATTCAGGCTATCCAGGGCCTGCTGCAATTGAGTTTTTAAAAAATCACACTGAAGTTATTTGTCACTGTTTAACGTAGATATTAGTACCTGATCAGTTCCTTAGATTTAACAATTAATTTACTGGTACTCACAAATAAATTAGTATTTTAACAATTTTAATTTCCGTTTTGCGCTTTAATATGCATCTATGCAGTCAAAATTAACTTCCAGATATTAAAAAAGGCGTATAGTAAATTTAAAGTGCCTCATTAAACAAAAAAGGTGTGGTATCAAACTCCGCGACCGACGAGCCTTATTCAAGCGCGGGCCTCAAAAGCCACAGTTTTTAGTGCAAGGGGCATACAAATCCAGACGTCAACACGGGAAATTCTCCACCGGAACTCCTAGTGTGGGATATCAAAATACCCTTCTTTTTACCACTAATCAAATGCTAACAAATCAGGCTAATTGAATGCGCCAATTAGGTAGCATAGCAGTGCCTCTACCCACGAAGAGACCGGTGAGATTCTCCCACCCTCAACCAATGAAACCAGCCGGAACAACGAACCAAGCACCGAGTTCCTTTACAAGCAAAGGGATTTTCTGCAAAAGGCATCACAGATCCAGTGGTCAAACCAACTGGTTCGCCTCTCATCTAACTATCCAACTCAAATCTTCCCTGTTCGCGTGGGACTTAGAACAGTGGTCGGAATGTAAACTTTGACGAACCGGAACGCTGTCGGGGGGGACCGGGGGGTATGCCCCCCGTTTTAGCGGCAGGCAAAAATTTTCGCGGAAAATAATAATAATGTTGATTATAATATGTGTTTTTTCCGTCAATAGTCGACACAAACCAGTTTAATTTAATATTTTATTTCAAAGTGAGAAGATCCTAATTAAAAAAAACAAGAACATTAAGTAACAAACGACTTCCGGGATTGGACCGTGTCATGATTGAGATCTAAGAACTCAACGTTTCGCCCACTTTCGTAAGGGGCTTCATCAGGAGGAAAAAAGCAAAAGAGCACGGTAACTCAACGTGTTAATCACGCCAGAGGCGAAACTCTTTGCAAAGGGAAGGGACAGAAGAGCACAGTAACTCAACGTGTGAACTACGTCAGAAGCGAAACTCGAATGACTATCGAAAGAAGAAAAGCGAGAATTTATAGACAACCGCCGTCGCGATTCAGCAAATACCGTCGCGGTTCAGTGGCGGAGGGCGGGGCTTAGAAATTAGCACTTTCCACCTAGAAGGAAGGGGAAAGCCTTCGTCCCGATTGAGATTATTAGGGTGTTTGCAAATCTCAATGGCTTCGCGAATCTTTCTGCTAAAGAAGAATGGGGATTTGCAGATGATGGAAGTTTCATAAAAAAGGATCTTATGACCAGTATCGCATTGGTGTTCGGCGATGGCCGATGATGAAACGAGACCTGACTTGAGACAGCGCTGGTGCTCAGAGATGCGAGTTTTCACTGAACGACCTGTTTCACCAATGTATACAGCATTACAAGAGCAAGGGACTCTATAAACACCTTTAGATGACATAGTGTTTAATTTATCCTTAGATGAAGGAAGTACCTGTGAGATTTTTCTCGGGGGTTGGAATACTGTTTTAATGTTTTGTTTTCGAAGAAACTTTCCTATGCGGTCCGTGACTTGGTGGATATAGGGAAGAAAGACTATTGCTGCAGGAGGATCGGGTTTTGGAGGTTTGGGTGGCCGTGGGTAAAGACGGCGATTGATGGCAGACTGTATATCCCTAGCACGGTAACCGTTATTCCTAAGAGCTTTCCGAATGTGATTTAATTCAGCGTGGATATTATCGGGTTGGGATATGGAAACAGCCCGGTGTACAAGCGAATTGATAACGGAAAGTTTTTGTATAGGATGGAGCCTTTCGAGCAACTACAGCGATCCACACCCGGAGCGCTCGACTCAGTGTAATTTAATGTGAGCAGCATCTACAAGCCAATCTCAACATGCGGATCGAACCACCCACGTTCATCCGAACTCGCCGTCATCGAGCAAGTCACCAGGCTCATGGACCGCTTTGGAGTTTGCTTTTTGATTTCAGGCATAAGGAGGTGTTAAGGCGCCTGTTTGGGACATCACCGCCAAAAACCCCCAATCACCCCTGAATCAGGAGGCACACTCATCCAAGCCGTCAGTGCCGATGAAGCAACCCACGCCGCCCTTAGTGAGAAGCATCGCCCCCGACGCCCCACCCTTCTTTTATATTGTATATACTGTTTTCTAAGTCCATGCACATATAATAAAGAGAAAATAGAAATTAGATAGTAATGAACTGATGAAACCATAAACCGTGGCCGTAGACGCTATATACCAACATCCCTGAAATGCTATGATTTTCAACTACTAGCGTGTATGAAGATTAATCTCATTGCACTTAAAATGGCAAACTTCATGTAATTCCACGCTGTCAGCTCAGTTAGTGTGCCATCTGAAAGCGCTGCCGAAATAAATATCGTTGGCATTCAAAGGTAATATTTACATGTTTAGATATATCCAAATTTTTAATTGGAAGCTATAGTAACTCAAGTGCTTTAAGCCCGTAGTTACTTAATAATATCACTAAGTCTTGTTAATTTGAAGCGTTTTCCGAATAAGTTAATTTCAAAAATATATAAAATCACACAGTTGGACCAAAGAGCTGGTCACTATTTAAGTAATAGTTACACAGACAAAATAATAACAAACTATCAAACCGGTGCAGCTTTGAACTTAATTATATATTTTTAGTTTTAGCGGATTATTATAATGTACAACTGTTTATTTAAATTTTGTTTTATTACTATACACTATTTTAACCAACATTTAACTATGACGCCTTCCTATAAGGTTTATAGCAATCGATACTGATGCAGGGTAATACTAAAGCTATAAATGTGTTGCGACTTCTCCAACCAGATTGCTCTATATGCACGTATACTTGGAAATCTCGAAATCACCTTCATCTTCCAGCAACGTTATCCTCGTAGAAGTATCTGCCATCTTTGTGCAAGGTATGCATTCAGCGAATGGAAAGTTCGGCGGCGATATCTTGTTTTAAAAGAAACCACATGTATCACAGTGTTGTCTATTCTTGGCAAGTTTCGGGGCCACTTTATTTGAAACAGATAGTTCCATATTTTATTTATGTGATGTTGTAAAAGACAAAACTGTTATAAAATATTAATGTCGAGCAATACGAAGATACGACAAGTCATATCTATAATTTATGGCGTCTTTTTGTACTTCAGACAACAGCGGCGTTTTTCCGGCAACAGCTTCGGAGTTTAATCCTAATGGAGTTGACGGGGAAATCCGCACTCGGTCTTGATTTGTACGACGGTCATGTAAAGAAACTTCCCAGCTCTGATAACCGCTTCATAAAAACGGCAATGATAACAGCAGCGGCCAATCTCCAACTGCTGATAGGAGATGTTTCGACAGCCAGCAGTAAAGGCCAAGTATTTCCCTCCGTTGCTTCCTTATGTATTGGACGACAAGGATTTTGCAATTCTATTCTTCGAACTACATAATATATTAGAATAAGTGCTCTTTTTTCGACACCACAAGCAGCGGTTACATGCTTAAAGAATATAGCGAAAGCGTTAGACGAAAAAGCTAGACGTGATTTGGCGCCGCCATCACTTCCAGTTTCAGGCGCAAAATAATACACATAGTATAACGGAGCAGCTAATGTTAGTCGTCTATCTTTCACATTTTAGAATTGTTTCTCCTTCCTTATTTGCACCCACAAACCCATCAGAAGGCAACATAAAATAAAAATATATGGAAATGATTAAAGGGGTATCGTCTCGGCTAAAATTCAAGGGTGTCGCAAGTCTCCTGCATCTTTCATTAAAGCAAAGGAACTTAAAGGTACTGTTTCGATTTTTGCTACATTCGGAATTTAAAAAGCTTTAAAATTTTATAACTCAAAAGCATATTACGCAGCTCAGCAGATGAAAGGTACCGCGGATAAGTGAATTACAGTGGAGCGATGATGCTATTATCAAAGCAGACTGACAGCACTTAGCCACATTTCATTTAAATTGATCACCAAAGTAGAACCTCTGAAATATCTGCGTCGCAACCTCGAACTAAATCCTTACATTTTTCTGTACAAATAAATCAGTTTCTGACGCGCCGTTCTTGTGGGAGAGATTGTAATTACGGGGCCTCGTGGGATTTTTCGAATGGCGCCCTTTGGAAGAGGTTTATAATAACACTGTACCTAAATGAGTAGTTGAGCTCTAGTTTCAACGAGTTTCCTCGGGGTAAATAACCAGCTAATTAAAATTTGAGAAATAAGCATACTTCAATTTGGTAAACTTGTAATTCACTTTTAATTAAATTTACTTCTATAATTTTAAGGTGATCAGCACGACTGAGGATATTGAAAATAGCTCAAAATATTACAAACTAGGTACATTATGTGCTTTATAGCAATCTTTGTCGATACAGTTGTGGTAATTTAATAGCTTGACTTCAAATAAAATGAAAATGTTCAGAAAAAACATATTTTAATCAAGCAATGTGTGAATTTTACCCTTCTTTATATTAGCAATAACAACATTGTGTATTATTCTACAAGCTAGTCGAATGTATACCTTGTTTAAAGAAACTATGATAGGTGATTAGACAGATTAAATACAGAAAGAGTAGCAACTAAGAAGGCTGAGGATGAGTGATTGTTACTGAGCAAAATGAATAACGATTCGAAGTGGTATTTAAATATCGGCCGTTCAAGTATGAATTATCAAGTAGACACCCATCGAAATTCTGCAGTAATTCAACAGTTACAATTACAATACTATTAAAATATTATTTTAAAGATCAATATCGCTTTTTCGTCATTGATACGGACTTTACAACTCTGATGTACCCAAGCAGGGCCAAAAGAAGTCACTTAGCAGTTAAGCGCGGTGATTTCGTAGTAACAGCAGTGGAAGAACCCCCCCCTCCCCCAACAGGTGAACGGTGGTGTGCAAGTCACAGTTAGAGTTGACTACTGCACACTCGCTACGTGGTGTGCCAACATCTCTCATATATTGAACCATATCGATATCGAATTTCAAAGTAAAGCTACCCCCGGTGATTAGAGCTAATAGCTCAGAATCTCATCCTAATTCGTCGGTCTGCTCCATCGAATAATAAAAATGCATGCAGTATCAGACAGAGTTATCTATGACACAATTAAATTAAATAAGAAATATGAGTTATCGATAATCCATGATTAATCTCCCACTAATACTGCAGATGATAAAGATATAGAGCAACTCCATGAAAACATTACCACAGCAAGAAATTTAGAAAAACAGTTTTTAATAGTTACTAGAGGTCTAAATGCAAAAATGGGGCAAAAATGAAGAAAATCCAAGAAAAATTCCCGCTGTCGGATTAGGGGTACGAAATCCCAGAGGCGAAATACTATTAAATTACCTAATGAACGAAAAGTTGTATTGCCTCAATACTTTTTTCAAATGGCTCCACAAAAGAGATGGACATGGAAGAGCCCCGATGGATAAACAATAAGATAAATCGATTGTCATACCTAGCAGCAGGAAGATTTGCACAGATGTATCGGTTTGAAACTCTTTTCATACAGACCCGTACGAGCTACTATAATAATTCATAACAAATTATAGAACGACTTAAATTAATGCACAATAAGTCCTGATATTCACCAACTGAAGAAATTGAACGAGAAAAGCTGAATATCAAACCAAAATTATTCAGAAACGAGCATCTATAAAATAATTGGAAGATATAAATCGGTTTGAAACTCTTTTCATACAGACCCGTACGAGCTACTATAATAATTCATAACAAATTATAGAACGACTTAACTTAATGCACAATAAATCCTGATATTCACCAACTGAAGAAATTGAACGAGAAAAGCTGAATATCAAACCAAAATTATTCAGAAACGAGCATCTATAAAATAATTGGAAGATATAAATCTAGTCTCGTTGTTAGGACATTTTTAGATTGTACGAACGTACGGCTATTTAGCGTTATTTTCTGAATTACGACCCCACTTGTATATAGGTTTTTTGAATTATTCCGCATGAATTTGAGCATATCGAGTTTTGTACAAGCATTTAGTGGCGTCTAGCGCACACAGCTGTGTTATTCGCTTACCGTCGACGGTTCTGAAATGCACTCATTCTGTGTATCTCGGTTTCAAGTGGTTGGCGCGCTACAATATAAATATCGATCCGTCTACAATGCGCCTTTCCTGCATGTTTCTGGCGTGAATTTAAGAGACAGCTGCCACGGGTGCAATACAGTGAGTTTCAGTTTTTGCTCCCACCACTTTATCGATCGCGCTGTCTGCTTGCATTTTCTAGGCATATTGGACCCGACGTCTGAAAGTAATAGTTGATTTTAAAGTCGTGCTTCCCGCCCGCGCTGCCTTAGGGCATGCGTGGGCGAGGGTTTTAACGTTTGATTTCTGTGCTATTTTAACGCCTAACGGTCGTAGCTTGGTGTGTGTGATGTGTACCGCATGTTTTGTTCCCTACGCAAGTGTTCTGTTCGCATTTCTTGGACTCTTCATTCAAGTTATATCGAGAGATAAAAAAATTGATCCTCAGCGGGTTGCGGAAATTCAAACGTATGAATAATAATGTTACTAGCACTGCAAGTCTATGTCAAATTCAAGGTTATCACCTAACCTGCTAACCCCGAGTTTGACTTAGACTTACAGTGCCACCAACATATTCATACGTGTGAATTTCCACAGCAAGCTGAATATCAATTTTTTTATCTCTCGACACGTGGTAGCTCTCGCCGGGGTATTTGTCGTTTAATGTAAGCCGCTGATTTTCCGTTTGACGTGTGGACAGCCATCCCTTTTATATTCCGGGCTCTCTGTGGATCCTTAGTGTAGGCTTATCATGTATCGCGGGGTCCCGCTTACCGTTCTGTCACATAGCGCGCGGGCCTCGACCTTTCTTGATGAGATAATCCCCTGGTTTCGCCCGTAGCTCATTGAGTTGCTGCAATATCTCTTCCGGTTTCGTCCATGCAGTATCTGGGAACAGCAGCTGATTGCAGTAGCATGGGACATCAATTGCCGCACAGCCATGCTCTTTAAAGGTACCGTTTGTATTATTATTAACATTTAGAGTGCTACTTAACGTATACAGAGTGTTACGCGGAATCATCGGACAGCTGATGTAAAGTCTCGGTTGTTTAGCTTTTATTGTGTGCCTTTTCATTGGTCAAACCATTATAGTTGTGTATCTATCATTACAATTCAATTACCGTCAATTTACATGGGTGTTGTTTAGCTTTATGCAGTAGCCCTGTCATGTGTCACAACCGCTACATAATGTAGTTGAATTTCGCATTTTATTACGGCTATTTCATTATAGTTTTTCAGTAATTTCTAGAGTTAAGTAACAAACGACTTCCAGGATTGGACCGTGTCGTGATTGAGATCGAAGAACTCAACGTTTCGCCCACTTTCGTACGGCGCTTCATCAGGAGAGGAAATCAAAAGGGCACGGTAACTCAACGTGTTAACCACGCCAGAGGCGAAACTCTTTGCAAGGCAAGGGACAGAAGAGCACGGTAACTCAAAGTGTGAACCACGTCAGAGGCGAAACTCGACCAGTCGAGGGTGTATAATGGTGTATAATGCATGCGCCCTGCCCATATGACGCAACTACACAAAGAGCTATGAAAAAAGCCATGCTTAACCTTAGATTGAGAAACAGAATAAAAAACGAAAGAAATTCGTAATGTATTTTATAGCGAATCTCAGTTGGCAATGAGTGGGCCATGTAGCACAGCAGGATATGACGAGATGGACGAAAAAAATATACCCTGGCAACCTAGATTAAAAAAACGAAGAATAGGATGGCCACAGAAGAGATGGCTGAATGACATAAAAAAGTTCGCGTGTAAAGAACGGTACTAAAAAGCCAAACAAATCAAAATCAGTAAAAGGCTTTACCCAGAACTTACCTCGTCGACATTGTGACACTAAATAATTTTAAAAATCAAATTAAGTTAGGAGTAAAGGTATCTTCACGTTTCTAATAAATTAAATAAATTTTCAAATGAAAAAAATGTATCCCGCTGGAGTTTGAACCCGCCGCAGCTGCATAGCGCTCGTAACCACACCTGCATAGAAATCGTAACTGCATCCACAATCGTACTGCGCCACCGAGGCTATTACGAATGGTTGCGGCGCGCGCCTCTATTTACGGGACTGCTATTATTTTTGAAACGTTTTTACTCTTTTGAAGAGTGAACTACTTCCTTCTATTTCACAATTTACCCAAAAATAAACAAAATTTTATTTTTTAAGGTGCTCACCCTATATATACCTGTATGAAATTGTACCGGTTTTATGCGAGGTAGATATATAATATATATGCAAAATATAGTCCTCTTCCGACAAATAGTTTTTGAGCTATACTGCCAAAAGGCAGACAGACAGACAGACAGACAAATAGATAAATAGACAGACAGACAGACGGACGGAATTTAGAAAACCTTTTTTTCTTCATCTAGGGGCCTTGAAACAACGTGAAGATCTGAAGAAATCTCGTGATTACAATACTTCCTTCGTCTTTCAGACGAGGTAAATAAAAATATAAGACATAGGCGAGGCTTACGTTCTGGAGTAGACAAATATCTGCTGATCAGGTTCAAATGCGTCTTCCACCAATTCACAAATTGTGGAAAACATTGTATACCTATAGACCATTCGATTTTTCGCTAAGCTATCTAATGGTGTAGTTTTAATCGTAGCTAAAGTTTCGATGAGAGTATTTACTAAATGTGACGCAAAATTGTATTGTGCAGCAGAATTGGGTATATCGCTGGAAGATGCAACTGCCATTGTTTATCCAAACTAATCAAACTATCTCGTATACATTACCTATATTCATGGGCCCATAATTACAGATAACAGAATTGAGATAGCATGAACAAAACATTTGTAGAGGACTTTACACGTAACTTCCCTCAGAAAAGCGCACCACATAGGGGGAAAAATATCTTGTTCCTAATAATATTGAGCAATAAAAGAGAACACCTAGTAATTCTAATTAAAAATAAAAGCATGATTTAAGCGCCAGGAAGCACCCCTGGAGGACCCGATTGCCAATCCCGTTTGGTCACGACGACGAGCATCTTATTTTCGATTGCGGCTGCATTATATAGGACCTGTTGATGGTTTCACATTTTTTTGTATGTATTTGTTCACTCCCATTTTCATCAAGAGTAAGAACCTGGCCTATAAACAAGATATTAATTGTATCTACTGCTGAGTTAAAGCAGATATAGACAACATTATACTTTTTTAAGGTGCTCACCATATATTTGAACGAAAGTATATTCGGTTTCGAACCAGGTACGTATATAATTGAGGATGCATACCCAGATATATGGAAAGAGGCTATAATAACGACCTGAAGGTGTCTAACGCATCTGATGATTAATGTTTACGACATGTCAGTATTTCATCTAGAATTCTTAAAATAATTGAATAAATCCTTGGCAATCAATTGCAATTTTTTTTATCTCAAGGTACTATTATTAAACCTGCTCCAAACTGCATTATATATCGTATTACAAAACCAACTGATAAAAATGAGTTCATTCTTAAGACTTGTTAACTATTCAAATGTATTTCTCCTTCTTCCTTTCAGCCTAGTGGCCTGTTTTAACTAGAAAGATATTTAATACCATTAATCGTAATTGATTTGTATTCTACATTTTTCATTGATTTAGATAAAATTTGATCTACTTTTTAAAATATATTTAGAAAACAGGAATAAGCAACAAAGTTCGACGAAAATGTTTCAAATGACTTAGAAATACAATCAGGGGTTTCTCACGGGTCGCTTTTGGAGCCTTTGCTCTACGGTATTTATACCTTCAGTTTGCATAATGCAATTCAATTCTCACTACACATTATTTTTACGCCTACGATACTCACCTGCATATTTTTTTTCTGTTCAACGATGCGGAATTTTAATAATGATCTTCAAACCTAATTAGCTACTCTTACTCTTGAAACGGACTATTTCTAGTTGGTGGAAAAATACTGAAACACGAATTTAATGAAAATAATAATTATTCCGTCGCTGCTAATTCTATATCGATTAAACTTATTAACTTTGCTAAACACCTTGGTCGAGTAATAGACGAAGATGTAGAATGTTATATTTATATTAATAGGTGTACACAAAACACATATAACGCTCTGCAAGTTATTTTTAGTAATAGACATTTTGTAAATTCAAATGCAAAGAAGATTTTGTGTCACTCCACACTGCTGTCGCACTTTAATTACTGCGATGTACCATTTCATGGCGTAACAAACCAACAAAATATTCAAACAATGTAGAACTCTTGCAATGGTCTTATAGTAGTTAGAATTTTCAAAATTATTATTTTCGATAGCTACCTTATCTAAACTCTATTCACTATAGTCTCGGATTGTCAAAAATGACGTTTTATGGTAGCACTGTCGAGTTTCTATTGGTTTTTTTGTTACTACTAGGTTGGACAACCCAAATGCATATTTTTTTTAATTTGTTTTTTTGTTACTAGGAAACTTTTATTTATTTTTGCTTAAGTCAGTTCGAAATATAACCTGTAATTTATAGTTTTAACATTAGTAACTTAATTAATTGTTTCTAGTTACCCATAGCTTGACTTAAAAGTATTAACCATGATATAAAGGATTGTCTTTAATTGGATTTTGACATTGGCAATCCGGGACTATAGTTTATATAACGATACTACATTTCAGGCAGATGTGACATAACGTTATAAATAAACACGTACAGCGAGCCTACTTAACTGAAATTTGGCATATAGATGTCTCCTTGATTTTCATGTAGTTAATTTTTGTAAGTCTTTGAATTTGCAGAATTCATTACTTTTGCTCTGGTCAGGTTCAAGTTTGGCCAAATCATTGATGTCATTCAGTATAAGCTGCTTATGGGTAGCATCAGAACCTGAAAGCTCGATTTATTATTCTAGAAAGTGCAGATTAAGAAGTGTTTAAACAAACATCTATTGTCCTTTATGTGTGCAGGGTAAAGTCTCTTAAAATAAGGAATAGTTATATAAATTATCTTCATGATCTAAAAAAATAAATAAAGTCTTTGGCGAAGTCGGTAGCATCTAGCACACCTGGTCGGTTAGGCAGCCGATTTAACAAAGGCTTATCTCTCTAATACGCTTTCCAGACGGGGCTGTTTGCGTGGTGGCAACTAATGACGTAGAACTATTAACTGCCGATGCAATGCTTTCAAGAGCGTTTTTTCTGGCGTTCACATATCATGTCCGTGCTATGGCCAATGTACGCATCTGGAGAGAAGGATTTTTTACCTGAATTGCAGTTCGTTCAGGGGCGCAATAGCTGCCGTCTGGCGGGCCGGGCCTTACTTTGTGGTCTCCGGGATCCTGAAGGAGGCTACGAGTTAGCTTGTAGGAGCTGTAATGTAAGACCTTTCCTTTCTTCTTCGTTGAGTAAATGTTACCTTTTTATAGTGCCGGTGACAGACCGCGTATGTTACGGCGTATAATATGCTATGGGGTTGCCATCCAGGGGCCGAGACTGCTTCTTGGTCTAACGCAGGGAAGTAGAGCAGTAATCAAGCCCCGGGTGAGGGAGTTTAGAACATGTGTCAGAGCTGTAGCGCCTTGGGGCTTAACACCGTTGAAGCTAGAACGTTGCATTAAACTCTCATTTAAAGGGCGAAGAATCTCGCTTATATATCCCATTCTGGAATATCGGGTAGTGTTAGCTCCTAGTCAGAGTTGGGGAACTGCGTAAGTGATCAATGGAACGATTTGCTTTTATCGAATTTTGCCGTGACTTGGAGGTCAAGGCGCCAAATGTGACTAGAGTAGGCTAAGCGCCTAACGGTTTTTTGCGTTCATTGAATTCGCCGTGACCCGGAGATCAATCGCGTAATGTAATAATATTAGCGCCATTCAAATTCCAAGGCTCTAATGGTGTTTTAAGGTTAGTTAGGGCTGTCGCTAGCTTCACATTTTTATTCGTCTTTTACTAACACATCTGTTCACTACCGACAGTTAAAAAGTGTTCTCCTTAGGCTTACGAGTATATGCAATTTATTTATTCTATGTTCAGAAAGTGTAAAGCGTTCTTCCCGGGAAGCTTATATATATGCTGTGGTAAATGGTGATAAACTGTTTATTGTTCTATTAACATTCTGTAGTCGATTTATATTTGCATAATTTAACGCTTACAAAGATTTGCGTTTGCACACGTTTTATGGAAGCTGCTATTAATCATAGCGTGACTTAATTAATTAAATTGGTTCCGGAACGCATGTAAAACGATCAATAAATAGTATGGACCACTAACTTTTCACTAAATTGAAATAATTTTCGCTATTACTTGACGTTTATGATAATGCAGCAAATTGAACAATCGATTCTAATAGCTCATTTTGTGATGCATAAAGAGAAATTTTTCTAATTTATGAGTTAAGTATTTTGTCTTTTATTATTATTTACTTGTTGAATTGCCAAATTTTTTTAAAATTACTGAAATTGGTAAGGCACTATACTGAAAAATATCAGAAATTGTATAATTTATACGAGAGTTTCTTGCCGTTTTTACTACTTGCCAGAGTCAGAGTAATAAAATATTGATTTTGTGTGGTCAAGAAGCTCTTACATTTCCTCAACACTGGTCTAGAATATTTTCGAAACACGTATAAACTGTCTCACCTAAAAATGACTGTTTATCGAACTGCTCTAATGATAACGGAATTCGATTTAAAATTATTTATTAATTGCTACGCATATACACAAGTACAAGCTTATGAGCATACTACTGATTTAGACCTCTTAACAGCAGTAAAACTACCTCTAGATATTATTAATATTATTAGTGTCATAAATTTTGTTTGGTCTTGATTTATTTTTTGTAATTAAAAAAATAGACACAGAATTGCTTCTAATGGTTGTGAAAATATCTTTATCCTAAGCATGCCAATTCAACCTATCCAATAAAGTAGTATAACGCAACCAAAATTCAAATTCAGAGCAGTACAGCTTATGAGAGCTTGCAAGAATTTTGAAGATAGTTTAAAAGGGAAGCAAAAAACCAACGTGAACGGTTGGCTGAGCGAATAGGCGGTAACCTTCTTTGAGGAGGGTATAGAAAAGCTCGTGCTACTGTATGATAAGTGCCCTCATCGAAATAGCGATTATGCAGAAATGTAGCTGAGATGTGTACTTAAATTTTCTATACAATAAATGTTGCATATTCATTCTACTTTTTTATTGCTACTTTATCGAAGGTTGAAAAAAATATACAACCCTCTTATATTGAATGTTTTTATTTGGTTAATGTAGGTTACAACTATTTTATGTAAAATAAATGCTTATCGAAATTGTAGTCACCTAACACTCTTTTTCTTTCAAGAATAAGGCCAGCACTGCGTTATATTTACCACATATACCAGATTTTACAATACCGTAACCTGTGACTGTTTAATCTTTAGTGTTCCATATTATATAACCTTTCCAACAAGAAGTTATATATTTTCTATTATTTATCTTCTTCTTTTTAGTTAAGGACTTGGACCTGTCGGATTCACAATTACCGTTAGATCTATTTCGGCTGATGCTATTTGTAACACCCAACTCCCGCAGCATATTTTATCTGGAGCCTATTTCACCTAGAGATCCTATATAGTGAGAATAATATAAGACTATACATGGCTGAATTATGCAAAATTAGACATATGGAATTTATTTAATGTTACCATGGTGTTTGTAATCAAAATAACAACACAGTGACTATAGAAACCAATTGAAACTGGATTATTTCATTATAGTGCAATGCATCACATTGGACGACTTATATTTATGCAGTAGCTCCACTTTGAGCTAGCCCTATAATTTCTTTTTCAAATCAATTATGTTAAATTTTACTTTTAACTAATTATTTCAATTGAGTACTTTTATCAGGGTGGTTCGCCAATCTAGTTATCTATTGGTTGAAGTTTAAATTCTATATAAATCCTTGACTACTTAATGACATTAACTGTCAACTTGACTTTTACATTTAATCAAACCAAGTATTGACAATTTATCATAAAATATCTATTAATCAATTCACGAAAGTAAGTACTGTATTATGTTTATCTTCACTTTCTCTTTTATTGTTTATTATTCAAAATGCTTTTGTATGAGTTATTGACACAAACCTTAAAACTTCTCCAGCTTTCACTGCAAATATCCAAACACCAACAGCTCCCAACGTCCACAGCTCCCGATGTTCACAATCTGCAACACCTACCGCTGATTCCTCCAATAGTCACAAATATGATGGTCCGTTAACCTTCAAACCGCATCTAACCTGTCAATAACTCCTATTGTTCGTAGAATCCAGTCCTGCTCCCTTTATCAATGTCACCGTCACTCCAATCGATTCCTGGTAAGTTTCAGTATTATAGATGATCCCAATCTAACCTTCTTTATTCCTCAGATAGTACTCTGTATTCAGCAACACCTACAAAACCGTCCAAATCAAGCCGCTAATTCCGACAACTTTCTTTTAAAAGTTTGACCCGCCTTCCATGCAACCACCAACGTCACCAATGAATTGTAATTATATCTTGCATGTATCAATAAATCCAAATCCCTTCAAATAATGTAAGCTTCTGTGTTATTTATTTCCAATTCACTGTATTGCACAATCTCTTCGCCGATTGTATGGGTTTATTAATTCCAGGTTATAATTTCATATTTTCACCATGTAGATTTGTTAATAGCCCCTTTATTTTGTATTTTACCAAACAATTATACAAAATATGGCATAATTTCAAACTTTTTATTCTCAAAATTAGTTATTTTCAAATTCGACATACATTTTTCATGAGTTTGTTTATTCAACTTCCTAAACAAAATTTTATATCTCTCGTAGTTACAATTCTTCTTGCCTTCTTAAAAATATTAATATCCTATTATTACATGCTACAATCATTCATTATTATCGCAAGCACATTTGTCAATTGTAACCTTGGCTTGAAACTTTATTAAAATTGAACTCAATCATCAAAATTGAATACTCAATTGCTATTTAATTATCAAATTACTTTACTCATTGTCTCAATTAATTTTGATTATTCATTTTGAAATTAACACCCAATCTTATCTGAACACCTCAAATTTTGAGTGTAATAATCTTCCAAATTTATCAATTTTATATTTTTATTTTGCAAATACCCTTAGTGTATCATAACAATAGCTACAAAATCGACAATTGTTACTAGCATGGGTAAATTGATTAATGATAAAATAAAGTTGTCAATATATAACTTTACGTTATTCACACTGTATATGTGTAACGCTCGATTATGGATTTAAATTCTAAAGATACCTGAAACGTATTTGGAATTTAATTCACTGCTTTATCAAACGTTTGCCCCGCCACCAGAGTAGGGAGCTCAGACATCGAACGGGAGTGACGGAACATATAAAAAGGAGCACATGGCAGCTCCCGAAGAGATTCTATCGTGAGATCCTTTCCCAAGCTCATATCCTGCCTTACCTGAAGCGATTACTAGTTTGCCCTGGCAGGTCACTGTCTAAGTAAAGGAGAAATCGACAAAAAAGGTCCTTGTGGTGCTGGTAGCGTTACAGTCAGCCTATAAGGACACTCCAGCAACCTAGTGCACTCTCCTGAACCCCAAGCTGAGACCGCAGCCTCTGTAAATTAATTTTACCTGTGTTAAATAATCTACTCTTAGTGATATGCTTCTAATTATTTTAATATTGTTTGTGTGTCCTTTTTTGCTGATAAATCCTATTCCACCTCTTGATTTATCTTTTGCTTCTACATGGTGTAGGGCGTGCCTTAATTTGGGTATCTTAAAAGCTTCTTCTTTTTTCCCCGCCTGACAGAATTCTACTATAACCTAATTCGGATTTGTAAGTTCCTCTCCAAGTTCAACAGTTTCTTATTTTATTTAATTCGCACTCAGCCAACAGCCGTTAGGCCAATTATAGGCGTCGCTGTGCAGTTATGAGGACTTCCAACCCCACTAACGACTGTCATGATGTTGTTATGACCGCCGGGACCAACTTTTTTCCGTGATAGCCGTACCACGAGGCGCCGAGAGATGCAGCCGTGGAACTGCCACCCAAGTTCTGACCAGAGACAGCGTTGCTTAACTCTGCTGATCGAACGTGGACGCTTGTTCAAGCTACACCACTCGGAACCTGTCTACCAATGATAGGGTTCTAATGTTATAGGTTGCGATGTTGAGTTAAATACTTTATTTGGTGTAGTTCGAAGATAAGACACATTTTGTCACTCCAGAATCCGGAAAACACGCTGTCACTGCAATGTGAGATTTTGGCTTACTTTACTGATTCACCTAGAGTATTGAAATTGCTTTAAACTTGACATAATTTTACATTTTTGGATTTAAAATTTAAGGGAAGCTGGTAAATAAAACGCCACGTTTTCCAGGCAGATTGCCGAGTGGGCAAAGGTGGTATTAAGGATGGTACAGAACTATGACTTGCATGGGTAGGGTCACTCCCCTTCACTAAAATCGTGGAGAAATGTCTTCCCGCTACCCTGATTGCTTGCTTTTTAATATATAATTCACAAGTTTTAGGTTTTATAGATACCGCTAAATTTATTCTTCATTCTATTCTTCAGTATTTTTATTCAGAATTTTTCTACTAGTAGAACTTATCAATATAATTATTCGAATTTACGCAATTTAGTAGTCTACGTTTTAATAGAATTTATAATGCAATTTATATTCTGGTTGATTAATATGTTAAATACGGTTTGGTTTCGAGTCTTCCTGTCCGATTAATACGGTGACTGTCGTATGATAAATACAGCGTCCATTGATCTAAGAAAATCTCTGTTTTCTCTTCGTTTCTCGAATAATATTTTCGTTTATAATCTTTATCTACGACCACCTACTAAAAGTAGGCCTTTTAGCGCTAGCTTGTTTCACTAAAAGTGACGTTTTATAGTTTACCGTGATTAAAGAAATCAGCTGTTTACTTTTAGCACATGGGCTAAAAGTGAAGTGAGGTTATAAAACTACAATTTCGAACTGGAAGTGAAGTTGTAAAGTTATTCTAGTTGCTTCTTGCGTTAAAGGTAATATGTTTTTGAAATAATTAAAGCATTATGTAATGAATACAGTCAGATGCAGAGTATCAATAATTACATTTCTTAATTCACCTTGACAGTACTGGCGTGGCAAAGAATCGCCCGGGCGGCGTGGCCTACTATTTATTATGACATAAATTAAAAGTGTCGCAGATGCAAACCTTTGTTAAATCGATATTTATGGATTACGGTAAAACGGTAAAATTAACGTCGTAGATAAAATATTGTACGCAACACGTGCTAAAAGTCGTTTATGCACGAGACATGTTATGAAACTCAGCCTTCGGCTTCGTTTCATAATTTTCATGTCTCGTGCATAAACGTTGACTTTTAGCACTTGTTGCATAAATAGTTATTATGTTCGACTGTATCATAAAAGCATAGTTTATGAAACAGTTTTGAATTCTTAAAGTAATATACTATTGCACTAGTACAATATTGTTAAAGTAAATTGGATTGAGCTGTTACTGTCAAGTAAATGTTACAATAAATGAGCATATAACTTGCCACATTTGAACAAATTTGAACTTTAACAAGAAATGAATATTTCTGACAGATAATTTGGTTATCGGAAGGGTTCGTTGTGCAAAATTTGTCAATATCCATCAGTCCACTCTAACGTCATCTTTTTCTGTCACAGAACAGACGTCAAATATATAAACTCGATGTTTTAATTGTAGCAGTCGAACATAAAGCTATGTTTGGTATACGTTTACAATGCTCTTTAGTGGACTTGCCTCTTTATATACAGTGTGTCTACTTAAGTTGGCTTTATTATTAAAAGTTTTACCAAAAAAAAGTAATTCTTCTAATAAAAATCTCTGCTTTCGAAAACAATAATATTGAGCTATTCACATGTGACATCGAATGTACAGGGTGTCCACAAATTGAAAAAGTTTCATAGGAATATTTTGACCACTTCAATTTTAAATAAAATTTTGCAAATCCTACTTGTAAAACACGTTATCTTTTATTTTAATTAAACAGTCATCATACTTCAAATGTTTATTGCTGTTCCGTAACCTTTTACCGACGCATGCTAATGAATACTATATAACAAGATAATTAATACTGAACATTTTGTTTATTTACATGCATTGCTAAAATGTTACAGATAGGCGATTAAACATTTGAGGTATGATGGCTGTTTATTTAAGATAAAAGATAACGTGTTTTACAAGTAGGATTTGCAAAATGTAATTTAAAATTAAAGTGGTCAAAAAATCCATGTCGAACTTTTTCAATTTGTGGACACCCTGTACATTCGATGTCAAATGTGAATAGCTGAATATTATTGTTTTCGAAAGCAAATATTTTTATAAAGAATTACTTTTTTTCGTAAAACTTATAATAACATATGGCGCAAACTTAAGTAGACACACTGTAGACTCGCTGCCTAATGGTCGCTCGTCCATTCAAATAGGCACGCTCACTAAGTATCGCAATATATATTTGTATCATAAATAGCTATTATTCGCTGTTAATGAGATTTTCCATTTTGAAACTATATTACTGCCGTCTCCAGAGGATGTGATTACGTTATTATGTTCCATATGGCTATGGTTAGCCCCATTTCCGTCATTATCCATGTTATTAATATCCGATTTTTCTAAAAGTAGCTTAAAATGCGTCATCTTCTTATTCTTTACACTCCTTACAGTTTTGCAGTATTTTTGTGCTTTTCGTTTCTTTATAGTTAACCTTTTTATTTTCTTTTGTAAACCATGACTTTTTCATTTAACACTAATTTTTATTTTTGTCGTAAATATAGGTGCTCTGTTAATTATTTTATCGCTCAGCTTTCTATCCTGCCATTTTCAGATGGTTACCTTCTCTGCTACTCTTGCTTGAATGGATGTTTTGTGCTGCAATCACTGTAAACTATATGTTGTATTTTTTACGATATGTGTTCCATTCAACTGATATAATTTTACCCGCATAAATTGATACAAACATTTGCCAGCCAATTAGATATTACGTTATATTGACATATCAATTTGTAGATTGGTGTTTTTCGTTAGCGTAGTCAATTGGCTCTGTAGGGGGAGTTCTATGATATATCATAAATTATTGTATTCTAAACTATTAAATATCTGACCTATGTGGTTATCAAAACGAAACACTATTTTGATGTAGAATTATAAGTGATTATTTGAATTATTTGCGGAGGTAAATATAAGATTACAGATTTATTCATACCTTCTACATTTATTTTATAAATTTTCAAATAAAACTACTATAAATAAATTATTTGTATTCTTCACTTACTTTAATCTGAATTTTAAAATTAAGTTTTGGTATTCGAAATTTTTAAAAACATTTTAAAATTTGAAAATTTATATGTCTGCTAAAGTGCAAGAAAATCTTCTGGCCTTGAGATTGTTCAGTTACCTAAAGTTAACACAATCTAAGAAAATCTCATTGAAATTTTACTTAACTTCCGCAAAATTAATAGCACTTTTTGGGTTTTGACAAGCACAAACTATTGCAGTACTTTTTAAAAATCTAAAATAAAACTTTTTTCATATGATGCCGACTTTTCGGTGGTCACTGTATATATCGTAGGCGTATAGCAAATATAGGCAATAAAAACCCTCGGAAAATTATTTTAAACATCTACAATTATTCATATTTTAAAGGAAGTAGGCAGCTAAACTTAGTCCATCTTGAATTTTAAAACAAGACTTGGTTAAATAGTTATTTTAAAAATATATTTCGACAATCTATTGCCTTATTTAGTTTTAAAAAAATCTTTTACGCTTTACGAACCTCCAAGATAATAAAAAAAAACATTTTACAATTTTAAAATATATAAGTAGTTACATACTAAACCTCAAAAAGCTGTTATTTCTGCAATAAAATAAATCTATTTTACATTTTAATTATTATTTAGATATTAATGACATTTATCGCCAGTGTAGCTCAGTGGTTAGAGCATTGGACTGCGGTGCGGAAGTCTGGAGTTCAAATCCCAGAATCGATGCTTGGAGGGCGGCCTACCCAGTCGCTGTAAATAATTGGGGACCTGCGTTCGAAAGAACAAGGGGTAATAATGCGGTTGTCTAATGCGTGATGCTCACCACATCACCACGTGTCATGAATTTGACACGCGACAGCCGGGTGTGAGAGAGAAGATACGGAAGCTCTGACCTTCCGCCTTACAGGCCAAGCTCGTTCATGGGGTGTTAGTGCCTCATCATTGTTATTATTACCATTAATGACATACTTTATTTTGGTTTCTTTAGAAGTTTAAATTATTATTATTCTTAGAAACGGGTTTTATATTTAAATAATTATGCTCCCGAAAAGATTTTTTTTAAATTAATTTTTATTTAATTTTAAAATTATTGTAGTTGACGGGTCTCGATTATGCAGGCTTTTGTTTCATGTAATTTTAGTTGTTATTTGAGTTTTGCACTTTTGTAAAAGGACAAATAAATAAAATATTTACTCCTCATCTAATCCCAACATTCATTATTTTTATATTTGCTATTTACTGTATCACTAAATCAGATGAAACTTGATATTTGGCTTTACTTATTATTGACCTTTTTGTTTTCGAATACAACAATACATTATTGAATGCTAAACGAATATCGACCCAAAGGGTAGTTAATTGGTAACTTGATTCTGCTTGAATCGGTAAGTTAGAACCGATGACTGCCGTAAAATTAAATATGAATTTTAGATATTATCAAGCTTTAAAAAGTACTATACCAAAAATTAATTTAGAATTTTAAACGTCTACGTAACAAAAAAGCCCTAATAAAGTTTAGCAAATAGCATTACTATTAAATTTCGAATATTAATTACTGGATAGTGCGCAACAAGTGCAATTTATATAATTAGTTGGCAGTTCAAATTACTAAGTAAAGATGATTCAAAAATAATTATTGGAGCTGGCTTGTCAAGTGTTGTGTAACGACCCTACTTTTTACAGACATGATTATACGTATACGTGGTTAATACAACGAATAATGGGAACAATGAGCAATGTGCGAAGTACCGCATCAGAGTTCGAATCGGTTAAATCTTGGCGGTATTTACAAACTGATTCTGCTTGCAGCTTTGTGAGATAGGCCACTAGCAAGGCCGTCTTCGTTCCTACATTATTTATAACCCGAGTAGCATCCTAATAGCTTTAAGCTCCCTTTTGTTGTATGCATAATATCGTCGGTTTTATCCTACGTGCATTTCTGTAATTTAAAATGGTAAAAGAATGAAACATAAACAACGACAAAAAAATTATATAATACATTCAGACAAAATATTTTCTGTTGTTTATTGAAAACCGAGCGCCCTTCAACATATTTTCTTCATACAACGAAGGGCGAACGAACACAGCGCGTTTTCTATTTTGTGCAATAGGTGGGTGGGCACATGTGGTTCAGCACGAAAAAGGCGTTTCTAAGTAATAATTCAACTGCTCACATTTATTTGCATCTCTGTCGGGATTACAAAGTTAACACTTTTGTGGCAATTTCATTTCATTTGAGCCTCCATCCTTTCCCCTGCACGCAGCGTAAACAAGAGTTCCCAAGTCACCCCTAAATCCATTTCTGCCGCAGGCAACGAGACTGTGAGTTATTAAAAAGGGCTAAGCTCCATCGCTTCTTCCAGACAAACCAAAAGACAAGAGTTCGTTTAATAATTCTTTTATCCCACCCTTGTGGCAAATATAAATGAGGTTAATGTTTTTACTTTGTTTTGAGCATCGAAGGCTAGGATTAACTTGAAATGCCGACTAGCGGTTGCGAAAACAGAGCAGTTGTTAATGCAAAGCAGATGAGTAGCTCAACTCCCACGCACTTTTTGGAATATAATTCAATAGAGCGATTGAGCGAATTGCTAATGCAAATTGAAATGTATCGAAATCTCGTGTGTTAAAATTTAAAATATTTTAGAATATCAACTTAGAAAAGTGAGTTTATATCATTCATACAGAATCGCACATCATCAATTTTAGAAAATGTCTAAACTGCATTCTGCAGTACAAATTCTTATTAAACACAAATATAATATTAAATAGGAACAAAATAAAATAGTACAGGTTAGATCTTGTTCCTCAAAAGCATTGTTTTTCAAAACCAAAGCAATTCTAGCAGGAGTTTTGCGTGGTCCATATTATTCGACAAACGTATTTGTTTACGATATTCTGCAAATAAAGAATGGTTGAGACATAGCAATGTTCGTAGATGACTCAACATCATGACATGAATCCATCTGCTGAAGAAGTTCAAGAATAGGTAGAAGAACTGACGGTCTGGTATAAAAACGAAACATAACAATTAATTCACCTAATGCCAGGCTAGTTCCGAATTCTAGAACTCCAATGAACATAACTAATTGCCAAGAACAAACACCTTGGGATATCAAAGAAAGATGACGTAGCTAAATACTTAGGTGTTCAACTGACCAAAAGTTAAAATGTGTTATACACAGAAAAAAATGAAACGACCCTTATACGAGTACGCGAATTATATTTTCCCATTGTAATCGCAAATTCCACCTAAAGACTGAGTATGCCAAATTAATACACGTATACCACTATTTTAGCGCCTATTATCCCGGATGCAATACTAATGTGTGGCAACACTTCTACAACGCAATTACAAAAATTGAAATTGATAAAATTCTCGTACTACTTTTTCATCCTATTTCCGAATCTGAAGTTAAAACTTAAAAATTAAAAAAAAACGCTCAGGTGGACCAACTCATAACGTAAGTTGTCCTCCGTCTTCTGCTTGTTCCTTACGAGATAGGAGATTGGTTCTTCAGATGTTCCTATTCTAAATTGTTATCTTCAATCCCAATCTGAAATCGAAGCAAAAGATGAGACTGGAACTCTTATCGATACTTAGGTAGGTACATTGTAGAGATGGAGTGGTTCTTGCCATTCACTCTTTGAAACGTCCGCTTCATAAGGCACATTAATTTAATTTTCTTAATGTGCTAAAACGTTATCATATTGCCTTATAAAGGGTGTTTTTTTTAGAGTGGGAGAACTTTAAACTGAAATAAAACACAGAAAAATGTTTTTAATATCCATGAAATTGGCTTTATTTGAAAGATAACTTTATGGCATTTATGTTTGAATATGATTTCGGGCATGTGACCGTCGCGGCTGGCGTGTAAATGACGTAATCTGGAGGTCCAATTTTCACACACTTTTCGCAGTAAATCAGGCTGTATTTCGGCAATAACGCGTCGAATGTTGGCTTCCAAGTGCTCAATTGTTTCCGGTTTATCGACTTAGACATGCGACTTTACATATTCTCAAAGAAATTTATCTAACGGCGTAAAATCGCACGAAAGAGGTGGCCAGTTAACAGATCCATTTCGTGGATCCATTTTGTGGATCTGTTAATTGGCCACCTCTTTCGTGAAATTTGACGCTGTTAGATTATTTTCTTTGATGATATGTAAAGTCGCATGTCTAAGTCGATAAACCGGAAACAATTGAGCACTTGGAAGCCAACATTCGACGCGTTATTGCCGAAAGACAGCCTGATTTACTGCGAAGAGTGTGTGAAAATTGGACCTCCAGATTACGTCATGTACACGCCAGCCGCGGCGGTCACATGCCCGAAATCATATTCAAACATAAATGCCATAAAATTATCTTTCAAATAAAGCCAATTTCATGGACATTAAAAACATTTTTCTGTGTTTTATTTTAATTTAAAGTTCTCCCACAATAAAAAAAACACCCCTTACATATGTGCGAGGATTTCGACTAAAGAGAATTTGCAAGATAGACAGGAATTAATTACCATTGAAAAGTCTAGACTAAGGAAGTCGGTTTATTATCGACACTGTGGTTAGCAGTACCTACCGTTAGCGGAGAGTGCGAATCGGGCAGATTGAGCCAATAATGTGGCATTTTAGATTTTAAGGTAAGAAAGGATAGATTTACATCCGCATTGTTCGATAACCTAAAAAGAAACTTTTCCAAATCAAAATACCAACTCGCGACCTTTGGCTTAGCAGCTGAGTTTTCATTCCACTAAATACTAGACTATAACGACTGTGTAATTACGTTACCGTTTAACGTCTGTTAGCGGTAACAAGAATACCAATCGACAAAGACATACAAATAAACGGAACAGATCCCGTCCAAAAGCTTTCCAGTTCTTGGCATTAATATTCCAAACCAACTGATGCAGATGCCATCCCGATAGGTTATGTCGTTCTCGAGATACCATGTTCACATCTATCTAGCAGGACACCATTGCTAAATGTAATTTTCCAACTTTCATTTAACGTCAAAGCAATTGCAGTCTTCGGTCAAACAATTAACAAATTCAGATGAGACTGAGTTTCACAAATTTGGTGTTGAGTAATTTCTAAGCAAGCTAGCGTCGAATGTTCTACCCTTAATGAAAAAGGTATCCACAAACGCTTAAAAAGCCCCCCGGTTGTCAAAGCTACTTCCGACCTTTCAAATGGGGGGGGGGGGCAGCGGGCAGCCGCTGGCGGTCGCGCCTACTGGAGGAGCGCGATGGCGGTGATGGCTCGTCCAGGTGCTGGCTCTTGGTGCTGGAGTAGTAGGCGGTGGTGTGAACCCCTCAAGCTAGAGTCAGGCTGGTGAACTACTTCGGCTGGAGGGTGATGGGCTTCTCTGGCTGAAGTGCGGTGGATTCGACTCGGCGGGGTGGATTGTTTTCTGCTCCCAGCGTTTCACTATTTAGAGCTGTCGACGCTCATTGGTCTGTAAGTTGGGTTGAGCGATTCTTTTCTTAGAGGTGGTTGATCCGCGGGATTAATTGGCCGGCGCGTTCAATTAGCTAATTAATTTGGGCAGCACTGTTTTTCCTATAAAGAGTCAAGCATTTTCGCACCATACACCAAAGGGGATGCGCTGATGCGTTCTCTGGTGTTTTGATTCATTTTGTCGTTATTTCCCCGGGATGGTATTTCAATTTTGTCAAATTTTCTCTGAGTTCGTTTATTCTTGTTGCCTCAATGCAAGACCACTTCCGTTGGTTTCATTTTTCCTCGGCTAAGGAGACCTCGCATACAGTTTATTCGTCTAGAGAAGCGTTAGTTGTGTTTAATTTGGCTTTTTGTATATTGGAGTTCAACCTGTTCTATATTTGCCGGCTCGGGGTACGTTCGTGGCGTGGTTTCTATGACGGTTCTGTTATCGAATTCTTTTACTATCCTGCCTGCGCACTGTAGAAATTACGGTCGAGAGTGGAGTTTGGTTTTAGTTGTTACTTCTGGCTCTCTGCTGGTATTTTTATGTTCCTAAAAGGTTCTTACATGGGGTATTCCCGCGTAAGGACACATTCTTTGGAGGTTAGAACTTCGGTTCCATATCAGCTGTTTTTGGTTTCGACGTGGGTAAGATGTGATTTATTAGCCGGCTGCCGAGGGTATTTTTATTGCCTGCTTGCTCCGGCTGAACTGTCTTTTTTGCAAATTCTGTGCCTACATTCATAACCGTTATTTTTTTATGGAAAGGACACGGCGCAGCGTTTTGGAGCACATATGTGCATTGTTTTTGTTTAATCAGAGGCCGGCTCGTACCGAAACAATTTCGTAATCCAAATAAACGTAGGCCAACCTCTTTTAGCCACTATTTATCTGTTTTCCTTTTACGAGGATGATTTGACGGGACGTGAGACTCGAAATGAAAGACATGAGTTAGAGCATTATTTTTTTTTGTTTTTCAACATATTCTCCTCGTACATCAACACACTTGGACCAGCGACACTGAAATGCCGTTATGACTATTTTGTAGTGATCTTCTTCAAGGCTGTCAAAATATTGCTCCGTTGCAGCAATTACTTCTTCGTCCGTCTTAAACTTCTTTCCGGCAAGGAAAAGTTTGAGCTTCGGGAATAGGTGAAAGTCACTCGGAGCAAGATCTGGCGAGTAAGGTGGGTGGGGGATAACCTGCAAGCGAAGTTGATCCAATATCTCACGAACAATGCGACTGGGAAAGGAAAGTCCTCAGAAAAATATTTGGCGCAATACAAGTTAATGGAGAATGGCGAATACGAACAAACGCTGAACTTAAAAATATGTATGGGAATCCAGACTTGGCAACAGAAGTTAAGAGAGTACGATTGAGATGGCTGGGTCACGTGGAAAGGATGAGCTCAGATAGGACAGCAAAGAAAGTCTATATGTGGGGAGACCGGAAGGACGAAGAAGAAGGGGCCGTCCCAGGAAAAGATGGTTGGAAGATGTGGAAACGGACTTACGACAGCTAGGGGTGAGACGATGGAGGCAAAAAGCACCGAACAGAGAAGAATGGGCCAAAATCATCGTGGCGACCGGGGCTCTTCAAGGGCTGTAGCGTCACTGGGTAAGGTAAGGTATTATCATCACAAAAGAGCACCTTTTTTCGAACCATTCCGGGTTTTTTTTAGCAATTGCTGCTTTTAGTTGGTCTAAAAGTGCAGCATAAT
This sequence comes from Agriotes lineatus, assembly GCA_940337035.1. Classification (NCBI taxonomy): domain Eukaryota; kingdom Metazoa; phylum Arthropoda; class Insecta; order Coleoptera; family Elateridae; genus Agriotes; species Agriotes lineatus. The sequence goes on from OW679195.1 coordinate 125,097,290, forward strand.
ATGCTCCGTTGATGGTTTGGTTCTTTGTGAGATAATCGATGAGAAGTATCCCCTTCAAATCCCGAAAAATCCTAGCCATTACTTTCCCGGCCGATGAAAATGACTTCGCCTTCTTTGGTGGAGGACTGCCATGATGTTTCCACTGTTGAGATTGGCGTTTTGATTCGGGAATGTAGTAATGAATCCAAGTTTCATCGATCGTAACAAAGCGGCGCAGAAAATTAACCCGATTTTTGTTAAACAGCTTCAAATTGTCGCTTGATGTTCGCACTCTTTCTCGTTTTTGATCAGCATTCAGCAAGCGCGGCACTCATCTTGCTGACAGCTTAGACATGCCCAATTCTACGTGCAAAATATGATGTATGCGCTCAGTTGATATGCCTACGATCCTAGCTATCTCGTCAATGTTTATTCTTCGATCCTTCAAAACAATATCATGCACTTGATCGACTGTTTCCGGGGTTTTTACCGTTTTTGATGGTCCTGGTCGTTCATCATATTCAATGCTCAAATCACCACGTTTAAATCGTGCAACCCAGCGACAAATCGTTGCTTTCGAAGGTCATTGTCGCCCAATGTTTGCTGCATATTGGCCAAAATTTCAGTCGTGTTTAGCTTCTTAAAAAACAAATATTGAATCGCACCACGAATAGCGTTTTTATCCATTAGAGGATTTTCCATTTAAGCGTCGTCTTTAAACCGTTGCAATTTCTTAACTGAACGCCACAGATCAACTAAACTTCACTTGTCAGCATAAAAAAGATGGCAAAACTCGAAAATGATGTTAATTTTTACCGCTAGAGGACACTAGTAGTCGAGTCGCACGTTACGTCAAATCATCCTCGTATATTTTTAAGATCAATGTCAGATTGACAGTTTTAAAATATTTGATTTTCGAATGCTTGTAGTGATGACTTTCTTTTAGCCATAGTTATGATTACTTCTTAGTTCCACGTACTGCCTGCGTTTTTAAATTTTAGTATAGATAATCCGCATCTGGAGTCGACAGAGTTCATAAGTATAACACGAAAATGTACAAACTCAATTTCTTAAATCAAAAAAGTTGTTTCAAATAGGTGAAACGTCTCTACTTGATTGTGAGGATTTATAGAAACAACGGATCTTTATAAACCGCATATGGTTGTTCTAATTCGATTAGACTTTTAGGTATTTCATACTTTACAGCTTCTACTCGTGCAAATAAAATTATTACTAAAAATATTTTTAGTTTAATAGCAACATAGATGAGATAGATATTACATTCGTATACTAAGATATCTCTTGAACTGAGAGATTACTAAAATGATTAATAAATTAATTAGTTACATTTTTTATTTCAAAGGTAACGGCAGTCGTCTTTCTAATATTGAATACTGACGTTTCGCAATGCTAATTAGCAACCCAATTAATAGGTTGTTATAACGAAGTCGTATAGTGAGTATCGACATTAAATATCTAAATACGTATCTTTTATATTTTTAGCGTTGTGCAAATGTTTTATTTACATGGTTAGTTAATTGCAATGATACTTTTACAAAACGTTGACATTCTAAATATGAACAGTGACGAAAATGACCCCTTAGTTTTCGCACTGAAAGTTGTCTAAGGTCTAACCAATAAATAGAAATCGCAACAGCTATCGAAGATCACTCTCTCCGACCAGGTACAGAGTAACAAGATGGCATTTCTGAGATTGCATAGCCGCATACTCCAAGGACTGGTGAAACAGTCTCGAGACTTAAGAAACGTTTGCGGCGGTTAACACGTGCGGACGTGGTAGTAAAATTGACGCAAGCCATGTCTCGGAGAGCACGTTAAGTCGTCGGCCCCAGTTATAATTTCGCTGACAGTCGTTGCCTTTGATCAACCTAAAAACTTTGACACCATGCTTCCTACCACAAACCACGGCACACACGACACGAATTGGAACATGTATTTTAGACGAATTGCAAAAATTTACTTAGATATCTTCAGAAAATGTGGTAGTAAACATTCATAAGTAACATTTTTTGTTTAGACAAAAATGACAGTACCTACATTGGCTTAGCTTATGAAAGTAAACGTGTATCAATTAATTAAAATATTAAAAGTAAATCACTGCTTTGTTTCGAGTACTAATGAAATAATATAATACAGTAATTAAGATCCTTTATTCAACATATTCAATATATTAAATACTATCACGATATAAATCTTGATATCGATCATAAAACATTGGAGAACCACACTTTTTAAGCTATTATCATTTAAAGTTTAACTAAAAAATTACAAAACTGCAAAAAGACGTGGGTATTACTAACTTCACAGGGTATTTCCAGAAATTTTAGAAAAAGTCTTGGTTTTCTGTTGTAACACATATTTGTACCAATCACAGTTTTAGTGATACCTTCACTCTACTACTCGTCCATCTTTTTTTATTTGTATTCTCTGTGAAAACATTTTTCACATTTGGTCACTGTTGGGTAAACATCTTAAAGTATTTTCTTTTATTATTTAAATTGTATTTTTTGGGTCGCCGACAGTTCTTCTTTCAGCTGCTCTATTTTACGTTCCTGTTCCGAAATTTAATTCTCCACATGTAAGAGCTTTAATTCGGTTGGATTTTTCTCTTTCAAAAGATTAATATCAATTCTCCTATTAAAGCCCTTTTTAGTGTTTATTGTCGGTACAGCAAAGTCCCGAAGACAATTAATATTTAAGCAAAAATCTGTTTCCAAAGTATTAAAATTAACAACGTTTGGAAAATCTAATAAAAGTGTACTTACTTCAATATTTCTGAATTTTTACTTAACCTCCAGCCAGGATAATGCATGACTTCTTTCCATATAAGCAACTGAATTTCATTTTTAGGAAAGCTAAATAAACTGAATCTTTCCAAATCAGTATTAATCCCATTTTAAACACAATGATTGAAAACCATTTTAGTTGTGGGTACTACGCCTGTGATCAATTTGATTCTAATGTCAAAGTATCGGCTTCTAACATGACAAAAACGGTTATTAAATTTTTCTGTCCTTCTTATTAAAAATTAAATTACAGGTGATATATGGGTCGTGTACTCAGATCCACTTTGCGATACTTTCTTGTTCTATGACAGTCACAGTCATAGCTTCTATACTATAACTCATGACTGGAAGAATGCAGATGTTGAAAAGACTACATTGGCTTTCCTGTTGCTGCCTTATCTGTATTGTTCGAGTTATCTCGGCCGGCTGAGTAGACGTACACGTCGATTGTTTCTATTCTTTCTTTTTCGTTGTTAAAGACGGTAGTCTCTGCTATGAATTCTAGTATAGTTGTCCCACCCATTTTCAACAACTCGCACGTTATTTCGTCTGAATCTGGAATAAGAATGTTTTTATTTCTACGAAAATAATTTCAGGACTTTCCTCAGAATCTACGTTACTAATGTCTCTAGATATAACATATGTCGGTGACGGGCTAGCTAAGGTGTACAGGTTTCTACATAAGTCTGAAATATTTCTATAATATACAGGCTGTTTCCTAAAAAACGCCGCAACCCATAACTCCGTTGTTTTAAATTTTAGACAGAACAAACTATATAGATTCTTAAATGGCAATACAAGAGCTACCTTTTGACATCGTAAATTCGTAACTATCTTTCAACTGTTTTGAGCAACAATGTTCAACTTTCTTATTTTAAATGGAACACCCTGTATATTTTTACATATTTGGATTCAGGATGAAATTGTGCATGCAGTAGTATGCTTTATTTGTTTTTTGGGCACTTTGAAATGTTTAAAATATTTTTTTAATATTGCATGTAGACAGTCGTACAGTACCATAAAATTTTCAAGTGTGTCGTGGAAAACAATCAGAATGTTGAAATATTTTATCTAACACGTCCAGAAAACGAAGAAATTCTGAGGCAGAGGATTATCAACGCTTTTCTCGAAGTACCTCCCAATTTGATATTGAATGCGACCAATGGAGTAACTAGAAGAGGTCAGTTGTGTGTTCAACAAGGGGGCGGTCAATTTGAGCAATACTTGTAGATACGTTTTGTAGTTTTGTTTAAATTTGTTTCCAATAAAATATTTCAACATTCTGATTGTTTTCCACGGCACACTTGAAAATTTTATGGTACTGTACGACTGTCTACATGCAATATTAAAAAATTATTTTAAACATTTCTAAGTGTCAAAAAACAAATGAAGCGTACTACTACATGCAGAATTTCATCCTGAATCCAAATATGTAAAAATATACAGCGTGTTCTATTTAAAATAAAAAAGTTAAACAACGGGCGATGTCAAAAGGTAGCTCTTGTCTTGCCATTTAAGAATATATATAGTTCGTTGGGTCTAAAATTTAAAACAACGGAGTTATGGGTTGCGGCGTTTTTTAGGAAACAACCAGTATGTTTGTTCGGTCTTACTTCACCTTCACTGTTTCTAAGTTGGCGTAGTCCAGCTCGTCGTATCGATGAAATGAACGTTAAAAAGTTTCTGCTATTCTTGGCTACCGTTGTTACTAAATTTTACCTGGCCTTTTTTCCAATTGTTTTATTTACACTTATATCTTCTGATGACGTCATAGCTGGTCTTATAGCCGTGGAACTTCTTGCTGTAATCTACTTTTCTTTGGTTTCGTCTTTATCCACAGCTTCTTTGGTGTTGTTTAGATGTAATTTCTTATTTTCTTGTCCAAGTCATGTACGTTCATTGGCTTCAGTACAGTTTTAGGTGACAGTCTTTTGTTTAGCTCCTATTCATACTTTATTTATCTCTAGCTTATGATGACATACAGAATTTCTTTATTCTTAAGTCAGCGATCTTCCATTTCGTCGCCTTTGGGTGGTTTTGTCGTAGGACTCCGTCTTACAGCGTGAGTAGTATGGATCATATTTCTTCCGACAGCATATGACAAAAATTGCTCCCAATTGAAATTATATCATTAAAAATACGTGCCGAATAGTAATCGCACTAGTGTATTCGTCAACAGCATGAAGTTCAATTCGCGTATTGTGCAATGCATTGTGCGGGACTCTCCCTCGCCCTCCACGCGGGGAAAGTAGTGCAATATTTTTGGGTTTGGGAGCAAGCTATATGGCAGAGACATATCTGAAAACGATGTTCATGGCAATTTCTAAAGTCTTTATCCACTTGTAGAGCAATTGGACTCCGTGATGTTCGCAAATAGAATAGCCATCGAATAGATAACACTCGCAAAAGTGGAGCAAGGGTATGGAAAAACTTTTTTGGAAGTACATCGGAGTTTGGTGTGGAGCATAGCCTTATTCATGTTAAAAACAGTTCGACATAAAACGAGCGCAAACTGTTGCAAAATTTGGTACATGTGTGCCCCAAAATGCGTTAAATACAATGGTAAAATTAATTTTACGTTTAGATCTAAGGTTTTTGTGTAACTAATTGATGCATTTTTTCGAAAAAGATGCAAGCGTTTGAATATTAAACTTTGTACATCAATTAACAATTGTTAAAAAACCGTACGTCAATTTAAACTAATACACACTTTTAGTATATTTTGTTTGTCCGAGGCTATAAATAGCAGCCGCTCTAAATTTTCGAAAAAAATTCGGCGAGAATAACATGTTGGTGGAACCGCCGTTATGTTTTTGGTGATGTAGCTAGCTGTATTGTTTTGTTAATCTGTAACTTACATGAAAATAAATAGTCTTAATTACGTGCTCTATTTTCTTACTCAAGTTTGGTGGAAGTGTGCTCTGATTTGGAGCAATTTACGCACTTTCTTCGAAGGAATTGATCTATGAGCGTGGTGCACGCAGCGGACATCTTGAACATAACTGAGCATAGGTGGGCGATTACAGTTTTTAGAAGCGATCAACCAGTGGCGGAGAATGAAGAGGGTTAGCGAATTTATTCGATCGTGTGCTATAGTAGCCCGAAAACTTTTATAATAATATTGAGCTCCACAATCACAGTCAAAGTCGCAGAAATAAGAGGGGAGAAAGTTCATAAACAAAACAAAACGTTTTCTCCTTTCGATACTCATTTAATTTTATTAATGCCCTTCAATGAACCCACGAATCAATACTAATTTTATGATATATATTTTTTTGTACCCCTAAGCTGCTAGTGCGTAAAACATGAGTCGCATAAAGTTTCTTGCTTGTGAAAGCTTTGCTGTGTGTGCCCATAATAAACAATTTATTCATGCTTAAGGGAGGTTTAGAAATCAGTTCTGTGGCATAAAGGTATTAGCAAGTGAAAGATTTAATTTTCTATTTTTAATTGCGTTCATCATAGCAAGATAATATCACAGCAGTATTTTTCGCTAGTGGTTTGATACTGTAGATGTGCAGATAGTTAGGTAGTAATTTTTTCCACAGATAATCTTGTTGCTCATAGTACCAGTATGTCCCACTCGTAGAACGTTTTTAACTTCTAAGTTATTAAATAGCACTAAACTATACAGAGAATTTTTCTTTTGTTATTTACATACGAGCTATGTACACTTTTATAAAAAACGTGTCAAAGCATTGTTCGATTGCAATTTATAGGCAAGCAACGGTACACTAAATTTCAGATTTAACCTTCCAATTTTTTAAAGAATAGTCTGGTGGAAACCGTAATAAAATTATTTTATGCCAAATTTATAATATGTAATTAGTTTTCATTTTTTGAGTTACCCATAAAATTGTAATTCTTTAATGTAGCCATGTACAGCAAAGACAAAAAATGCGAAATGTTAATATAGTATCAACTTGTGCTAGAGAACTGTCAGCTTGTGCTAGAGAACTGTCAGCTTGTGCTAGATAACTGTAGGGACTTATTTTCGATAAAATATCCAGAAAGGCCTATTTCTTACATTAGAACTATTTCAAATTCCATATATAATTAGCAATAAAACAATGTGTTGACACGTTTTTTATAAAAGTATACATAGCTCGTGTATACAAAAATAAACATTCCCGGTATGTAATTGGTTTTCCTAAATACTGTTGCAGCTAAAGAAAATTTAAGTTATTGCTAAATAATTCTTCCTTAATAGTACGTAGAATTATTCTATAAAAATACAAATCTCTGGTAGGAGGTGTAATATTTATTGATACTGTGCCTCTTTGAAGCAAATCCAACAAGATCGCTATCTAAAACTTAGAAATTTGGAAATATACAGTAAATAAAATCCACTAATTATGAGATACGTATTAGTGTTTCAAAAGGTGAAATTACAGGATAATTAAAACTACATGGTTTAAAACTGGGATCCTTCTGTTTGTCATCAGTTTTTTGCTGCAAAATCATGTGATGTCATGTTAATTTTGAAAACGATCGTTTTACGGCTTCACTAAACACGTACCACTAAAAGTATGTTGTACATCACATAGATATTAACAATAGCTCTAAAATTTATTGGTGTGAAGTATGGTAACAAATTTTCAAATTAAATGTATATTTTTTATGAGAAAAAGTCATACGAGTTTATCCTTTTAAAGCTATTGATATGGTAGATAATGATATCATATCTTCTAACATTTGGTTAGTTCTTGCAAAGATAGAGACATAGATTGAAATTAAAGCATATATCATTCATCTATAGAAGATTAAAGCCTTCTTTCGCTCCAAAGTTTTCGATAAAAAACGTGTTGCCGACAAACATAACTTTTAGAAATGATTTTGTCCAATTTCTTGAATACTTTCTTGGCAACCCTTCTAAAGGACGGTATTAATCCGTTTCAACGTTAGGAAAACATCCATTAATTCTGTTAATGGCAAATCTCCATTCTAGTTTTGCCAGCTGTAGTTCCGTACGATTTGTGAACCGTTTTGAAATATTAGTTTACATAAGTGCGGTTGTTAGAGGACTTTGGCACAGAAAACGGATTTGCGATTTATTAGTGCAGGAAACTGCATCTCAGTTAAATCCCACAATGATTTGCAGAATGAATGTGTAGTAAAACCAACAAATATATATAAATTTAATATTTGATACCGCTTAAAGTAGCACAAAGTTGCATACATAGCTATAGGTATTTATATTTGCTTCCGTTTGCCTCACTCTAGTATATTCTCGGTTTTATGTTATATCCCTACCTACTTCGGATAAAATATTTTAATGTTGGCTCATACATTAAATGAAATGTATCCCGATGCTAGTATACGACGACCACTAGATACATTTCAGCAGAAACATACATAAGATAATAAACTATGAGGGATTTTAAGTTTATTGTTTTTCAAAATATTCGGCTTTACATTGTCTGCATTTATTCATTCTATTGAACCAGTCCTCAAATACCCGTGACCATTGTTCTGGAGACACCTCAGCGATCATGTTATTATATGCCTCAACAGCCTCATCGGGTGAGTTAACCGTTGTTCTCGGAATTTATTCTTGATTGTGAGGAATATATAGAAATCACACGGTGCCAAGTCGGAGCTATAAGGTGGGTAACCCAGTAGTTCTACATTTATAGAGGCCAAAATTGCCATTGTTTGAGCAGCGGTGTGGGATGATGCATGTCATGGTGTAAGATTAAGCGACTTCGAGGACGTTGTGTACGTACTTTTTCTACGGTAAACAAATGGTGGAATACCACTCAGCGTTTACTGTGCGATGATCTTTCAAAGGAATTGTTACAAGATGGCCTGATCGGCTAAAGAACGAAACAACCATCTTCTTATTTGCACTGCGATATCGCATAAATTTTGTTGGCTTTGCTTCACCTTGGAAGATCCACTGTGCCGATTGACGCTTCGTTTCCGGTTCATAATAATAAATCCATGTTTCGTCACCGGTGACAATGTCATACACATGTTTTGGCTGACCACTTAAAAACCTCTTCAACATTTTCTTGCACCAATCCACACGTGCCGTTTTTTGAGCTTCATCCAAATTATGTGGCACCCAACGCGTGCATAGCTTTCTGGCACCCAAATGTTGGTGAAGAATTGTGTTGATTGCAGTCCCCGAGATGCTTAAGGATGCCTCAATTTCAGCATAGGTGATTCGCTGGTCTTGCTCACGAGGCGGCGTACAGCGTCACCGTTTTCATCAGTAACCGCAGATTTTGTAGGACCTTCACGGACTTCGTCATTAAGAAAATTTCGACCACGGCAGAATTTCGCAAACCACTCATAAACGGTGCGGTCAGATGGTGCTTCATCGGCAAAAGCATTGCGAAGTAGTTCGATGTACTGTTTTGAAGTGAGAGGCGATTTAAAATCGTAAAAAATCTTCCCGAGATAATATCTTCGACTTCGTTCCATTTTTCATACAACTCACAACAGTTAAAAGCTTATCACATACGAACCGTAAACCATTTTCTCAATCTGTTTACTTCAGTTGTCTACGGAAATGTTGTTGTTTGATGGCACTCTTATAAAAAATTGTGAAATCAATTTCTAAGCCTACTTTGCTGAAATTTATGTAGTGACCCCTCGTATATAATTTCGTGTGAATAGAGACAGATAGATCAGAGATTATACACATTTCTTATTCCTTACAAATACTAGCAAACGTTATTAAACTTTGAACAAAAGTGTATTCCCGTTCGAGTAACCTTTGGTTGGCTAAAGGTAACTGAAATGTTCTGCTTGTTGTCCTAAGTCTGTGACCGTCCAACGATCGTCGGCATGCTGGCTACCATATTCATTCATGGTTTTGTTAATAGCTGCTCGGAGCCAAACCACCTCCTCAGATTCTTAAGCCACGTAGTTGCTTTTCTACCAGAGCTATGATTACTGATTCTTTTTCCTTCTATAATCCGGTGTAGGATTTCGTATTAATCAGAGTTCCACATAATCAGGCAATAGTATTCCAGCTTACGTCGGTTTAGAATTTAAATTATATCAAGGTCTTTGTTCATTCGAATGCGCCAGTTGTTCCTATCCACCAAACTAATTTTATTGAGGAGTCACTTCTTATATGTTTCCAGACATGACGTATAGAGAGACTGGAAAGATGTAGCAGCCCTCCATTTTCATTCCGTTCTTGTTCAAATCATGACCACATATCATTTTATTTATTTTTATAAAAGAGTCTAATGCTCTTTCGATATGGATTTTGATTTAAATTGTTGGGTCCGATTTATCTTTTTATATTGCTGCATAGTCATACAAGTTCATTCGCCGTTTTGCTTGCGATTAATCACATACTTATTTAGTTTTCTGCTGTCTAGCTTTAGACCAAATTGTTCACGCGAAATGAGTATTTGATTGCTTAGATTTTACAGGTCTTCAGAGGAATTGGTTACTATTAATGCATCATCGGCTTATTTAATATTGTTCGCAGTTATGTCAGTCCAATAGTCTGTCTAATTTCACGTCTAGTTGTAGGCTTATAAGCTCCCTTTACTCGTAAGCTGGGTATGTGGCTAACTTTGTCTGTCATTTGAGGAAAAATTTCCTTGGTAGGGGTTTACGACTACCATAAGTGTTAAAGTGGTGACCGGAGAGCGTAGGATATTTAAAATCCTTGCGAATTCCCTGAGAATCGAACCTAGTTCGGCCGCTTCAGATTCAAGCATATTACTCGCTTGGCTACCCGCTATGCATTGAAACAGTCCTGGTCCGTTATAGCTGACAAAAAATTCAGTTTTGCAAGTTTAGTAGTAATCCAACGGAAGGACGAAGTGCTCGGGAAAAAAGGACGTAGTTAACGTACCAAGTGTTGAAGGAGCCGGTGGGGTCTTCTGATCTCTATGAGCAGATGAACTCCCCAATCATAAGTGCCTTTTGAGTGTAAGGCGTTAAAATCAAAGCGGTTTTTTGGAAACTGGTGTAACCAATCTTCATAAATTGACAGTCCTAGAAGCTAAAGTACACCGTCGGCTAAGAGTTGACCTAACCACCTCCTGCTGTAAATATCCAGAGTGCAGATTCCGGAGCTCAATTACGTGCGAGAGTCTGCTACAATGTGAAATCGGGTGCATGAATATACCTTCAAGAGTGGGTGAAAATGCTTGAAACCGGGTATTTCGTAAGGCTGTGCAACTCCGAGGCGTCACATCCAGACGCATTAATCCTTGGGCAGACCGTTGACGTAAGATACTTGCATATCATGGGGTGCCAAATTTCATTGCACTAGCGGCGACAATTCATGACCAGAGACGGCTCCAGTGAAATTTCAGTTGCGCTACTGACAAAAAACTCCGATTTTCTTTTGGTAATATTTAAATGCCAACACTAATGGTACGCATTAGCTACCTTAATCTTAAGTGCTAGCAGAGACGTGCTTTATTGCTCGTAATTTTAATGTTATCAATTAACATTACTTGAGTCATCAATAACCAATCATTTATATGCGCCTTTATTTGGTTTATTGTTTATATGTAGCTGTCTACAGCCAATGTACAGGTACTTATTCTACTTGTACCTATAGTAAACAGATTTGCTGTCATTGGAGTAGAACTGTGTAGTGTTTAGTTTCACATCTTAAGCTATAGTGTTTCAGTGACCGTAACTTTGTTGTATTGATTATTCGGAGGGACTGGGAATAACTAAATGTAAGAGTTCTCTTGTTAGAAATTGAGCTAGCGGACAACCAAGTAGTCAAATAAATATTCAAATATATAGGCATAAGATAGGTCTTTTTTGCAATACAATTTGTAACAGTGGGTTTGATCCAAAGTAAGAACACAGGAGCAGCGTTACAGCATCATAGAGTGCTCCGTTGAATATTACCACCTAATATAGGTTGAACATTAGGAGAGACAGGATATATTCTTGAACTACTCCTCTTCTTATATTTATACCAGCTAAAGATATCTTTTTAATTACAGTGTTGCTGGTTCGTGCTACTGTAAGTTAGCAATAATGCTGTTATATTTATCATCAATCTCAGATACTGTAAAAACCTGTAAAATTTTGTCGGGGAGTACTGTTACCGTCACTGTGACTGTAAAAGAGATAAGCAAAGGCAAACACTTCTCAAAACAGAGATAACGGCAAGGGTACAAATAACATTCTCTGGCATAGATAACGATTCAGTATAATGAATAATAATAATAAGGGTGCTCTACAATACATGCACAAAATGTAACATGGCAAACCAGTACGGAATCCCAATACGGAGATAATATCACAGCAGCAAAGCGTTGGATTGAAACTCACCAAAATATTTATACATACTTTGGGAAATCAAAGCGTAAGTGCAATATTGGTGCTATTTAATTAAATAAATTAATGTAAGTTAAAGGTTAAATTTGGAATGACTAGTTCAATTCGACTATTTACCCACTACGCAAGAGCATTCTGTCGTTGACCATAATTAACAGTGTCGCTCTTACAGACCCAAGATCTTGTTTCTGGTTTTACGGCGCTTTGTAAACCGGAATGTGAATTATACTTAATCTCAACAGATTTCAACGTGTCGCAAGATATTATTACACAAAATTCTTACAAATGCCTAAAGTTGGATTCAACCGAGCTCTATTTCACTAGCCTGACGTGAAGGCCAAAATCGAATTAGTTTTGTCATGCAAATGCCGTAAAATTTTCGATATTACAATCACTTAGGCGGTGCGTGAGGAGCATCCACCATTTAACCTAAAACTAGCGTAAATGAACTACCGCAATAATTTCGTCATAACAAAAACAATGGTGAAATGAATTAAATAGTTATCTAAATTACTTTAGATAGGTGAGTAATTACGCTAAAGGTAAATAATAAAACCAAACTAATGTTTGCCGGATACAACATTGCACAGCCACGAAAACATGACGCAAGACGGGTTCCAAATCTGCGATGAGTGCGATTAGCTCGAACAAAATTATACTGGCTAAAAACAGACCTTCAATAGTACTGTTCCAGGCTACGATAGGCGCAAAAGGAAAGCTCTATAAGCATCAAGGTGACCATGGGAATACAACAGACTTAACCAGGGCTTCTGCATTAAAGCTGTCGAGCTGCAGGTGAGTATTTTGACGAATGTGGCTTCACGAGAGTTTTCTACCTTTGCTCCCTGTTGCAGACACGGCCACTCTACACACATAGTTCTCGAGGCGGCAAATAGGGCCAAAGTTCGTCCGTAGGGAAACAAAAACTCAAACGCACTGGAACCAAAGGTTATTCGGGTACGAGAAAAAGGTTCGCACCGGAACAAAAAAAAGAGCTAAAAGAATGCAACACAATAAAATCTAACTAAATAGCACCAAAAAAAAACTACCCTTGCTGTAATGCTCCGTTTTGCCAGAATGGGAACATGTGCTCTGCTCAGATAATTTCAAAACTAAGTTTGAGCTTATGAAATTGCAAAATACCTCACACGAAGACTTTAATTTCCCAAGCAATATGCTTGTAAAAACCCAATTAAGACACGTTTCAAAACGTAGTCTCACAAAACAACCTATTTGAAGCTGGATATCATTGCAAATGGCCGAAAAGGCAGATAAGGATTAAAAATTTGGCATCTTAAAGAAAACTCGACATATGCAAACCCAAGAAGCTCTATGCGTTGAGTGAAGTTTAACCTTTAGGAGTTCTCATACATAGAAATTTGGGACATGACTGATAGATTAAATTGTAACTTGTAAACGGTCTGAAAGCTCAGTTGTATTGTAGGTAAAATTAGGCTTGTGAAAGATAAGGCAAATAGTTACATGAATAATTATAAATGACTTTTGGCACGTAACAGTACTTTGGAAAGATGTAAAAACCCTACCCTTGAGATAGACGAAATTGATTAAACTGAAAATTCAGAAATCTATTGAAATAATAATACATTTATGAATAACAAAGCCAGAAGCATAGCATAGCAAGATATACACAGCTACATACATATACCTACGCATATAATGCAAAAATGACCTACCAAAGGACATTCTAAGAATTTTATACATTTCCATAATGTCCCGTATGTGGAGCCGCAGATTTGTATGTTCAGCAAAAATAATTACCGAAGAAGCTTGCATACGGTAACCTAATGTAAGTATGTCCAGAGAATGTCAGGCAGCCATCTTAACCCACAGAGGTCGGGTGTGTTCTTAAAAGACACATAAGAAATTACTTGTTCTAATAAAGTTTTTGTAAAACAAGTAACATTGTGTTCTTTTATATAGTATGATCAAAAATTATTTTCATCTAGTACGGCCATAGAATAGTTCCTAATTTATGAATGTAACTATAATTTATTTAAAAATCAAATGTCAAGTTTGACGTTTAAGTGTAAACATAGTTGCATTCATAAATTAGGAAGCATTCCATAGCCATACTAGATGAAAATAATTTTTGATCATACTTTAGTTAAGAGCGTGCTAAGTTGCTACGTTACTGTTGGGTTTTTATTAAATTAATTCGACAGTGTTGCAATTAGCAACTATTCCTTATTCTATTAAGATTAACTATTTTCGCAATTTTTTAAGGAGTATGTGTTTAAAGAATTAAATAAGATTGGTTATGATTTAATTACTAAAATGTAGATACTGGGAAAAATAAAAGTTGTATAATAAAATGGTACACCATACGTTGATATAATAGTTAAAAGGGCTTAGGTCGACAGGATTGATTATAACTTGGAAGCAGGCTTTTATTTGAAAGCCTTGTAATTGAAATGAATGTTAATAATTGCTTTTAGATCAATACAAGACTGGTCCTTAAAAGTAATGCTAACTAATGTTAATGCATGTTAAAATTAATATTGAACTACAAGTTGTTTAAAATGTGAAAGATTAGTTGCAAGAAGTATGCTAATAATTACATAAATGTGGGTAATTTAAGGAGTACTTGTACATGAATCATATAAAGAATATGTAATTGTAAGTAAGAAATAAGACAGAGCGCTATCAAATCGTGAACTGAGGAGAATAGTTGGCATGTGTTAGTAGTGAACAAGTATCACATTTGTTGACATTAACAAAAATTAAAATGGAATCTAATATTGACTGAATGTTAAACAAATAAATTGTCAGTTACCAGGTAATAAGAGGGAGTTATTATAGATATATATTAATACATGAGCCATAAGTAATAAAGGTTGTTCAAGCTATTGGTGAAGCTCATCTGCGAATGTATGTTATCGCTGGCAGAAAAAATGGTTGCTGGTTCTTGTAACAGTGGAAGTAATTTTAAGAATACTCAGGGGTAAACCGTCCAGCTGAAGGTGGTGCAGTGTAGCCAACTAGGTGGGTAGGTCATCCTAAGTTTGGAGTTTCTTGCGGTTCTCGGTTTCTAGACTGCCTAGTCCAGCGGTACAAACACGGCATCTGCGTTGATGTGGTGAACGAATACACAGTTACCTAAGATGGTCATTCCTTTATCTCGTGCAAATTAATATTATAAAGGAACAAAACTTACCTTCTTAAAAAATTGTAATTAGCTGGTGTATTTAATATTAAATGTATATGAAGTTATTTCAAAACAGAAATACAGATGAACTGAAAGTAAGGCGAGACTATAATTCAACTAAGTTTGCATTGAATCTAATGCCAATTCTATAAAATTATTATTTTACCCAGGTGTTACAATCCAACTCTGATTGGGGTTAGCCATGTCCTACCAAGCTAGGCATTTGAAATAGAAACTGAAAGATTAAACGGAAGTGCAGAGTACTGAATTTAATTAAATTTGTGTTTAATAGTTATACACGCAATTCTTGAGTAGCTACAAAAATATAAATTAATATAAAAAAATTAAGACGGCCACTCATTGCAATAGATGTCTCCTGTTTAGCTTGCTATATTCTATTATTTATTGCTGCCGTTCCACGTAACACAATTCTTCTAATTCATTGGGCAGTTAACCATTTCAAATTATCTGTATGTGCCTTCCACCAGTTCTCCTGCAACCCAAAACTCCACTTTAAGTTTTATTTATTCATAGGAGCTTATTCGTCCTTTCAAAGCCACATCTTCTATCCAGTTTTTACCATTCATATATAATATTTAATTGAAATACTTGCATTTGCTGGCAGACTCTGTAATTGAGTATTTCATATACATCATATATCAAAGAAGTATCTATAGCTCAAATTAAGTAACAAAAATACACTTTTATAACAGTAAATGCATTATGTTTGATTTCAAAGTCTGAAAAATAAACAATTGTATTACAATTTTGAAAGTGGTAGATTTCTGAATATATGGCTTTTCTCAAATATTTGCGAAGAAGCTAAAAAGTAACTCAGCGAAATATACTAAAAATGTAAAAACTATTAGTGCTTATTTTTAAAGTACACAATAAATTCTAGCTGCATTTCTTCACGAGGAAGAAAGTCGTTTTTCCTAATAATAAACAAAAACAATTAATAACCGTTAAAAACCTAATGATACCTTTAGATGTTCCTACTTTCAACCTTTTTTAATATTCGCTGCTCATTATTGCTAGTCGTTCTTCGTAAGGATTTGTTGTTACTAGATTACCAAATTTTATAGCAATCTTTTGCAATATATAAAATATGTTGGTCAACATAACATCAACTGCTTTCACGAAGTCTACAAGAACTACGTATGTTTTCTTATTTTTCGTGACGTATCTTCTCTCCCTGTTATTAACACTTACTCCTTGGATTTAAATTTTGGTTCGAAATTAAACTAAAAACTGATGAAACGTTTTCGCTATCATTCTGTTTATAATTGTTACCAATATCCTTGATGCAATGTAACGTTTCGCCCAGCGCGAACGCGATTTAGAAATTAAAAATTAATTTGAGCGTTTTAGCTGGCGTAATTCATGTTATAAATCTGAGCGCTACTTATGAAGTCCGCGCGGAAGACGATACGCAACGTCATTGCGGACAGACGCAGGGATGCCTCCGCGCACCGGAAGAAAGAATCCCCTCCGCCGAGTACGACGGCCCGGGCTATATAAAGCAGATCCGAAGCTATTTCAAGACAAAAATTTTCCCGAACCTCTTCCTCACCTGACTCCGCTCAGTAGGGAGTCCAGGCCCTTCGAGAATTTTCCAGAGAATGTTACCTGCTCCTTCTCCTTTACGTATTCGCGCCAGAAGGGTTCCGTTGTGAGCTATCCGAAGGGGAACCTGCCAAAACTACCCCTTGTTCATTCTCGCCAGGAGGGTTCCGTTGTGAGCTATCCGGGGAGAATCTTGCCGAAAATAGCCACTGATTTTACCGATCAAACATCCTGGAATAGTTCTCCAGGTCCCCGCTAATCGGCGAAAACTTTGGATCCGAGAAACTAATAGTCACTAGCAGAAACACCGAAGTAGTCGGCTTTAAAATTATTAATTACAACCTGGGGGATGTGACGCGAGAGCGGCCTGAAGATCGCCTGTGAAAGTCCAGCCTGTAGGCAGCAGCAACAAAAACACGACATCCCGGCAAGGCGGCATCGATAATTTCGCAAAGCCTAGTTTCGGGTCATTTCACTCCGTACATTAACGGCGAACCGGGGCCATAAATTACATTTTTTCGGCAAATCGCCGCTTGCAAGGCCCGAGGTGAGATTTAATTACAATACCGCTCACCTGGAACTCCAAGATCCCGGAGAAGAAAAACTGATATCCTCGGCCCGCCCGGCCGCCCAGTAGCTTGTCACATTTCACACACCTGCAGACCGCGATAACGCCGATAATACAAGGTATGCACGTTACTTAATATTATTTTGCCTGCACTTTCGCACGAGTGAAATTTCGAAGCCGAGCTTCATGTTTACGTACCGCTGCCAATAGCGGTTCCACTAATCAAATGACATTGTAATTTTCAAGTTCGACGATCTGCTGACGAGTCAAGTGTCCTGCTCGATATACAGCCTGGTCCATATTTAATTGACAGGGCCCGAATTGCAGCGAGCGTAGCCTGTAGTTAGGAGAGAGCTATTTGAATTATAAAAGTTATTATAATTTAATTTCCTGATTTTCAGTACAGTTTAAGTTGGTATGTATATAGTTAAAACTTATTATACGTTTAGAAAAGTTATTCTATTTTCCTTTCTAGGGTAACAAGCTTGAGACTAATAAGTGATACTTTGGATTTTCTGAGCTGCCTGGGAGCCGGTTTCACTCCGGCGACTGTAGCAACCATTTTAATTAAACTAGATTAAATTGAAATTGCCAGTATAATAGTAATAGTAACTTTAAAGTGCGACAGTTTTCGCATTTTTGCTTCTGCGTTTGTTGGAAAAACAAAAAAATTGCATAGCCCGAAAGTGGCTGTTTGAGCAGCATAACTTCGAAAGGCATAATAGGCCAATACTTCCTTAAAGGTCACAATGGGTTCCTGTCAATTCTGACAAGTATGCCACAATGTTTAGTAAATCTTTTGACGTTGATCTTCCAGAATTTGATGATTTGGATAACCAGTGACGGTTTCAGTAAGATGGGGCCACTAGCCAGACATCAATTAATAATGGATTAGAAGCTGCCAGGTAATTTTTCCTTAAAAAAATATAACAAGAATGGACGACAAAAGCCGGCTTCTCAGAAGCTCGGACTTTACCCCAACTGATTTTTTGGTGGGTTTAGCTCAAAGGTGGTGTTTACGAGAATGCTCCAGAAAATTTACACCAACTCCAGAAACTTATCCGATACGAAATTAAAGCCACTACACTGGACTTAATGCACCGGCGAAATGGAAAAAGTAGGACATATTTTGCAAGAGAACCAGCGCCGACGAGGGCTCACGCAGATGGACTAATTTTTCACTCATCAATTTCCAAGATATGCACTTTTAAGTTCAAAATAAAGTTGTTGATAAAAATTAATGGTAGCTGAGCTAAATAGGATACAATGTGCAAAACTCTCTGAGCCAACCTGTAAATCTAATTGAATAAATTAATGGTACAGGTTTTATAAATAGTTGTTTTTTGTAGGAAAGCATGTAAACAAGAAAATAAGTCATAATCACAGTCACCTTTATTTTTTATGCTATTCAAATATAAGTTATTTGGCTACTATGAAACTGAAAGTACGTTCTGCATTGGAAAATTAGTGAAAGATAATGCAAATTATATTTATAATTTTGTTTTATATGTGAAAAGAAAACTTTCACGTTTTTCACGTTTTTAATTTAAGTTGTTTTAAAAAAATACTTTTGCTAATACGCTAGAACGCATAGATCGAGTTGAATGATAGTGCGGGTATGCAACTGACATAAGTCATCTTTGGAGGTTATTATGGGGAGCTAAGATTTTATTTTTTTTAGAAAAATACATTCATTGGTGAGTAACTTTGTGTATTTATAATTTTTCATACCTGATATTTCTCTTGACACT
The DNA here is from genome assembly GCA_940337035.1 of Agriotes lineatus. Classification (NCBI taxonomy): domain Eukaryota; kingdom Metazoa; phylum Arthropoda; class Insecta; order Coleoptera; family Elateridae; genus Agriotes; species Agriotes lineatus. Next base: position 125,116,406 of record OW679195.1, read on the forward strand.
CATATTTCCATCACTACTGCTTTGTTAATAATAATAACCAACAACCCCCTTTACAGGATGCCTTATACCAACATCATATTGAATATCATTCAAATCTACCCATGCGGTTTATGGTGTCAGAACTTTAAAATAAAGTACTGACTGCCTAATGAAACTTATCTAAATATAGATCTGTTGAGTTAAGTCGTCTTGTTTTGGGACCAAAAGTCTGTCGTTAAGCTATATCAACATATTTTCGAGACATCCTGTGTGAATAATTATATTGTTCATTAATGTTCACACGTGTTCAGTACTTTTTATTTCAAATGCATACAAATTAGACTGTTTCTAATTAACCTTAGCTATATAACCACTAGACATTTCCACTAAAATCAAATCTTCAACTAAGAATGTTAGACTTCCTCAACGACACTTGTTTTCGCGTAAACAAACCAAACCATAATTTGAGAATATCTACAGTAATGAAGTTAAGAAAGAGATGTTATTGCCCCTAAAACTGGCATAACGTATTTTTAGATGTCTTATTAACTCGTGTTGTTCACTTGTTTACTCACAACTCTGAAACTGTAATGAATACCAATTTTAGCGTTAATTACTGATCATCGACGGCTTCTAGTAGAATGAGTACGACCACCCTATAATTAGAAGCACACGACCTTCTCGAAGTCACCGCACATCCATCAGCAAACGGTCTACTAGCAGAATAGCCTTGAAATTATGTGCTATTAAGCTGTCTGCTAATAATCTTCATCCCGAGACTTCGCTCTTTCGTCTTAACCCTCGCTTAGGCCGTCGAATTTCGTTTCGTGCAGTCCTCGTTCCAATTTCGTGATGCGGCACGAACCCTTTTGATAAGGCGTTTTAATGCATTTTTTTAATACAAAAAGTAGCTTCGGGATGTTAAAAGACATCAAAGCTAGTACATTTTTGATGTCGAGTGTATCTGAGCTCTATGCTACTGACATTTATTCGTCGCTTATGTTTTATGTAGCAATTTTTTCTGGCAAGAACGAAGTGTTTTTACGGTTCCAGCGGTGAGTTGTTTATTTCGTCTTGAATGTTGGCTCTGCATTGCTGTAAATGTATATTATATACATTTGCAGTTCGAAAGGTCAAGACGCAAAAGCTTCGTTATTAGGCTTTCATTGCATTCTGCAGTGTATTTAAAAATATATGGCTTTCTTACCTTCAGAGATCAAAAGTAAGAGGTGCACTGTTTGAATTAAGAATTTGCCATATCAATGATTGTTTTAAAACAGGAAATAGCTAATTAAATACTTTGGGAAAATTCTTGGAGAATCAACTTCTACTTCTTTATATTTAGTATATATTTATGGAAGCTGAATATCCACAACGTCTATGCTAAAGCTTAAACATTTAGGCCAGATATAATCAGTTTCAGCAAGTACGTGTAAATTAGGGATTTTTCACTAGCACTGATTACAAATTCCACAAATTAATGAACTCGTCCATAAATAATATACCTATATATGTGTAAAGATACGGTGAATCAACAATACGCCATTTATGAACAAGGAGTATCCAGAAAGTAAGTTCCGATTGGCTACAAAAAAACAGAAATGGATTGTTAAAATGCTGTATCTCCACTGAATTCTAGTTTCAGCCATTATTAAGCCACTTGTCATAACGGGACACCAATTTGTGTCTCCTCACGTCGTAGAATAATGCCGTCTCTAATACATAACGTGTTCACGGCTTCTTAGTCATCTTCATCTTTGAAGAAACGTAGCGCTGAATCTGGGCTATAAGGAAAAACATGTATTTTCGTTCAGCCAAATACCTTGATGAGATTTTTTAATTGTTGCCACATTTTCACATTCGTCGATTAAGTTTCTCACTTATCGAGAGATACTGTTGCATCATTTATGCTTTTTCTACAAAACATTAAAACAGTATTCAAACCCCCGAGCAAAATCTCACAGGTTCTTCCTTCATCTAAGGATAAATTAAACACTATGTCATCTAATGGTGTTTATAGAGTCCCTTGCTCTTGTAATGCTGTATACATTGGTGAAACAGGTCGTTCGGTGAAAACTCGCATCTCTGAGCACCAGCGCTGTCTCAAGTCAGGTCTCGTTTCATCATCAGCCATCGCCGAACACCAACGCGATACTGGTCATAAGATCCTTTTTGATGAAACTTCCATCATCTGCAAATCCCCATTCTTCTTTAGCAGAAATATTCGCGAAGCCATTGAGATTTGTAAACACCCTAATAATTTCAATCGGGACGAAGGCTTTCCCCTTCCTTCTATGTGGAAAGTGCTAATTCCTAAACCCCGCCCTCCGTCACTGAACCGCGACGGCATTTGCTGAATCGCTACGGAGCTTGCCTATAAATTCTCGCTTTTCTTCTTCCGATAGTCAGTCGAGTTTCGCCTCTGACGTGGTTAACACGTTGAGTTACCGTGCTCTTCTGTCCCTTCCCTTTGCAAAGAGTTTCGCCTCTGGCGTGGTTAACACGTTGAGTTACCGTGCTCTTTTGCTTTTTTCCTCCTGATGAAGCCCCTTACGAAAGTGGGCGAAACGTTGAGTTCTTCGATCTCAATCATGACACGGTCCAATCCCGGAAGTCGTTTGTTACTTATTCTAATCTATTTAAAAATTATAAAACTATTCTACTTATTAGATTACCGGGGGTTTCAATACTTTTTGTTGAGTAATTTTATATACTAGCTTAGTCATAATGTTTAAAACATAATGCTCTCTTTCAGGTTATTAATTGTTAATTTTTAATTGACAATTTGTTAAAATATATCAGTTTAAATTCCATCCCGATAATGTAGTTTTTTTAATATGAAGTGTACTCTGACAGTTTATTTAATTTCATAATATAATAGCCCTTGGGAATATCACTTCTCAGTTTATTTCAGGTAATTAATATTAATTAAACATTACATGACTTCCTCCTACTATAGGCGAGAGCCTGTTATCTACAACACAATGTGTAATTCTATGAGCCCACTTACGCTGCGGCGTAGGTAGGTGGCTATCCACACTCATTGAATTTTAAGACAGGAATGCCCTTTTACGTGGCTTACGATCACCAAAGGTGTTTGTATAATGGCTGGAAAGAGTGAGATAAAACCATCATTCGAGTGTGCTGTTCGAACTCACCGCCTGCCTATTACAAGCTGAATTGTTTTCTGTCTTCCAAGTTATCCTACAGTTCCTGTATTTTGTCTCTAATATCATTCAAACTTAGATTGTTAACTTGCAAATAGAATTCCTGTTCATTTTTCAATTGGATTCCATTTTTCTACTCATATTCCAAACTGCCGCTGGCTTTGTTTGAATTGCAATCTTAATTCTTGCTAATTTTATTTAGTTTTTTTTTTGGTACCCAACTGCTTTAAATTCTTGTATTACATCCACTTTCAGCTTGTATATTTCATTTGTTTTTTACCTTTAAGCTTAATTATTGTAGATCTAACCTAGCTTTTGCACATTTGAGTTTGAATGGCGCTTATTTGGCCTTTTTATTCTTAACTTCTATATCCAATCTCGCATGTTAGTTTTTTCTTCGTATGACTTTTTACTTCCCTCCTCTAAAAGATGAAGGAAGTATTGTAATCGCGAAAAAATCACCTTTCGAGATTACTTCTGATCTTTACGTTTCAGCGTCTGTAGATGACGAAAAACAGGTTTTCTCAATTTTGTCTGTCTGTCTGTCTGTCTGTCTGTTGGCGGTATAGCTCAAAAACTATTTGTTGGAGGATGACTATATTTTGCATGCAGATACCCAGCATGAAACCGTGAAAATTTCGGACAAATATATATTGGGTAAGCACCTTAAAAAATCAGTTTTGTTTATTTTTGAGATAACTTTAAACTAGATAGAAGTAATAATTTTCACATAGGTCAGGCTTTACGTTTGCCGAAAATAGGACTCAACAGATACAGGATACTGTCACATAAGGGTCAAAACGTATCATTTATAAGACCGTTCTGTTCAATAAAGGCGCGTGCCGTACTCGTTCCAATAAGTCTGGATGACGCAGCACGACAATTCAATGCGGTTATAATCACTACGCAGATGCGGCGGAGTTCAAACCCCAGCGGGTTTAATTTTTTTTGAAATTTTCAAATTGATCTAATTCGCGCGAGGGAGGTTTCGTGTAAACCCCTTTACAGATTTTTTACATTTTGTTCAAATTTTTGCATATTTTTCCCACATGAGTTTAATCATTACAAATGTTGCTTTAATTATTGCACAGGTAGATCGTTGTTCATCACATGTGAATTGATATTTAAAGGTAGCTCATCGACATTGGAATGTGACGATGGAGATATAATTTTTCCCAAACCTAAGCTTCAATGCCACTATTGGTGTCTAATTCAGTGACTGCTTGTTGAGAATTTTGTTGGTAGACCTAACAATCACACGCTAAATGCATTTTCCACTCCCTCACGGACGGAGACAGATTCCGATGTCCTGAAATATAAATATTTCGTATACTAACTGACAAAAGCGATATGCGGCGATTTACCAGTAACTTATGATTACAATAAAATAGATCATACCATATTTTCTTAAGGAATTCGCGCGGCATTTCTTCATCTGAACTCAACGAAATGAACGTAAGTGTAAACATTGTTGTGAGAAACTTGATACGCTGACGTTATCGCAGGAGTCGGGTTAGGCTGAAGCTTTAAAATGAGGTGAATGGTGAATAACATCTACAAAGAAGTGCTTCCTTTTTGGTCCAATTAATATAATTAATGATGTGCTAAAGATTGGTAATACAAACAGTGAAAATACACAATACATACAGGGGGTCCCAAAAGTACCGCCCGTAGTTTCGTAGATGGTTTCACCAGGTAACAGTAAATCGAAATTGTAGTGACAAAATGTTCTATCTGCTTTCCTTACCAACTTATACAGCAAACAAATACTATGATTATTGTTGAATTGAAACAATGCGATTTAATTAGCAAAAATTACAGATTGTAAACAAAAGCTATGGAAATGGTTCCAATTTATTTTTATTTATACTTGCTGAATCGATCTTCAAACGTGAGGACGTTATTTTTGGGACAACTTGTATTAGTTGTAGTTTTTAACTAATATTTCTGTTTGTAGCCTGTATTACACAATGCGGTCCACTTTCCTGGAAATCTTAACATTTTAGAGTCTTCATGTCCAACCCCGAAAACAGTCCATCGTTCCTTCTCCTAAAATTAAGTTTCCATCCGTCGAAGAGTGAACAGCTCTTGCTTGTTTCCTGTTAATTGAATTTGTGCACACACTTGGTGTTCCTTGTGAATTACGAGTGTATCTTACCTTGGGTGTTCAAATCATCTATTCAGCGATACGAAACGACTTTCCTCCGACACCTATATGTACCAGTACCTGGAAAGGACTAAAGGTAAGTCATACAATTTCGTTTGGTTATACTCCATTTGATGTTTATTTAAATCGTGGCATAGTAATTAAACGTTCACCCAGTATATTCGCTTTATAAGTTTTGAGCTATGAAAACAGTAGAGAAAGAAGCCAATTTTGTTTCAATTTACAGTATGGATAATGAATACGACGTTCTTCAACAACTTGAAGCAAATACTGTTTTTGGTCTTAATATTTTTGTAACAATGGAAATGTACTTCTGAATCAATGCTACACTTTTTTCGGAATTATCATTCACCGTTTTAAAATTCTTGATGATTTCCTTACCTTCTCTGTAATCTTCACTAGGAAGCCATGTGTCTGGATCGTATTCCAAGAACCCTATCTTGACGTCAAAACATTGAATACGGTTTTGTAGTTTCATGTTAATTGAGCCTGTATCATTCTGTTGGATTATAATCAGATGCTCATCCAGGCCGCCCCTTTCAGAGAGGCATTTTATCATGGCTAGTTTTGAATTTAATTGTAAATCGAAAAAATATAGTTTATAAATTTAACGTCTACTCTGTGACAAACAAAATTGACATTAGAGTACCTTGCAGGATATTTACAAGCATCTATTTTGACTTTAACAAGCTCTTATTTTGACATTGACAGCTGACGTAGAGGTACTTTATAATCCTAATAAGATAAAGTAACATACTTTATAGTACTAATAAAATAAACTTTATTTTGCTAGTACTATAAAGAGCTACTTTATTGCCGCGAAAATATCTCATAAACAATTCAAAAATTTATTTTATATACTTGACTTCTAATTACTCAAAATTACTGTCCACATAAGCTTATTCACATATTTACTCTATTAATTGTCAAATTGCCTTAACCTAACATATTATTGGTTAGGTATGTATATTTTCATTTTATTAGATGATATGGTGTGCCAATTATGCTTTGTTAAGTAGTTTTATACAGAGCGTTAATAAAAGTAGGGGAATTTAATTCAGAAACGATTCTAAGCCCAAACCATAGAAAAAAGTTCAAATAAACATGAAGCTTAGAATGCTTCGTTTATGGCTTTTTAAGTATCTAAGACTTAGCTATAAAATCAGTTAACAGATTTGATGAGTTAAGCAAGGTGGCTTAATATTAAACTTAATGACATAAATTAATTGACACCCAATTTATTGTATTATTATAAAAAGGGTGTCTTTTAATCTGAAAGGCGCACTTTATAATTTTGGATCAATCAGGTTTCCGCATTTCTGACTTATCAGCTAATCACATCTTGCTTTCACGGAAAGCATTACCACCATGCTGGTCTCTGGAAATCTACAAGGTAGTGATTTTTGAAAATCATGCGCCGTGACTATTTTCCGGAAATCAGTTCTTAACTAAGCTAAATTCCAACAAGATTCATTATTATTGAAAGAATTACACTAGTTTTATTTTTAATAATCAATTATTATCAATATTTTCAATTTGAATGCCTATCATAAAGTGCGTTTTTCTAACTGAATCTATTATTTCATGATGGTTTTAGTCACCTTTGGAAATCAAAACCACCTCTTTGTAGATTGGGTAATTATGGTAGTTTAACAGCCCTTATAAGTATCACTTAGCAGCTTATTTCAGGTAGCTAGTAATTAGCCATTACACGGTTAAATTGATTTATCATAAATCTTGTCTGCTAGAGCTAAGAGATGAGGGTAGTCATTTTCTTATTTGCATCATACTCAAGGATGCTGTAACTCCTATTGCCAAACGAGAACACTTCTTTATTTAAATTCACTTTAATACTAATAAGCAACTCTTCAACTATTTATGATTGAATAAAATATAATTGGTTGGATCATATAAATATATGTGTTTCCATTCCTTGTGAAAAATACACTTTTTTTTAATAATACTTACTAACCCCCAAGCTAGTTGCTATCATGTTCTTCGTACTGTCTAAATTTTGACGTTATTATTAGTATTCAATTAAATTGGCCATTAACACTGGTAAATTGCTTAATAAACATTATAATAGGCACTTTCTTTAGAAGTGCCACCTCACCTTCTATTCTTAGACTGAAATAAGGCCTTTCTTTCTTAATTTCATTGAACCTTATTCATGTTCTTTTCTTGCAAGTTATTTGGCTGTTTTTACAGGCCTTGGTTGCTTTTGTAAACTACCTATTTACCAGGTTATGGGAGTGAACAAAAAATAAAGTGGCTCATCGTCATCTTCCAATGGAAAGGAATTGTAAAATTTTATCCACATTCTGATTTAAGATTCTTAGTATTAACTTTATTTATTGAACGTAAACCAAATAATGCCAAGTTGATGAAAATATACTATTATTGAGCTATAGAATCTCAATCAAGGTGGCCGTACCATCTTTTAATATTATTATTATTCAGTTAATATTTAGCATCATTATAAGCACAGAACCATCGCAGTATTAATAGTGTAAAGCGGTCTAAAGGTCATATACCGTGTGTTGATTTGAATAATGTAGTATAGCGTTTTTAATATTAAACCTTGAATATTACATTATTGGCATCCCTGCTTATATTAGAGTTAAGAGTAACCACATTTTTGTTGAGAATATAATAGTCTCTACATGCTATCGGTTAAAAAAACTTCTGGAACCAGAAAATCGTCTAAATAGGAAGTGGCGATGCTTTGGAATTATCTAAGCAAACAGCATGGAAATTTACACTTTCCATTGCTGTTTAAGTCTTATAACTCGTTAATTAACTATATTCTCATACAATGCATTCAACACAAGTCCTTTTCCTCGTTTTGGTATAAATTTTTAATGTAATTATCATACTTACAATTATTTAATTCTATACCTGTGTGTGGCTTTGCCTGTGCTTAATCCTTTAATACGTTTCCTAAATATTGCTTCACCACGTGTCACCTGGCCTTAAAAACGTATTCTGTAAGCGATTTCCATATTTGAATGGCTTTTCGACAAAATATTACATTAATTTCAAAATTTCCAAATGACACGATTATTAGAAATTAGAAATTATTTATACGCATTGTACCTATGGGTTCATTTCTCATTTCGATTATGCCAATCTTTAAAAAGCGTCTCTATAAACAAAGATTGTAATATTTTGTTTTTTAATAATTAATTTGGATAAGGCCAGCGGTTTCTAGATTTTAACAATGTCTACGTATTAAAAATAACGGGAAAAATACAATAATAGTAACTAAAACAATATATTTGTGTATAACTATTGGGCTGTCTTGTATTTAGTTATTGTAACATAGTCCTCCAATTAATGAAATGCAGCATATTTGTTTTCTACTCGAATTGGTGTAAGCCAGGAAGGAAAGTTATTCATTATTGACTAACCCTAACAAGGTAATATACCAAGCATGGTTGACACAGTAAGCATATTAACATAATTATCTAAATTTCAGACATTAACACGATAGTATAGATATAATATTTACAGGTACTACCCCAAAGCTGGATTTCTATTTTTCCAGCCAACCTTTGCTCTTTTCCGGAAAAAAATATAATTCTTCCAGGAGAGCAAAGTTTAACACAGATATAAAGCTCTAACCTTGTATTTCCAAATAAATTTCTTATATTCTGCCAGAAAAGCTTGACCATCTGCTCCCTAAGAAAATCGCTTTTTAATATTCCTTTCTAAAATTAATAATCACTAGGTACTCTTCGAACAGCAAACTACAGGTGAGTTATCACGAAAAACTGATGGAGACCATTTGTTTATTAAGTCAGTCGAGCAATGTGATTTTTCTAATTTTCATAAGTGTGTGTTGTACCACTAAATGGAACTAGATATACAATTGTAATTTAAGCTGTTCCACTAAAATGTCTGGTGGTGAAGAGTTTTTCTACGTTTAATTCCAGCAAATTTCTGAAGGTATTTTATTATAATAGTTTTCAATACGTGACACGTCATATCTGACTTAACCTATGTCTATCGAAAGAAAAAATACTTCCGTCATCTACAACGGTGGGTCCATTAGAAAGGTCAGTCAACTCAAAATTATATTTACGTATTTTATATTTATTTTTCATTTACATAACATTGCGAAGCCCTTCCTGGGTGAGGAAAGCTATTTTGGAATTAGTTTTGTGAAGCCAGAAGTAATCTTTGATTGTAGTTCAAATGTAGTTATTCGTTTATTATATACCATCAGCTAGCTCAAATCGTTGAGAGTATGAAGCCACAATTGACCCAAAATTAACAACAAACGTAGGTAAAACAAAAATCATTTATTCTTCTCTTAAATACAGGGTAACAATAAAAGTGTATATTGTGTACACAGCAATAATGGGATATTCGGTGCCTTATAGGCACAAAGACCCGAGGTAGGTCGGTTGTCCTAAGGCTAGCAGGGGAACTATCAGGAGCAGGCCAAATGTCTGCAACTTTTACAAATGTTAGTTTATTGTCGGTGGATAAATTTGCAAAAGTTTACAGTAGTTTATATATTAGAGGGTGAAATTGTAACTAATGGGTTAGCTAATAATAACTGTGTGGTGTTACTAGCGTCTTGGATAACTACGGGCGGCTACAGACGGTCCCGAAACTTCTTACAGATATGGCAGATGATATGAGGTTATAATCACTCTTCAGTGAAGATACGCGTGCGCTGAAATTGCGGTTTCAGCTTGCGCTTTCCTACGTGATCCAATACACATCGCTTTTATGGTTGGGCGTCAGTATAGGTACGTAGGTAAGATAGTCGACAGGAATTAACGGTTCGGGCTGCTGGCTCTACTCTGCCTTCAAGAACCAAAGCCGAGATCGACCAGTGGAACTATCGGATCAGCTGTGATGCCAGAACTATTTAGCAAAGAATGAGAGGATGGCGAGGTATAACTACAATTTTTTGAAAATTATCTTTGATTTTGTATTGTTCGAGGACCATTCTTTTTGTGTTATCTTGACGGTTTCGTAGTAGGTGTTCCAAGGTGTCCTTTTTTCCTGCTTTCCGGAAATTGGTGCAGAGCGGTCAACATCTCGCTTGTTTGAAAAACCTTGAGGCGGATTTTTACAGCGTTTATGGTGCTTATAAACAATTTCTTTCAGGGCAAACGTTAAAACATGACAAACAACTTTTTAACCTTTATATTGTACACTTTAACATAGTGCAACTGGATGTTCTGGGCATACATATTTTTTTAATTTACACAACTGGATCTAGTTTTTGTATCTTGCTTGGATGGGAAGATACTACAATGCGCTCTTCGACAGTTCCCCACCATATTTGTATTGCATTAATAATTTCCCAACTCTGTAATAAAGTTCCTTCTTTCTTTAAATTTTGACTTGACTTTTGTTTCTAGTGGCATCCAAAGAATATATGAATTCATTACGCTAATATCAATCATATTCCTAAACATCAGCAGTGGCCACCTTCGTGTCATTATTTTCACTGTATGAGATCTACTCATTCTGTCCATTGCGTCAATACCACCTTTGGTATTGTTGTAGTCCAATATTATTTCAGGTTTCTTCTGCATCATGTTGTCCAGTTTGTTATAGTTATGTAATCTATTCTTCTTTGGGAAATAAGAAATTATTTATTCGCCATTTTCGAAGCCAAGTAATATACATAGATTTAGAAAATAAACCGGCAGTTGTGGTTTAGCTTCTCCCAGTTCGACAATTATTGTCAACTTCTTTGTGGCTATATATTTAGTTATAATATGATGAGTAGGTAGTCAAAGTTATGCGGTGGTATGACGAATGTCACGAACCCTAATCCCAAGCGCAATGGACATGAGTGGTGATACCAACGCAAATAAATCTGTAAAGGGCTTTACTCAAAACTACTCTAGCACATTGAAGCTCTGACAATAAACATTTTGAAAAATCAAATAAAACTAGGGGTGAAAATATCTTACCGTTCCTAATAATTCCGAAATCTCAGTACTCGAAGTATATTTCTGCTTCGGTCTATAATGTCATTAAAAGACTTTGCGACCACTCTTCTTTGCTCAGTAGTTGTGAAATTTCTTTATTTGTGGACTTGTAAAAACCGATAAGTACTCGAACTTCCAATTTTTGTTTTAGTTTTGTAATATGAATTTATTTTCCGCCATCTTTGTAGACGTTGCTACCTTTTGCATTTGTTCATTTCATAATAACATGTAACAATGGGCTTCGACAAAAATCAAAAAAAGAAGAAGCAGTTGCGTCCACGTCTTGATTTTCACTCGCTCTATCACATAAAATGTTATGCTCGCGACATTTTCCCACTGGCAATGAAACTGGACTTGCGTCCCATGTTATTTCACAGCTTTTTGATATCTATATGTGGTTTTCATTATCAAACGCAGTGCTAGAACCAGCTTCATTTTGTTCCAAATCGTATCGATATTACTCATATTTTTGTCTGTTGTCTAAGCGGCCTTCAATTGGCCATGTTCAAGGTTTCCAAAAAGAAAGTGGATTAAAACAAAGTAGTTGTTTGATTCACACAGATGCGTGCATCAAAACCTTCTTGATTATAATTAATCATGTAATTCAAGTCATAACTGTTTTATCTCATTCAAAGGTCGTGGTAAAGTCAAATTTGCATCTTGCCGTATTTGTTTGCCTCTGTTAATGTTGGAAAGGAATTTGTAAGCTTCCCTTAATGGCTTTTAAGCGGATGGATACATTTTCTAATAGAACTTAAGCCGACTTAGCATATTTGGGAATCATGGGTTTATGGATTTCGTTCAATTGCCTCATTGAGAGAGCTTAGCATTAAGGTTTCTTAGAATAAGCATTTTTCCTAAATAACGTGCGACGCTCCGATTGGCTACGCAGGATCGCCTCAGCCAATAGTGTTTGAGCTTGCCCCTCCTTGATGATTTGGCGAGTTCGGCTCGCTGTAAATTCAAAGTCAGTTAGATTCAGAGCCTCGAGGAAGCAAGTTCAGCTATGCTTTGTGCTAGTTTGCGTTTCGGTCTAACTCCCTGGTAAAGTCGTTTCCAGGTTGTTTTGTGTTACGGTTACGCGCAATTCGCTATTTTCGCGTGGCCAATCCAAGCGTGACACAACAGTTGAAGCTTTTGTAAAAAACCATCGGTCCATCAGTGACGTTTGTAATCGTTGTTACTCAATATACTCGTGTTTGTTAAGTCTTGTTTCACTCCAACAACTAACTGAACCCAAGTTAGGGTTATTAAGTGGCAGTTCCCGGCAATCCCATTGAACCGGAACTCGCAGTGGATTAATTGGGGGCCCCATTCGTGGAAGCCTCTTATCAAGTTAATCGTACAAAAAACAGTAGTTATAAACAAAAATTACTTTTATCTATTATGGCTATGGCATAGTTCCTAATTTATGAATACAATCCATTTATACTCGAATGTCAAAGTTGAAACGTGATTTTTAAGTGACTTCTAGTTGCATTCATAACTTAAGAAGTATGCCACAGCCATACTAAATGAAAATAATGTTTTATCATACAATACATAATGGTAGCATTATAGTAGTGACTTCGGAGGCTTTCGCAGCTATTGTTATTAAATAACAATTGAGGTCGAAGAACTCAACGTTTCGCCCACTTTCGTAAGGGGCTTCATCACGAGGAAAAGCAAAAGAGCAAGATAATTCAAAGTGTAAACCACGCCAGAGGCAAAACCCTTCTAACGATCGGAGGGAGAAAGGTGAATATTTATAGGCAGTGGCGGTGGGCGGGGCTTAGGAATTAGCACTTTCCATATAGAAGGAAGGGGAAAGCTTTCGTCCCGATTGAGATTGTTAGGGTTTCTGTAAATCTCAATGGCTTCGCGAATTTCTCCGCTAAAGAAGACCTCAATAGTGACACGGTCCAATCCCTAAAGTCGTTTGTTATTTAACATTATAGTAGTGCTTATCCATACAAAAATTTCAATTAAAAACGAAAGAGTGAAATAGGTGTAACTTGACAGTAGCAGTAAAAAATTTAATAACTGCTAACTTACATACACACTATGGCATCTCATATGGAGCTCACTAGAGCATTCCCCTATAAATTTCTAAGAGCCGGTCATGCAATAGAAGTATACCGGTTGACAATGAGACCAGGGCCATGCCTCTATCTCTGTTACTTATGAATGAATTTGGATGAAAGGATACTAGACATAATTTCGGATTGACGCAACAATATAATCAAAATGGCCGACTTTCGGTTTCACCGGAACTAACACTAACTTTGATTTTTTAAATGCATCATCGTATATATTTTATGTTTTTCGGAATCTACAACAAAAAATTGCATATAACAGTGTTGCCAAATTTGGGTAGGTATTACACAAAAATATTTAAAAAAATAAATTTTTAATTTCAGATAAAGATAAAATAGTACATGATGCATATCCTTAGATTGGTCATACAATTTTCTGTCTAATGGCAAGATGGTCCTTAGTAGGTACTATTTAATAAAGTGAATTTTCTTAAAAAAACTTGTTTAGCAATTTTTTTTCTTTATTAAGGATTTTTTATTGACCTTATTGATAAACTAGCTATTATTATGAGTTTACAGAGTCAATTAGATCAGGGCCTCTATGGTAAAAAATAAAATTTGAAAAAAATGTTTCTTTGTTTGAAAAAATTAAATTTTCTCAGGACTATTGTATGTAATTTGAGTCGTAGATTCCGAAAAACATAAAATATATAGGGCGATTCATTTAAAAAATTAGTTGATGTCATTTTCGGTGAAACCGAAAGTCGGCCATTTTGACTGTATCTATTGGTCAATCAGAAATTATGTCTAGTATCTTCATTTGAAATTTTATCCAAATCTAGTCATAAATAAAGAAGATGTAAGCATGACCCTGGTCTCATTGTCACCCGGTATACCTAAAATAAGCTATCCGAGGTATTATTGTCATAGTTTCTTTTTTTACGGCAATCGTTTCTAGGGAATTTTCTCCCCGGATAACCTTATCCTTGGTTTGTAGAACCCGCCCTAGGTCGGGCAAAGCCATACATCGTCGAAACTCGGGGAATTTTATCCAATTGGTGTAATAAATTTCAGGTATTCCCACAATTAGTATGTGTTTTGAAAAGTTGCCTATTTTTCTAGAGATATATAATCAGGACTAGCACAAAAAATTATAGCCTTGCCACGGATACTATTATTAAAAAAAATTGATGACAGTGACATTGTTAGGTACGATGGACCATGGTGGTGGTTGGTGAAAGTATTTTGGAGTGAGAAAAAATATGAAGAAAAGATTTTTATTCATAGGTACATCTAGAGCCAATATTTACACAGTCGCAAAGTTACAGATTTTTAAGTTGAATAATATCTAAGTAATCGAACGTGAACTTTATTTATTGGACCCGTGTGGTGGATATAGGGGTAATATGGCTCAGAACTTTAATAACAAGGAACATTTACAAAACCACTTTCTTAATTTTAGTATTGCTTTATTATTGTAACAGTTCATATACGAGGAGTTTGTACACAACAAGGCGCTGTGACAATGTGAAACATGGACGTTCGATAAAATTAAATCGAATAGTGACGAAGCGTCCATACAAACAAATGAATATTGAAAACCTCTAACCAAATAGATTTCCAATGCCATTGTGTTTATCAGGTACATACCGACAATTTACTGATGATTTGCGTTCAAGTACAGATTAAGTGACTTACGGACAGACAAAGAATTTGATTATATTTACATATTTTGCGTTTAAATCCAAAATGTGCCAATTTTGTATTAATATTAAGGTACTCTTCATCAAGGTACCGAAAGCTACTGACATTTCTTGTTCAGGAAATTTAGTGTATACTTTGGGTTGCTGTCTAATTTTTAGGATATTATGTTACGAATCACAAACAATTGGATATAGATAAAAGTATTTAAAGTTGGCTGATAAAGCCCTGAAAGGTTACAGAGGTCCAAATTAAATATTAACCAAATGTTTTTCTAGTTTCAGTACGCGCAGTTTTAATTTCCGAGCAATTTTCCGTGCAGCGTCAAATTTATAACAAAGCCGTTTTATTGTTGCAATTTAGGGGAAATCGTGTATTATGATTTAGCAGCCTATCTACGCATTCACTGCTAAAAGTTGCAAAACAACGTGTACATGCCTTAAATTCCCAATAAGAAAAACTCCCACAAAAACAGGGTAAACATTCGGGGTTGTTCGTACTCCACCGAGAGGGAGGTTTTGCCTGGGCTGGGCTGAGCCTGAGCTTGAGCTTTAGATTCGTCGTTGTAGCAGTGCGTAGTTGCTCGCGTTGTGTCTCTTTCACCCCCAACAGCACGTTCACATGCCTGGTTACAGATACGTACCTCACTTTGGACACTAAAATTCTGCGGTAGTCAGTCCCTTCGCGGGTATGAGACAATTCTCTGGTGTGGTCGTTTCCCTCTGTCTTAAAACTGTGCGAACCGCAGACTTCCTCGAGTGACAGAAGTTTTTCAAAATGATCGTGAATGTAAACTATGTGCTCTACTCTCTCGTACTCTTGCCCTGTGCTTTTAGGATACGAGGAGTCCTCGCAGGCGTCGAAAATAACGAAGCCGGTAGGTCCTTGTTTTATTTGCGAAGAAACACAGCGGTTCGAAGTTTCCTCTTAATGTCATCGCTTTATTATAGCCGGTAATTGCGTAAAGTTGGTTTCCAAAGTTCTGAATGAGAATCCTACAGTGGATGCGTTTATTTTGTTATAGTGGAGACGACACTCAGTGGGTAGAGAATGGCTGGTGTCATAACTTAATTAAAGAGTTCCGAGTTAGTTACGACTTTATTATTTAACACGGGTACCGTTTTAGCGTCGAGGCGCTATATGGCATAAATGATTCAGCAGGTGATTCAGGGTGCGACGACGATTTTATAGAATTCTCTTAAATATTTCGGCGAAATTTAATTTCTTAAGGGAGGGCTTTGCACCTTTTAGATTTTCGTTTTGCAAACATTACGGGAGCAATCTTCTTTTCACCGGCTTTTGCGAGGAAATAATTAACGGCGGTAAGCTGCGCCATGTATTATATTTGAAACGGGGTTAAGATACATAAGAATCATGGGACAACCCTCACGCAGGAAGTTGGAACGTAGCGTAATAATAAAGGGTGTAATGTGTCGTGAAAACAGCGCACTGGCGCACTGCGGACAAATAACCCTGTCTTGTACTAACTTACCTTCATAGAGTTTTGCAGAGCTTAGTATTCGTGGTCTCCACGTGTCAAAATTGTCATGCCCTAAATGCACATCCTGCCGCAATTAAAAGGATATCAATTGTATTACTTTGCGCGAGGGAATCGAGTAATCCATCATCGAACGCGAAGGCGGACTATAGGTAAAATAACAGATAAATAATGAGTTCGCGTTGAAGGTACTTAATCAACCAAGCTTTCATGTCGACTTTTAATCAGAAGTTTAGTAGCAGTTTTAAGCTTCCACGTTAATTACTTCCGAGAACGTATTTTTCCAGCCGCTTAATTTTTGCAACTTCGAACTGTTGTAGGTGGCGCTGCGTTGCATATTTCATAAAACAAACGCTAATAATGCTACTTAATTACGAGCAGTTATGTAATTAATCTTTTGCTTTATTTGGGCAGCTAATCCATTTGTTCCGCCGAAAGTTCGGCCGCCTCGGGCGCTTCAGATTAAAATTTGTCACCGGCGTGTACATGATTATTTTATGGCATACTTCGCGGACAATATTAAAATTCTAAACCGCTGCACCTGTCATAATCTATTTTAATATTCGCATTGTAGTTAGCGCCGCCCTGCTCTCGCATATTACACAAAAATTTCTTTCGGTACACAACACCACAATGCGCTCACATAAGGGTGTTGTCAGGGATCAAGTGCGTTTTGAAAAGGGTGATGTTTTTGATTAAAATCCACGGCTCACGACCCTCGACATATTATACTGTGATCAACGTCAGGGGCGATGACAAAGGGAAAATATAGCACCATCTTTAATGGAAGTCTCATAATGCTGCAGTACTTGAGCGCTGGATAATTACAGATTAGCGCCCCAAGACGAGAAAAATTGCAGCTCTTATTTGATCCCTTATGTCTAAATGAAGAATTTTCAAATTAGTTCATTTGCCATGAAGTGCTTTCCAGTTTGCTGGCTTGTAGCTACAACAAATTCCGTGTATACTATACAGACTTCCTCTATTAGTTATAATACTTACAAGGTGAGTTATACGGGCAGGACATAATGGGCTTTCACAGGTTAACCAAGCTTCAAAATAGGGTATACCTCGGATGTATCTATCATACGAGTACTTTCTGCTAAGTATGAGCAAGACTTGGCTTGGTGTCTAGATGGAAAATTTTCAAATTATATCTCTGATGTGACTTAGAATTTGTATATTGGCAATAGCAACAAATCCAGTATTTACTATGGAGATCTTCTAAACTAGGCTGGCACCATGAGCAGACTTCAAAATAGACATATATATATCTAACATATTGTTATTAAAATGAGGCTAGCTGTAGTACAGTAGACATTCAACCGGAATTGATGATTACAATTCTCTTTTTTACGAGAATTGGTGTAAACATTAATTTCAAACATACTAGTTATGAAAAATAGAACACTTTTAGTATCCATTATAGAATTGCGCTATGTTAGCATCGAAGTTTCGCGAAAATCAACCAGTTTTTAAGGTTAAGTGATTGATTTTACGTCAGCTTATAACAGTCCTCTAACGTTTAACTCATCAACAGACAAGATCACTATCTGAGAACGTTATAATCATGATCAAAATACCTAGGTTTTCAGCATTGTTGCCGACCGCCTAACGCGTTTTTTAAGTTTGGTTGCCAAGGAATGTCCTTTAAACGTCATATTATTGCACATTTTTTACCGAAACGTTAACGTTGAAACGTCGTTACCTTTTAAACAGAAATGTAGGCGTTGTCTACGTTCGAGCGAAGCGTTGTTAACTTCATTTTTTTTAAATTGCAAACGTTACAACCACGTTACGTTTTAACCACATAATGCATCTTGTCCTTTATGCTGAAACAACGATTTATTTGATACAAAATTAGCACCTTTTTGTCAAGTATTAAATACCGAAGGACTGCTTTCTCTGAATAGTCTTTACTGCTCGCAGTGCAACTGAATAGGAAGGCGATGTCATTGGATATGTGAAGTGCTTGGACACTATGTAGTTGCACAGCCGTTTTACTTTAAATGTAAAAAAATAAGCGTAATTAAACATGTACTACCTACAGCATATTCTTTTAAATCTGTTAGCCTTATGTCAAATTGCAATAATAAACACACGACGTCCTGACTCGCAAATTGTCCGATTTTCTCAGCGACACAAATGGCGACTCAAATAGTAAATCCATAATACCAGAAAAATGGAAAGAACGGCATGTCAGCATGCTGTACCATTCCGCTGTGGTATTATAACATAACGTATTTCAATTGGACGACACTGTCATGTTAGTGATTACCTCAATCGTGATAGTTGCGCTGAGTACATACATTCTCTGCTATCCTAACTGAAGAAGAGTAAAACTTACGAGTCTTTGTTAAGGTTGACATTTAAAATTAACTGCTGGCTTAAAACGACATATAAACGTAATGAAAACACGTCATTATCACTTTGTTGTATCAAAGTTAAGGTACTATATTGATACGAGCAAGCTCGTCCGCCATTTTGAGTTACTGAAAGTGGCGGCAAATTCAAATTCTAGTTGCTTTCCAAATAGCATACGGTAAGCCGGAAAAACAAAGATCCTATCATTTAATTTTATCCGTCTTAAAAAAGATTGGTTTTTAAACAAATAAAAAGAAAGCAGAAAATATCGAAACGAAAACACTGTTAACTAACATGCACGTGGTTTAAACTAGAGAACATTAATAGTACCTTAGTTCAAACAACAGTGACGAGTGACAGAACTCAATAGAACTGACAGATACAGTTGACAGCACAGAACAACACCTACACACTGTATATAGATTTAAATAACCACACTTGGATGAAGACTGTAATTATAATTACCAAGATTTAAATCAGTATGCCATGTTCGTCTGGATGAAACAGTACGTGCTCCAACGATTTCTAGTCTTGCTTGCTTGACAGACGACAGAACGCACGGTCACCGGTCAGCGCAGACAACGGCTTGGCGCTAAAATCCCTGTGACACAAAATCTAGTGGGATAAGCTTGCCTGGTTAATAAAGCACTCTAATCAAAGTCATATCGACCTTAAGAGTCATCTATTGATCTTAACGGCGTTTTATGATGAATGATAAATTTTCGTGTGTGTAGAAACGTTCTGTATATGTTTCACGTTAACTGCTGGATTAAAAAATACTTGAAATTAAGGAAATATAAACGTAATGCAACACCTAATTTAATTTCACGTTGATGTAACAACGCTTTATCGACCTGAAGAGTCGACTACTAATGTAAACAGCGCTTACCATAACTTTATTTTAAGGTGATATAAAAAGAAGATAAATGTACGTGTTTTTATAAACGTAACATCTACGTTTCATATTAATTACTGGTCAAAATGATTTTAAGTGCAACGACAACAAAACGTAATTACCACGTTCTTGTATCAACGTCATGTAGATGCTAATAGCTTACTATTGATCTAAAAATCGTTTTATATTAACATTATTATAAAGTAATATAGATTATCTTAAATATTTTATTGTTCACGTTCATGTTTCGCATTAACTGTTAAGCTAGAAAAGCATTTATCAATATGATAGCGTAGTGTGGAAACATAAATAACATGTTTTTATATCAACGTCATATCGTCGTTAGGAATTGTTTACTAATCTTGAAAAGCACATTTTTTAACGTTATTTAATCCTAACTAAGAAGGGTCAAATTGGCAAGTTTTTGTGAACGTCCTTTCAACGTTTTACATTAACTACTGCACTAAAAACAGTTAAAATCAACGACATATTGTCGTCTCATAAACACGCTCAATAAATGTCATAGCCAACAAATCTAATGAACGGCATAATTGCATACACACTACACAGTAAAGGGTTTACCAAATATCAACCTTCGATTAAATTTTGAATTTTCTACTAATAATGTCTTTTTAACTGCTGCAACGTCTTTTCGACGTATTTTTAATGTACGTGTGCCTGCTAGAATAGTCATACATATTGTTGTTTGTCAGATTAGACAGTGTGTTTATAATTTTTGTAACCCTCATTTCAATCTTTGTTTAATTTAAAAAAAAAATATTTACTTCTCTTGTCGTAACGATTATATTACCCGGTCGATTCAAAAGCATGGTTCTAGCTGTGTTTATCTTAACGTTTTAAAGTGCCTTTATCTAAGATGCTTTCATTGTAAATTAGACAGCATAGCTATATTTCTCTATATTAGGCATTTTGACATTCTCGAAGCATTTACCTGATTTGCCATTACATCTGTCATAATTACCAATTTCAGCGTTTAACTTTCGAAGCATTTAGTTAACATTTCACTTATTGTAGTTTTTAAAGGGATGCGAGTGCGAATTATATTACTACATTACTTTATTTATTTATATTACGTATCACTATATAATGATTAAAAGAATTGTTAAATGCTTTATTTTATTCAGAAACATTTTAAAACAAAACCACAGTTTGCCCCAATGATTACGAAACAAAAAGTACTCTACTTCTGTGATTTCTACATAGCGTAGTAATAAGAAAATGATAATTCTATATGTTAAGTATTCTTCGTAGTTCACATATATAAGTCTATACTTATTCGATTTGATTCCATATGCAAGATTTGGAATTTTTACATTTTACGGTGATCGATTAAATAAAAAGCAAAATGAATATTTCAATTACATGCATTACTGTTGCTTCACTGGAAACTGAAAACTCTAATATGATAATATTAAACAAAAAGGATTTTTCAAAAATATTTTTAATAATACCTATGTAGCAATTCAACTAAATAAATAAAAGAGAACTCTTTCAACATTTAAATGCTAGTCTAGCTTTAACATTAAATTTAATACTAACATTGTTGTTTTAATAAACACCAATTAAATGTGTTGCGTTTGTATTAGTACTTTAATGAAGTTTAAATTAAATGCTATTGAATTTCATTCCGGGTGAGATGGGAGCAATCTTTGACGTTGTGACCGTAGTCTTATAATTTTTTTTCAGTTTTGTATTCACTGTGTTATTGCTCGTTGCTTGAAAGATAATAAGCTAGCAATAACATAAATAATCGAATTAAGCGTTTGTAGACATACAAAACAGTAAATTCAAATTAAAAAACAAATATTTATATATACATATGCATTTTATACCGTTATACTACATATTTGCAATAATTGGGTAGCAATAACTGTCAATAAAATTATCCTATTAAAAGTTCATTACAGGATGAAATTGTCCTGTTCTGTTTTACGAAATGGTCGATAAAATTGCAATTGAAGTTTGAACTAGAGATTATTTGAATGATTTCTCAAATAAATAAATAGGTATATTAGGTGTTCAATATTTATAGTATGCTTTCCTAGTTAGATTAATTATCCTTACAGTGAAAATATGCATGTGTAAAAATGGTAACAACCATATTTTTATTTTAATATACTGGCTGATTCATAAGTAGAGGCAAAAAATTACAGACGACATATGCTTGGTCTAAAATATTCTATAAATTTATTGCCGGACGGGCTTTCTTTCCACGCTATTAGACCTCAAAGCGCATCTGATTGCAACATTTTAACTTTAATATTGTAAAGCCATAAGAGAATAGATAGATTCATGCGTCAGAATATGTAAATCTCTAATGAATATATATTTCGAATGAATAAATCCGGATTACACATAATATACTATTTTTATGTACAGCCTTTCCAGTAGAAGCTTGTCGCGAATGTAATATAAAATTTCCAAACAGAAAACAACGAACTCACCGAGTAGATGCTTTCCGAAGGTAGCGACTTTTTAAATTAATAATAAAAGTAAATGTCTTTATTACGCGTGTTATCAAAGAAATTATCAATAACCAAAGAAAAGGTGATACTATAATATGGTAGGTATGAGTTTCTAATTGTTATCTTATCAGTATTTAATGTTATTTGAATTTTGTTTTTCTAAAAAGATGAAGAAAATGGCTGACTTAAATTTTAACTTGCCTAACTATGTCAATTTAGTCGATATACAGTTAATATAATAAAATCGAACCTATGATAAGGATCTTAAACATACTTGTTCGATGCGGCGGGGGGGGGAGTGAGATTAATCCCCTGGGTCTTCAATTTAGGTGATGTTCATCGATTCTAAAAGTAATTTTTTGATATAAATAATTTGGACATTTTGTCGATAGTAGGTTATAAAACATAGTAACTGCATGCATTATCGTCGGTTCGACATGTTAAGCAATTTTGCAGCTTCCAATTTATTCGAAATTCGATGTGTTGCTCTTGAAACACCATATGTCAAGCGCAGACACGAATTTTGTGTATGTTGTATTCGCCTAACATAATTACTGTCAATACAGGGTTCATGTAATATGTCACAGTAATTAAAATGTGATCAAACTAGTGTTTCGCAAAGCATTTTCTTGGTTTGTATAAAACTTACCGATTCTTATATATACTTCTTAGATTGAAGAAAACGCTCTTTATACAGTTGCTTATATGTGATCTAAATCTTAACTTATAATCTATTGCAACTCCTAATTTTTTAACTTATTTTTCAAGCTCAATCTTTACACGATCTATTTCTAAATTAACTTGATTATAGACAACGTCGTAATGGTAGTGTTGCAGAATAATATTGCTTTGGTTTTATTTATTTATTTATTTAATTTTGCACTCAGCCAACAGCCGTTAGGCCAATTACAGGCGTCGCTGTGCAGTTATGAGGACTTCCAACCCCACTAACGACTGTCATGATGTTGTATGACTGCCGGGACCAACTTTTTTCCGTGATAGCCGTACCACGAGGCGCCGAGAGATGCAGCCGTGGAACTCCCATCCAAGTTCTGACCAGAGACAGCGTTGCTTAACTCTGCTGATCGAACGTGGACGCTTGTTCAAGCTACACCACTCGGGACCCGATTTAACTTACGATTTAATTTTAAATTGTATAACCTTGATGTATTTACCAGAACTTGTAGATCATTATTTAGTTTTTGACAGGCTTATGCAGTCAGATGGTGAAATGGAGAGATGAATTTGAGTATCGTCTGCTTAGAAATGAGAGTAAAAACTTGATGTGTAAATTGCAAAAAATGTCGGACTGAGAATGGATCCTTGAGGTACTTTTGTTTCTATTGGCAAGTAATTAGGTTTCTGATTTTGACAGACAACTGCTTGCTTTCTGCCTGTTAAATAATTATTAAAAGATTTATCCGTTAAAGCACAATAGTGTAACTGCGACAGTAATAACAAGGCACTTGTACAGTCGTATCCAGCTCGGAATCCTGACTGCATATCTGATAACAAATTGTTGTTATTTAAAAAAGTCTTTGATTGTGTATCAATTATTATTTCTAGTATTAAGTTAAAAATTATATCACATCAAGAAGCTTCTGTCAGTGACAGAACTACATTAAATAGTGTATTTTACGGAGAGTGCGCTCTACCACCGATGCTTATTGCCACCGATGTGGATTTGGAACCGACATTAATTGACCACCGACCTGAACTACTACCGATTTGCTTTACCACCAACTTGAATTACAACCGATGTGGATTTAGATCCGACAAGAACTACCACCGACTTGGTTTACTACCGACTTGGTTTACTACCGACTTTTAAAATTTGTAACAAAAATATGGTATGTCACCAAACTGAAATACCACCGACTTGGTGTACAAACCGACTTGGATTACCACCGATGTGGATTTACATACGAAAGGAACTACTACCGATATGAACTATCGCCGATGTGGTAGTTGCTGCAACACATCTTACGCGAGCGACCGCAAACTTGCAATCGTTCCTATTAATAATTTGGTAGCAACTACAGTATCTTTATGAAGTAATTTTTATCAGTAGCTGCTGAAAGACTTCATATTTCGTCATTAAATTGTTTATATTGTAATAAAATGTCAGTATTATATTTTAATTCGTACATAGATTTAAATTCTTTCAAAATAAATGCGATCTTGTTTGATTGGCGTATGGCGTATTTTGGCCAGTAAGGAAATTTTACTAAAATTCTGTAAGTATTAAAACGTTATATATTATATAAATAGGCGGCTGCGTTAAATTTCGTACTACTCACAAAATAACTGGAGATATTGTGGTTTTGTTTGTGAATTTGTTTGATTTGCAGCGTGTTTAACGTCTCACCTTCACACTCCTGCATCTTTCTCATTTATTATCTGATCTATTTAAAATTTTGGTCGATTTACCTAACCTTAAAGCAATTATTTTCATAGTTTTTAAATAATGTTACTGCAAAACAGTGGCCTACTGCGACAAAAAAATTACTGCAAAAATTTTAAAATTATAGTAGGCTTAGTTTTATCAAAAAAAGTTAGTTACAAAAGTTGTTCAAAATTAGGAAAATAGTAAAAATGTAAATTTTAATCCAAATAAGTGTATTTATTGTCGACCGAGTAAACACACCCTTTCTACTTTATCAGTAGTGGTTAGGCGTATTCTAGGTATTATTTACATTTGCAGAATGCTAAATTAACAGTTCATAAACTTCATTGACAGTTCGTAAACGTAACTGGCGTTCATAAACCTTTTGTTTTCCAGGGTACCACTTATTAAGACAATAATCAATTGTTAATTGTCAGTAATAATAGGACGAGAGGTCGAAATATTGCCGACAATAATTTTTGCGATTCAGATACGAGTTTCTGCAGCGACGAAAATAACGACGAGTGCTTGCAACAGAAACGAGACAATCTGAAGAGCAAAAATTGTCTGCAATATTTCGACCTAGAGTCCTATTCGTCTTGACAATTTAACTTTTCATTAAAAAATAGTTACAGAAGAAATTGTCGCTCAAATAAAGCTCCTCGAAATATTGTCACTACAATAATAGTTACAGAAAAAATTGTCTCTGAAATAAAGCTCCTCGAATTATTGTCGGTGAAATAAAGCTCCTCGAATTATTTTCACTAAAATAATCGTTCGGTTGGTAGTTGATTTTTAAATTGAAGAATGCCATTGGTTGACAATGACAGCAGTTAAATTGTCAATGTAATACAAATAGACATCTGGCATTTTGTAAGTACCTATAGCAACGAGAAAACTACGAGGAAGTGTCGACAAATCACGAGGCTATAATAATAATAATGGTTTATCGAGCATCCAGTTACTATACATACATACATGACAGTAAATATATGTGTTATAGTAGTCGCATAATGGTCTGTGAGATCAATAAAAGATCGAATTTCAATAAACGTGAAAAATGTTGTTCCCTGAAGCAAATTGCTTTTGTGGGAAAGTATTGTACATCTACTTACATTCTACCTATTGACTAACTAAATGATATTTATAATATTTAAATTATTATTAAGTAATAGTCAGTCTGTAATTTATTTATTATCCTATAATTATATTTAATTTACAGGTATTTATTATCAACTACTTTATAATAATTCAATTGCACCTTATATTTCACGATCAGATCCAGACCTTCCATAAAGATGTGTGAACAAGATGTAACATTGTTTATAATTATTAATATAACACTGCGATTTCCTTGAAGTAATCAGTTTTTTAATTTACACTTAATACATACTGGAAGTTTGGCGACTTTTTGAAAATTGTCTTGGTAATGCGTTAAGCAATTTAGGACCTAGACATTGTATTGATCTTTGTCCCACTTTTTTCTTCATTCTGTTATTTTTTAAATAGTTTTTGGTTTTGTTTCTCGTGTAGTATATATGGTTAGTGTTCTCTAGTTTATGTTTATTTTTATACTGGTGTATTATAATCGGTTTTGCAAAGAGAAGTCTGATATCCAAGATAGTTGTTTCTGTATAGAGTGGCTTAGATGGATATGTATATTCCTTGTTGTACATTTTTTTAAGAAGTCCTCCGGTGCGGTGGTTTAGCAGAAGTATTAGGTGCAGCGCCACATGTAGCAGAGAGTCCACCAGTGCATTGTATACCGTTCTCATATGTTTTTGCATTGATATTGTTTTAGTTTTTTAAACATGTACAGCATACTTCTTAGTTTTTTAATAAAGTCGTTAATATGTACATTTCATCTTAGGTGACAGTCTATATTTATACCAAGTTATTTTATACTGTGTCTTTGTTGAATATGAACCGTAACATATTCAACATCTGATAAAGTTAACTGTGTGTGTGATGGTAATGTAACTTTATAATTTCCAAACGGTATGTATTTAGCTTTTTTTTAAGTTTAATGTTAATTGTTTTCTATTGAACCACTGTTTTATTTTTTCCATATCTCTGTTTTTTGCCTAAGGTTGGTCTAGTTGTGGTCCTTGTAGATGATAACCATATCATCAGTATAAGAGAGAATTTTACCTTCAGTTTATAGTTGTAGTAAAGCATTTTACATATATTGTAAAAAGCACGGGTCCCAGGACGTACCTTGTGGGACTCCATATTCTACTGTGGATTCTTCACTTATGACACCATCGGTATTTACAATTTGAAATCTATCTTTCAGATATGATTGGAAATAGTAATTTTTGTATTAAGTGCGCGAAATGAGTGTTTTTTATGGCGCGTGAGAATGTCAATTTTCGCCGAGACCGTTAGGTCGAGGCAGAAAAGTCATTCAAACGCGCCACAAAAACACGAATTTTGCCACGAAATACAAACAACGTTTTTTCTACAGCCGTTAAATAAAGAATAAAAGATTCTCTGCAACAAAAGCATAGGTATATAGCAAATAAGTAGAGTAATATTATTATGTACGTAACGTTTTATGGGATACGGAAAGTTCGTTCCCCACATTTCGTTCCCCACATTTCGTACCCCACATTTCGTTCCCGGGATATTTCGTCTCCCCACATCTCGTACCCGGAAACTTCGTTCCCGAGCAAGCTCAATTTGTCTCTTAGATTACAGGGTTTGAAAAACGAGTGCAGCGATGGGAATACAATTAAAAAATGAAAGATATTTTAATTGATTTATTTATTACTAGCTGGCCCGGCAAACGTTGTTTTGCCCAAAAATAATTTGTCTCTGACACCCCGTTTAACCACTATAGAGTTTTAATTTTATATCATGTTCATCGTCTTGGACTTAAAAATATATGCTACTTTCTAGCTGTACCCGCGACTTCGTAAGCGCGAGGTTCGTTATTTCTGTATTAAATAATGACTAATTAGTTTCTGTCGTCCCAGCCCATCTTATCCCATCCCGTCCCCGTTCCCGTCCCGTCCCGTCCCGTCCCGTCTCCTCTACCATCCCATCCCATCCCTTCCCGTCCCGTCCGTCCCGTCTCGTCCCATTCCTTCCCGTCCCATCCCGTCCCGTCCAGTTCAGTCCCGTCCCGCCCCGTCCTTTCCCGTCCCGTCCCGTCTCCTCCTCTACCATCTCATCCCATCCCTTCCCGTCCCGTCTCGTCCCATTCCTTCCCGTCCCATCCCGTCCCGTCCCATCCAGTTCAGTCCCGTCCCGTCCCGCCCCGTCCCTTCCTGTCCCTTCCCGTCCCTTCCCGTCTCGTCCAGTCCCGTCCCGTCTCGTCCCTTCCCGTCCCGTCCCGTTCCGTCAACTCCCGGCAAACGTTCTGTTCAAAAATAATTTGTCTCTGAAACCCCGTTTAACCACTATAAAGTTTTAATTTTATGTCATGTCCATCGTCTTGGACTTAAAAATAAATGCCGTTTTCGCAATCAACGTCCTAAAAAAACCTCAATAACGACACCCATATCGATTTTTAGGCTTATTTACCCCATTTCACCTCTTAAGGGGTAGCGAACCCGACAGACGTTGTCCTGCCCGAACATTGATTTGCCTGCTATTAGCGTGTTCAGCAAACGTTTTTCCGATATTCGAATTTTCGATTTCTTTCATTTTAAAAACATGCTAATAGCTACAACTATTTTCATTATCCGTAGCGCGCTGGTCATCATTGCGGTTGGCACGTAAAGTAGATACCCGCGCAGCTGACTGTCTTCGACGACCTATGTTAGCTCGTCGTGCCTTTGGCATTGTAACGGACACTATAAAACGACACCGAATTGTTTTCACAATCACTTGTATATATACACAAACCAAATTTGAATGTCTGACTGACTGACTGACTGCGACGACCCTGCATTCGCTTCGCCCCCTGTGGGTGCAGGTAGCGGCTGGGCCTCCCAGGTCAAAACTGTCCTTCCGAGAATTGTCGGCACAAACAGCACAATAGCTCTGATGCGGATTATGACATGATTTTATTTTCCGGCTTTCCCTTTGGATTTTTCCGAATTTTCTTTTTTGCTAAACCACCTCGGGAGTAAGACGAACACAACAAAAGAAAAATCATCCAAATCGGTCAAGTCGTTCTCGAGTTTTTGCGTTACTAACACACTAACAGACGGCGATTCATTTTTATATATAAGATAATAAACTATTAAGAACAAAATAAATTGTATTTATTAAAAATGACGGTTTAATCTAAGTATCTTCTTGATATTATGTATAGGGCCATAATTTCTCATTTTGGACTACTTTTCTTAGTAATATTTTGCTGTATCATGAAAAAAAATTGTAGTTTACCAGAAAAGAAAATAGTTTTTGTTAAGGCCGACTTGTTTTTGTAAAACTTAAAATTCTCTACAAACCAAGCAGGTATTATAATTCTTATAACATTTTTACGTAAAACTAAAAATAAAATGTAATTCCCATTTGTAAACTCAAGCCGGGGACATACTGTATATAGTTCTTGCTCTAGCTCTATAATAAATAAATTCATTAAAACATCTTTAATTTTTCTAACTGTATTCCTATAGCTGCACTCGTTTTTCAACACCCTGTAATCTTGGAGACAAATTGAGCTCGGTCGGGAACGAAGTTTCCGGGTACGAGATGTGGGGAGACGAAATATCCCGGGAACGAAATGTGGGGTACCAAATGTGGGGAACGAAATGTGGGGAACGAACTTTCCGCAAACCACGTTTTATATGTGTTGTAACTAAGGAAATGGTGTTCCAAAGCCGTTTTTTCACTGCTAGCCGTGAAGAAATATTATTTTTTCACGTGTTAAAAAAAGTTAAACTTCGCGTATCTATAGCGATGCATAAATGTCACGTTTTTTTGACGGCTGTAGAAAAAGCTTATTTGCTATGCCTCTTATACCTATATCGTCCAGCGTTTCTAATAATTTGACATGATTGACTGTGTCAAATGCTTTGGCTAGATCGACGAAGATGCAGAGGCATGATATATTTTCATCAAGAGCCATTTGAACATTTCCAATTAGTTCTGCTATGGCGTCTTGTGTTCATACACCTTTTTGAAACTCACACTGTTGAGATGATAGCAAGTTATATATATTATATATATTTATTGATAAAGTTCTCTATCCGCTCTACAATGACTTTTTCGAAAATTTTTGCCACATTAGAAATTAGGGAGATGGGCCTATAATCCTCAGATAGTACCTTATCACCGCCTTTAAACAGTGGTTTAGTTATTGCTAATTTAAACCTCTGTCTTTATCAGAGTCATTAAAGCCCAATTTTAATATACTTGTGTTTAAGGTGCCAGTTCCGTATTTACGGATAGAGTAAAGCAAGGCAATTGTTTAAAAAAATTTCACCAAATATTAAAACGTTTTCCCCTGATGACTATTTATTAGGATAAAGAGTGTACGATTACTACAATACATTTTGTGGTTTGCTGAAAGTTCGTTCCCCACATTTCGTTCCCCACATTTCGTACTCCACATTTCATTCCCGGGATATTTCGTCTCCCCACATCTCGTACCCGGAAACTTCGTTCCCGAGCGAGCTCAATTTGTCTCCTAGATTACAGGGTGTTGAAAAACAAATGCAGCGATCGGAATACAGTTAAAAAATGAAAGATATTTTAATTAATTTATTTATTATAATAAACTTATAAGAACTATATACAGTATGACCCCAGCGTGAGTTTACAAGAGTTATAGGAATTATAATTCCTGTTCGGTTTGTAGAGAATTTTAAGAAAAGTTTTAGTTTTTGAAAGTCGTCCTTGACAGTTAAGCAAAAACTATTTTCTTTTTAGGTAAACTACCCTTTTTGTTCATGATACAGCAAAATATTACTAAGAAAAGTTGTCCAGAATGAGAAATTATGGCCCTATACAAAATATCAGGAAGATACTTAGATTAAAACGTCATTTTTAATAAATACAATTAATTTTGTTCTTATAAGTTTATTATAATAAATAAATAAATTAAAATATCTTATATTTTTTAACTGCATTCCGATCGCTGCACTTGTTTTTCAACACCCTGTAATCTAGAAGACAAACTGAGCTCGCTCGGGAACGAAGTTTCTGGGTACGAGATGTGGGGAGACGAAATATCCCGGGAACGAAATGTGGGGTACGAAATGCGGGGAACGAAATGTGGGGAACGAACTTTCCGTATCCCACATTTTGTATACGGTTTCTCTTTCTGCATTTTAAATTTTTATAAACCTCACTGTATGCGGAGATCGAACTCGCGATCTTTGGATTAGTAGCCAGAATCCTTAATAACTTGGCCACAGATCCCGCTATTTACACTGTTATCGTGTATTATAGAAATGAAAAAATACATAGTGCTATGGTTTTTGCTATTTTTAATCTATCAATTCAAAATCCCCGCGAGTGAGATACTTTACGCATGTGTATCGTACAATATTTTATCTAAAATAGAATCTAAAAACACGATAAATAAATAAAAAGATTTAAATATAAATTAAGATGAGTAGCAACCGGTCGTCATTTTGCGTGGTTACAATTTTTAAAACACGTTGCTGCTGACGACGTAAACTAATTAAAATATGTTTTTAAACAGTCATTTTACAAACTTTAAACTGCCAACTAAAAGTCAATTTACACATTGTCGTAGATAAAAAAGTTTTTCCATTTTTGATTCAAATTTTATGAAAACTCCCTCGTAACATTTATGCACCTGTATTAAAAGTAGGTTTTACAAACCCGTCCCGTCCCGTCCCCTCCCCTTCCATCCCTTCCCTTCCCTTTCCGTCCCGTCATGTTCCGTCCAGTCCTGTCCCTTCTCTTCCCGTCCCGTCCAGTCCCATCTCGTCCCGTCCAGTCCCGTTCCATCTAGTCCCCTCCCCTTCCATCCCATTCCTT
Organism: Agriotes lineatus; assembly: GCA_940337035.1. Classification (NCBI taxonomy): domain Eukaryota; kingdom Metazoa; phylum Arthropoda; class Insecta; order Coleoptera; family Elateridae; genus Agriotes; species Agriotes lineatus. The sequence goes on from OW679195.1 coordinate 125,147,930, forward strand.
CCTTTCCCTTTCGGTCCCGCCCCGTCTCGTCCCGTCCAGTCCAGTCCTGCCCCGTTCCGTCCCGTCCCGTCCCGTCCCTTCCCTTCCCGTCCAGTCCCGTCCCGTCCCGTCCCGTCTCTTCCCTTATGTCATGTCCACCGTCTTGGACTTAAAAATAAATGTCATTTTCGCAATCAACGTCCAAAAAAACTTCAATAACGACACTCATATCGTATTTTAGACTTATTTACCCCATTTCACCCCCTAAAGGGTTGATTTTCGGAAAATCACAAAATACGTATTTGCTTATTTGTTTTTAGGAGTACTTCTACGACGTTTCAAGTCGAAATGTCTATTTAATATTATTTCTCCATACAAAATTGGAACCTCCATTTCATCCCTTTAGGGGTTGAATTTCGAAATATCCTTCCTTATTCCTTGTATACATCATAAAGGGAACCTCTGTGCAAAATTTTAGCTTTCTAGGTCCAATGGTTTGGGCTGGGCGTTGATGAGTGAGTGAGTAAGTGAGTGAGGCAGGACTTTCAGTTTTATAAATATAGATAAATACAATGCAAAAACTTCCCCATGGTGGAAAAACTTAAAAAATGAAGTAGCAATTGGAATTATTAATCATTCTATACAGAGCAATAAAAGCGCCATTAAGTAAAATGTTTCTCTTTTTTACCATGAAGAAGTAGTCATTGCTATTTGATGTTCATGAACACGTCGAACGACGTTTTAGTTTTTTTAGCAAAACTTGATAACAGTAAATTAAATTGAATATACACGACACCAAGTTCCAAAATATATATCAAAATTAGGCAACACACTTTACTATTCAAGAGTAGAAAGAGAAAGCTGATGCTCATAAACCAATTCGTGATGGGCTTATTCGAATGAAAAATAACCGGTTATCCGGTTATTGAAATAACCTATGTAACTCGGTTTTCGTTCCAAGTATTCGAATGAAAAATAACCTCATGCTGATACGTGCTACACTTTGAATATAAAACCTCTATTCAAAGGTACTACGTGCCATATCTCAGCAACCTACGCAGTGCTCAAAATTCTGTAAATATAAATACGTCATAACTCATAAACAAAGCAGGTTGTACTGAAAACACCATTTGGTTATCGCGTACCTACCTTCTATAATAAAAAATATCAAATTCTGGTGACCTGAAGCCTGAACGCCTAAAAACTGCAAACGCATCAAGCTATAAAACAATTTTTTATTTGCTTACATCTCCAAAGATTCAAAACAAGAGGCGGAGCCTTTAACCCACCCGATCGATAAAGATAAACGTTTTACGACTGTTTTTATTGCGATTAGCAAGCAGTCCCGCATATTTCTTTCTTTCTACACTTCTTAATAAATACCTCTTAATTTCCAATACATAACACATAATGTACGGTCGTCGCCTTAGAAATCGGCCAATACACACTATTATGACATATCTTGCATGCATTTTTTAAGTGTATAAACTGGGTTTTTCAGTTATTATGGTTTTAATTTTTACGTCAGAGTGTTTATTGTTTGTCAATTATGAAATGCCATCTCACATTAATGAAGTAACCGGAGCAAGAATACTCCAAAGGCTAGAAGAACATATTACGTGTCCCGATTTCTAAGGCGCCGACCGTACATATTATGTTTTGGTTCCTCCGCTATCTGCAAGTTACGATGTCCATGCAGATGACTGTGAACCGATGTCGATGCAGATGACGGTGAACCGCCAACCGGCAAACCGGCTGACTTAATCGAAACGAATCGAGAGCAAAAATGTATTCGAATGATTATTCAAATAATCATTCGGTTATTAATATCATTCGAATGCAAATAATTCGGTTATGAAAATTGTCCGGTTATGCCCATCACTAAAACTAATCTTAAACTTGAGCTTGGGCTAGCTAATTATCGTATTCCAGATAACAGATCTTTACCTGGAAAGGTTTACATATATTATATTTTTGCTTTCCTAGGTTCGTAATTTGCTGCAAGTATCAGCTTCACATAGTTGTGGTGAATTCAAGGAAGAACATTGTATTTATTTCACCTTTCATTTCAGGGCTATGGTAAATTACCACATTACTGATCACATTTTTAAAAAGCGCAACTTTGCTTTTTGGAGATACATGCAAAGCTCCTCATTTAGTATGTATTAATTATCATCTAGTTAAAGAGTGCCCTATTTCTATACTGTCTGTAGTTTGTCATAAATATGAAGTAATGTAGGTATCTATAATATAATTTTCCTTAATGTGTGTCTGTGTGTCTGTGGCACAAAATAAAATTTCACGTTCCGGCTTCACAGATGTTTATATTTGTTTAGGTTTTGATTTTCTTATCTTAGCCCTCGGCTCGGAGCTGGACCTTTCGCGTATCCTATTTCACGTGCGCGTAGCACGCAATTTGCTTGTATTTTATAAAAGTGTCTCCTGATGTTGGTTTTATTCATTTTAATTTTCAAAAAAGGTAAAAAGAAGAAAATAACACAATTAACGACCGCGTATAAATATAAAAACCAATTATCAATATTTATACTTATTATGTTAAAACTATTAGTTAAAAATTTAAAATTATACTATTATAATTTTTCACTAGTACTTTAGGAGATTATTAAGTCTCTATAATATAATTTTCCTTAATGTGTGTCTGTGTGTCTGTGGCACAAAATAAAATCTCACGTTCCGGCTTCACAGATGTTTATATTTGTTTAGGTTTTGTTTTTCTTATCTTAGCGCTCAGCTCGGAACTTGACCTTTCGCGTATCCTATTTCACGTGCGCGTAGCGCGCAATTTGCTTGTATTATATAAAAGTGTCTCCTGATGTTGGTTTTATTCATTTTAATTTTCAAAAAAGGTAAAAAGAAGAAAATAACACAATTAACGGCCGCGTATAAATATAAAAACCAATTATCAATATTTATACTTATTATGTTAAAACTATTAGTTAAAAATTTAAAATTATACTATTATAATTTTTCACTAGTACTTTAGGAGATTATTAAGTCAAAATGTTATTAATTAATCATAATTTTTGATTAAATAAAAATCATTTTGTCGTAAACATACTTTAATATTAAATTGAAATATTTTAATTATACGTTTCGCTAGTTATGATAGCTTCTTCAGTAATTTACGAAAACATTATAAAATAGCTATTTTTGTATTAAGGGCGTGAAGGAGGCGACTTTGGCCCGCGGCGGAATTATAAGCCAGAGGCCCGAAGGGCCGAAGGATTATAAAACGCCAAAGGGCCAAAATCGCCGTTCACGCCCGAAATGCAAACAAGATTTTTTGTAAAATCCACCATAAAGCTTTGAAAAATAAATGGCACGATTCGTTCTCAAAAATCAAATTGTTGGTTGCCAATGTGATGCTGGTTTTTTAGGCCTTAGGGCGCAAAAGGCATTATTTACGCCCGCAAATTATTTTTAGGCCTTAGAGCGCAAACGGCACTATTTACGCCCGCAAATTAATGCATAAATGACCATATTTTAGTACGATTTTACAAAAAAGTAATTTTTAACAAATCTGAAAAGAGAAAAATTAGATTAGTGAGCAAATATGGTTTTCCTTTAACTAGCATACTTACGATAATGAGTAGTTTAAATATGGATTATGTTAAAGACTTTTTTAAATTTAATATTAACAATTAATGAAGCAAACGGGATTATTCGTGATAATCCATATTCAATACAATTAAAGCAGAACGCTTTAGCAATTTTGAAACCAGAAATGTAAAATGAAATTGATAAGAGCATGCAAAGCTGTTCACATATTTTTATTATCAACTATACCCAAAACTGCAGAAAATTTGGAACTTGCATATGACATAGCCAGGGTCGTATTAAGTTAAAATTTGCTTTTAATTAAAATGTTTGTTTGGATTATAATAGCATAAAAACACAACTAAAGTATTTGGTTCATGTAAAAAAGTTTATTTAAATAAATTATGATAAATAGAACTGGGGTTATATCATATCAGTTCTATAATTAATTGCCTTAGAGCTTTTTTGTATTTCAATCATCTCCAGGCATATGCGTTTTTTAAGTTATTCTCTGTATGTAACATGTTGGGTGCGTAGAAATTAAACTTTTTACTTAGAGATTCATTAGCATGGTCAGTTAACGCTGTTTTTTATTAGGTGATATATTATTTGTTTTAATTGAGTGTTTGTGCCGATTAATTCTATTCTTTAATAATTGTTTTGTTTGTCCAATGTAATTGAATTTGCAATTATTACAATTAAATTAAATTAATTTAGTTAATTAATAACATTTAATTAATTAATAACATTTTGACTTAATAATCTCCTAAAATACTCGTTAAAATTGTTGATACACTTTACATTAAATTATACTATTAAAATCCGTAGACACTGTTTGTACACTTACGGCCAAAAAAGTGGGATATAAAAAATACAAATTATAACCCCTAAATTTACTGTGTCGTTCTATTTCTAAGTGCAACCCGTGCAGCATGCAATCCTTTCTTTTTTGCACTTTTTCTTCGAACAGACAAAGTTTTTTCAACTTTAAATCTTTATACATGGACCGTCAAAAAGGACTGACTATTTTATTTTCTAGATAAAAATGTATTGTTATAAGTTACAAATTTAAACAAAACGGTTTGTGTAAGTGTAAGAACACGAGATTTATTTATCAAATATATGCTAGAAGTGTCCTCTGTCGTTTTCAATACATTCTTCTAAGCGGCGAACGAAATTAAACATGACTCTAATAAGTAATTCCTACGGAATATATGGAATTTCTGCTTTAATGCTTGTTTTAAGTTCGTCAATTGTTCTTGGTTTTCCAATATGAACTTTACTTTTTAGGTAGCTCCAAACAAAATAATCTGCCGCATTGCACTTAAATAATTGAATTAACTTTGATAAATTGTTCATCACAAAAAACACGTTGTGGCACTGGCCATGTGTCCATTTTGCTAAGTGTCAAAAAATTCTGCAATTGTTTTATACACCTCTCCAAAGCATACTCTTTAAAATAATATAAGAGACATAGCGATTGCTGTGACATTTAATTTTTTATTAGAAAATTAAATAATCAGTCCTTTTTGACGGTCCCTGTATGACACTCACACTTCACTTACTTTCACTAGGTATAAATATAAGGAAAGCTCAGCGCGAATAATTCAGTTATTATTCGCGCTGATATAACTCCGTCAACATTTTATAAACCACCAATCTGCAGTCTTTTAGTCACTTCAGAAAGTCATTATAAAACAATTTAAATAGAGCTTTGGAATTTTGGGCTTCCCGATAAGCGCCCAACGAACCATCTATATCATAATCCTTTAGCTCCATTCATATTTTGCTTCCTCTACATAGTACCAATAACATAGCAAGGTTATGAAGTGTAAACGAAATCATTTAAAAATTACTTAGTATGGATTGTTGTCTACATTTAGGGGGTTTTAAAAATTCTGGGCCAGTTAGAAACGAAATCTGAAGTTACTAAACAGTTTCCTTAATATGAAGGATTGCAACTTCACGGTCGCTCGTGTAAGATGTGTTGCAGCAACTACTGTCGGTATCGGTTGGAAGTAAACGCGCGGTGGTAGTCCACATCGGCGATAGTTCCTGTCGGATGTAAATCCACATCGGTGGTAATCCAAGTCGGTTTGTAGACCAAGTCGGTGGTATTTTAGTTCGGTGACATTCATATATTTCTTACAAACTTTAAAAGTCGGTAGTAACCCAAGTCGGCGGTAGTTCCTGTCGGTAGTGTTCAATACAGTTGTCAGAAGTCGGAGGAAATCCATATCGGTGGCAATCAACATCGGTGGTTTTGTATACAACCCGCTGGATATTAGCAGCGTACATACATATATCGAGAGATCCAAAAAAAAACTGTTCCTCAGCGGGCTGTGAAATTCAAACTTTTGAATAACATGTTGGTAGCACTGTAAGTCTATGTCAAATTCGATGTTAGTAGGTTAGGTTGTGTTTGTTATTTAACACAGACCGACGCAAAACCTAACCTGATAACCTCGAATTTGACGTATACTTACAGTGCTACCAACATAGTATTCAAACGTTTGAATTTCACAGCCCGCTGAGGAACAGTTTTTTTTTTGGATCTCTCGATAGTATGTATGTACACAAAGAATCATTGAAAATGGACAGGGCTATGCAACCTACATTACCGTAGTTGATTTATGTTTTCTGAATGGTCTATACATGATCAGAAATATTATTTACATTGACAGTTCTACAAAATTTTTGAAAATTATAGTAGCTTTCTAAAAACATTGTTTCAAATCTGTAACATGTGTTGCATAACCTTGTTCATTTTCAATGATCGTAAGTGTACGCTGATATTAGCATGAGTTAATACCACGGCCTGCTGAATTGTGTGATAAATGTCATAGTGACGTTTGTCAAACAATTCAGCAGGTCGTGGTTAATGCCTATAAACATTTAACCTTCGATGATTGGCCAATTGTAACTTGAAGTAAATCTTTTACATTGTTAAATTTATTTTTATTATTATTGCAGGTTTGGTTCAGCGATGAAAAACATTTAAAATTTTGCAAGATAAGTAACAACTTCAGATTGTATACAGGGTGGTCAGAAAATGGTGGATAAGCTTTAGTTCGAGAGATTCTTTGATTAATTCCGAGTCGAAAATCTTAATACTGAAATGTTGGATTTGTCTTCATAAGCCCTCACGAGTGGTAGATAAAAAACTCCTTTTTTCAGATAAAGTACCTTTTCTGTTTTAAATACGTTAAAGTATTATCAAGAAAAGTTGTTCAAAATGTAAAATTATGGCTCAGGGCAAAATTTAAGAAATGTCGGCTTACTTTTATGAATTCGCGTTACTTTAAAAGTATATAATCTAATGGACACGTTTTCATGAAAGTAGCCCGATATTTCTGAAATGTTGCATGCAACCATAATTTTACATTTTGAACAACTTTTCTTGATAATACTTTAACGCATTTAAAACAGAAAAGGTACTTTACCTGAAAAAACAAGTTTTTATCTACCGCTCGTGAGGGGCTTATGAAGACCATTCCAACATTTCAGTATTAAGATTTTCGACTCAGAATTAATCAAAGAATCGCTCTAGACCTGAAGATTATCCGCCATTTTCTGACAACCTGATATTAATCAAAACTATAAAACATCCTGTTGCTGCTATATTATGGGGTGTAATAAGTTCAAAGGGCACGGGACGCTAACATGTTGAGGGAACCATGTGACAAGCGCAATATAAAACGGTTTTTGGGACAGATTCTCCCACAAATGTAAGTTGGTTTGGGGAAGGTAGAAAGGTATTCATGCAAGCTAGTGCACCTTGTCATATAACAAAAAACCATCAAAACATTTTTACTAAACAACAATGTACCGGGCTGCGCCTCGGATTATTTCTAGGCAACGCACTGTCGGGTTGTTATTTGTAAAAATTATTACGGGTAATTATCACTGCCCTTGGTAAACTATAGCTGACTATTCAACACTATAACATCTAAGCCAATCACATTGCAGACATTTGCTTTTTTCAACCAATAACAGCAGTATATCACTGAATATTGGGCACCATGCAAAATATTCACAAAACAATGTACGTACCTACTCAAAAGATAAGTAGCCTTGTTGCAAAGTATCGCTTAGCAACGACGTTCTGTCCTTAGTGATATCGCTAGGTTACGTAACACTAATAAACCCCAACAAACTGTGTGGCTTGTTTTAAAAATTTTTAAATGCTGTGTTTTGGAAGTATGTATTCCGCTGAATTTAATTGAGAATGAATAATTATATTAATATTGTTAAATAGTCGTCCCAAATACCACTCGAAGTGGATATAGTTTTTTTTAATATTTTGCCATTTCCATAGAAATTATTGCAAAATTTCACTCAACAAAATCACAATTAAATGTCACTCGCCTTCGGCTCGTGACATTTTTGATGTGATTTTGTATCGTGAAATTTAAACGCAATAATTTACATGGAAACGACAAAATATTTGTCAAAAATATATCCACTGCTTGCGGTATTATCCTTGAAAATCGTACGACACTCATTAATGACCAATAGAAAAATTAGTTCACGAGCCATAACGAGACAACAACAAAATTTCTTGGAATTTTTTGTAGGTAGACATTACTTCTTTTTAGGGTTTGTGTCATTACGATTTTCTTACCGAATCTGCATTCGCGTCCTGTCCGGGAAAATTAATACGACGTTGTTGTATGCACTCAAAACATTTCCGGAAAGATTAATGCTCTTATCACATTATATGTGAAAATCGTACGACACTCATTAATGACCAATAGAAAAATTAGTTACAAGAGCCGTAACCAAGACAACAAAATTTCTTGAAATTTTTTGTAGGTAGATCAATCTAACTGTGAGGGTTTGTGTCCGTTACGATTTTCTTACCGAATCTGCATTCGAGCATTGATTCATATCCGGAAATTATTTTTCGTCATTCTAAAAACGTCCTAATTTGCCGTCGCCTCCCGCTCGGGCAAATTAATACGACGTTGTTGGAACGCACTCAAAAACATTTCCGGAAAGAATTATGCTCTTATGAGATAATGTGTGAAAATATCCCTTATGCATATTTAGTTGGAAATTTTCCATAACAACGGGGATTATTGATAATCGGAAATTTTTGGAAATTTGCCCAGAAATTTAGTGTAGTTTTGAGAAACAATCGTAACATTTTAGTATTTAGATATTTGTTTTATTATTTTTATTAAAAATGTTTTCTTTTCTGTGTTTTTATCATTCGTGATATCCCCTATCAAAATATAAACGCCGCGTGCTTAAAACATGTCCTATGACAATTTAACTGATGTCATTGTCAACCAATGGCATTCTTCAATTTAAAATTAAACTACCAATAGAACGATTATTTTAGTGACAATAATTCGAGGAGCTTTATTCAGCGGCAATAACTTGAGGAGCTTTATTTCAGCGACAATTTTTTGTGTAACAATTATTGTAGTGACAATATTCGAGGAGCTTTATTTCAGCGAAAATCGTACGACACTCATTAATGACCAATAGAAAAATTAGTTCACGAGTCGTATCCAAGACAACAACCAAATTTCTTGGAAATTTTTGTAGGTAGACATTACTTCTTTTTAGGTTTTGTGTAGTTACGATTTTCTTACCGAATCTGCATTCGAGCATTAATTCATATCCGGAAATTATTTTTCGTGCATTCAACAACGTTCTAATTTGCCCTCGCGTCCCGCTCGGGCAAATTAATACGACGTTGTTGGAACGCACTCAAAAAAATTTCCGGAAAGAATTAATGCTCTTATGAGATTATATGTGACAATTTTTTCTGTAACTATTTTTTAACGAAAAGTTAAATTGTCAAGACGAATAGGACTCTAGGTCGAATATTGCAGACAATTTTGCTCTTCAGATTGTCTCGTTTCTGTTGCTTTAGAAAATAACGACTCGTGCAAGCACTCGTCGTTATTTTCGTGGCCGCAGAAAACTCGTATCTGAATCGCAAAAATTATTGTCGGCAATATTTTGACCTCTCGTCCTATTATTATTGAAAATATTTGCAAAAAATGTTCCACAGCTATTTTTTTCCATCAAAAGCATTGGTGCATGCCTCCAAGAAAAAAATCCCTCCTCCTAAGGAGTCGGAATTTTTTCAGTCGGCATGCACTCCTGCCCCTATTGAAAAAATAACCGCAGAACGAATTTCCAAATATTTCAGGAAAATTTTCAAGCACTTGTTATATTTCTACTGAAAACGAATTTGTAAGTATGCGTTGCTACATTACCAAATAATGTACGGGCTCAAGTTATTAGTAATGGTTCAGTAACTATGTACAAAAGGAAGGTCTTTGTTTGAAAGTGAACCGAAATTAAAATTTTTTTTGGGGTGTTAGAATGTTGGGGGGTGGGGGTTCAGAAAAGCTTAACTTCAAGTTGTCGACCAAGATTTTCTATGTGCTATTTCAGCCATCTTAAAAAGGTGTGTTTGATTGTTGCGATAACTCGGCTCCCGTTAACGGTATATGAAAATAAGTAAACTTTTTTAGAATTTTTTGTGGTCTACAATTTTTGTTCGATTACTTTCCATGTACGAGCGATTTCGTCGAGATATCGAATGCGAAAGGAAAGCGTAAAAGGGTCGAAATTTTTCTCGCGCTTCTTCGCTTGTGTTTCGTTTCTCGTCCTATTCAGTGAAAAAGTTGTAGAGCTTGAAAATACCTATTAAAATTGAAATGCAACAAAAATTTCGACTTATTTCTATTTTCGCTAAAGTTGTGTCTCCCAGTAGCATATTATTTTCTACTTATTGAGTTTATTTTAATTTTTACTTTCTTCGTCTAAAATGCGAAGAAAGTAAGTTTTGTAATTGTAAAAAAATTACTTCCGAGATTATTTCATATCTTCACGTTTCAGGGTCCCTAGATGAAAATCAGGTTTTCTCAATTCCGTGTTTTTGTCTGTCCGTCTGTGTGTCTGTCTATTGGCGTATAGCTGAGAAACTAGTATTTGTTGGACGAATACGATATTTTGCATGCCGATTAATTGTCTACCCAGCTGAAAACAGAATATACTTTCGTTAAAATATATACAGGCTGAGCACTTAAAAAAATGTTTATTTTTTTATTTAACTGAGGGATAGATAAAAGTAATAATTTACACATAGCCAAATGTTTACTCATGATGAAAATATGACCCAACAGATACATGGTAAGTATTGTAAAATAAACATATTTTTTATAACACAGCCAAAAGCAAATTCAACTGCTGTGCCGGCGTGGGCTAGCGGTTAAAGCGGCGGACTAAAAATCAGTAATCGGATTTCGCTTGGTTGAACACCTGGATGCGCGAGTTCGAATCCCAGCAACTGCAACGTTTTTTGCATTTGCAAATTGACGTAATTTGCGCGAGGAAAGTTCGTTGTAAAACCTTTTATCGATTTTTTAAAATTAAATGGTGGCTTATTATAAAGACCGCATATATTCTTTTTAATAATGATGAATAATTCGGCATGGTTAATCATTAATTTCTTTTTAAAAGTTAAAAAGTTTATTCCTAAAATAAAATTAAATTTAAAATTAAAACAACGCTCAAACATATACCAACATTCGTCTACATCAGCACAATATTGGGCTACAAATCTCTTTAAAGTTCAAGTAAAATACGACTGGCAATGGATAGCATGCGTCGTTCGTCACAAAAATATTTGTGTGCGTGTGTTCGGCAAGCCGTTCACATCTACGTTAATTTCAACACATACGCACCAATTTGCATTAAATACAACGCACAACTTGGGAAACATACTGTGGATTTACAATACCCGCTTTGAATTTGTTCTAAAACGTTTTGCCTTATCTTATGTTTGTATTGGTTTGCTTTGGTGTAGTTGAATATTTTTTAAATTTCTTTGAAATTAGTGGAAACAATTACATTTTGAATGAAATATAGCTTGGTGTTTAACATGTCCAAATGCTTCTTCCATCGTGAATACTGTTCTCATTCGGTGTAGTACCTATGTAGGTGCTAGGTAAAACATCGTCGCTCTTATGCCAAAGACACACGTATCCGCAAAGTTGATATTTTTGGGAAAATAATGTTTATAGTTGTTTTGAGAAAACGATATCTATTGTTCCAATTTTAATGACTCATTGGAAAACATTACACTTTCAAAATTTAGAATAAATTTAAGCTATTCGAAAATTTGAAAAATAATTCGTATTTTGTTATACGATAAATATCGACTAACAACTTGAAAAATACTGTTAAGGTAAAATCAGCCAAAAATGCATATAAGCAAGGGCGACGGTAGGTAGTACGCCGTGACGAATTGCTCTACTGAAAAGTGCTTCACGATTCAAAAAGTTTGGGAACCGCTGGTTTAATCTATCGGCCTGAAAATGTATATCTTTGTTATATGCAATCGGATATCCTAGTGACTTTTGGTTAAAATCAGATAACCGGAAGTGGTACTTTACCGTTATGCTTCTTCTGTTTTCAGGGAACATTTTCAATTTGTTAAAAAATAACTTTCATAAAACTGCAATTACAATTATCTACAATTTTTGTTTAAAAAGTTGTTTGTAAGAAGTATAGGTTTTGAAAAAATCGCAAAATTAGATTTTTATTAAAAAAATCTGACAGTTCAAATATCATGAGAATATTTTTTGTACTTTTTACATTCACAATTTTAGCCACACCTGGTTAGATATTCGAAAAGGTTAGACTTTTCTACATAAAAAAGGTACGCTTGTTTGGAATCGCTAGAAGCAGTACTTTTCGAGAAAAGTAAACCTACTCATAACAATGTGTTTTGCCCGTTACCCTTCTGGGACCCATTTCCGGACCTAGGTTTATGGAGCCTTTTATCCTATTTTCATATCTACGAGGGAAGCGCCAAAATTTTCCGGCCTGATATAGATCCAGGTAGTGCAGCCTGTCAAAATTTTGGTAACACATTGGTTTAAGTCTTATTAGCCTTGGAAAAAACAAAAATGGACTTTATGTCAATTAGTTTTCTTATAACTGACACTCGTTCATCACGATGTCAGAAGTCACGAAAATTGAGTATCGAGCTGTTATCAAATTCCTTACTCGAGAAGGTATTTCTCCTCAAAGCATCAAAGATCGGCTGGATGGGGTGTACGGGGTAAATTCCCCGTCTTATTCTGTGGTAAAAGATTGGTCAAAACAGTTTCGAATGGGGTAGGAATCCTTGGAAGATGACGCAAGAACAGGAAGGACGGTGGAAGTGGTGACGGACGACAAGATTGCCCTTGTTGAGGATCTCGTATTAAGCGATCGACGCTTGAAGGTGCAAAAAATATCAAAAATGTTGGGGCTTTCAGATACAAGCGTTCGTCAAATCCTCTACGATCATTTCATAGATAATGTAACCCCATTAGGCATGAATAAAGTTAGTGCAAGGTGGGTCCCCAAACATCTCTCAGCAGTTCAGAGCCAGTGTCGTGTTGAATGTGCTCGATCCTTTTTGGAGCTCTCTGGAGAAAACCATTTTTTGGAGTTGGGAGGGCATTCTTCTCATAGACTTTAAAGAACGCAATACCACAGTCAACAGGGCATATTATGCAGTACTCCTGCACAAATTACGACAAAACATTCGGGAGAAAAGATGTGGAAAACTAACCAGAGGCGTGCGTTTGCTGCACGATAATGCATCCGTGCACACTGCTGGAATTGCGTAAGCCGCAATTCGTGACTGCGCTTTCGAACAAATCGATCGCCCTCCGTATAGTCCAGATATGGCCCCCAGTGACTATTACCTGTTTGGAGATTTGAAAAAGAACCTTCGCGGGAGCCATTTTAGTGACGATGAAGAGGTGAAGGCTGCAGTTTGGGCACATTTTGAAGAAGGAATACTTTTTTAAGGCTATTGAATTGTTGCTGAAACGATGTAATAAGTGCATTGATGTCAGGGGGAAATATATTGAAAAATAAAATTTAATTGTGAGTCTACCTCGTTTCTTTCATAGTCAGGCCGGGAAATTTTGGCGCTTCACTCGTACATGTCCACAAAGTTTTCGTTGCATTTTCTCAAACACCCTGTGTATTACGTAATTATCTATAATTTTTGCCAAAAGTTTTTTTGTTAGTATAGCTTTTGAAAAAAATATATTCTTTTTTAATATAAATTGGTAGGTCTCGGTAACTTTCGGTTAAAATCGTGCAACCGTAAGTGGTTTACTCTGGTTTGTTTTTCGATTTTCTCCAAATTTTATAATTGTTTGATAAAAATTAAATTTCATACAACATGATAATATATTGTGCAATTACTATGCACAATTTTTGTTTAAAAAGTTTTTTGTAAGGAGTACAATTTATAAAAAAATCACACAAAATTATATTTATCGAAAAAATTTCCCGCAAGTCCAAAAATTAATAACGGGTAGAGCTTTAGATATAGGTAGTGCAAACATATGTCTGGTGTTAAATGTAATTTATTTGCGCTTCAAGTCTAGCCATTTTGGTTCTTTTAACATATTATTTCAAGTATTTTTAGTATAATGTACTTTAATCAGGGCCGTAGCCAGGGGTACGCCAGGGCAGGCCGAGCCTGTCCTGAAAAATTTTGAGCCTACCCTGGCCGCTAGCCAGAGCTTGCTAAGGATGTTACAATTTCTACGCATAATTATTGGGCTAGTCTTGTTCGACAAAATAATTTGATTGACATACTGGCAGAAATGGTTTCTCAAAGCATCGTCAACGATATCGGCAATGCTGATGTTCCATGGTTTTGTATTTTAAAGGATGGCACATACAATTAAAATACTCAAGAAAACATTGCAATGGGACTTCGATACGTTATCGCCGGGAAAGCGAAACAGTCTATTTTAAAGATAAAAACTTGCACTGATTTGAACGTTGGGATATTTACAGGCTTAACCTTAAAAGTGCTTAACGATTATAATTTTTAAGTCAGTGTTATGATGGTGCAGCTGTCATGAGTGGACAAAAAGGGGAGTGCAAACATTACTCCAAAACCGTATCAACAGAACAATATGTCTCTATGAATTGTCGCAATAATCGATTGCACCTGATATTTGTGAAAGCTATAAAAGAAATATCAGCAATTAAGCAATATTTCGATCAATGCTCTATGCTATATACACGTTTCTTAGAAAAAGAGGCATTTCGAAGGTTTACGATGGACACTCACTGTGTCGTTTGAAACAGCGTTGGAGCGGTTATTTGGACGTTACTCGCATAGTTTTCAATAATTATGGAAAAATAATCCAAGCACTAGAAAAAATATCAAAGAGCAGAGATGTAGACGGTGACTTTGTTGTAGAAAGTGTTGATTTGTTCAAAATTATTCAGTCTAAAGGTTGTCGATTTTGCATGGTGTTCATGAAAAAAGTATTAGAAACTATTCAGCCTGCTGATAAATTACTTCAAGCGCACGAAGCCAGTTTGAAAGACTCTTTGGTTGTCATAACCTCGGTAGTGGATTCCCTTATCTCCTACAGAAATTACCACGTTTACAAAGTAATCGATGCCAAAATCAATACCGATTTCAATGGTGTTGAAGACGACATTTTCACAAAAAAAAACAAAGAAAGACAAACACTGGATGTCATCCTGGTCGAAATGAAAAGAAGATTTGTAGAAAACGATAAGCTCCCAATTGCAGTTTTCAGTGCCGAGGAAGAAAACATTGATTTAGAGAAATTCACATTTTTGCAAACTTTGAGTATAAAACTTCCATCCTCAGAAGAGATTACAGTGGTCAACAAATTTATATAAATCCAGAAGAGAGAAAGCCCTGGTTTATCTGTCTTCGATATCATTTTTCAGCAACGAGTTGCATTCGCCGAAACTTATAATTTATTGGCGATTGCCACAGCTTTTGGCGGTAGCACGCGACTTGCGACTTCTCTGTATTGACAAGGATTAAACGTCCATACCAACTCTACGTACCACCAACAAATATCCAATTTGAACTTTCTTGCATACGAACAAAATCATACAGAAACTCTAAACCTTGACTTACTTTTGAGAAAATTTAATTAGTAGAAGAACCGACGATTACAACTTTTCTAATTTTTACAGTTTTTTGTATGTAGCATTATAATTAAATATGTGAGTAAATAAAAAGTTACCGTGACATGTTTTCAGTTTTGTGTATAAGTACGAACAAAAGTAACAAAAATATTGTGAAAAAGCTCTTTGTGTATGTACTCGTAGATATAAAATGTGGAAAATTTTAGCCTGCCTTGAATATTTTTGAGCCTGTCCTGATTACACAGTTTGGCTACGGCCCTGACTTTAATGCTCAAGTTTTGGTGCTGAAATATAATTTCGGTTGGTAAAATTAAATAATTTAGCGCTCAAACTGATAAACAGGCAACCAAACTCGATGTTTTGTGCTATTAATTGTGAATAATTTGGGACTAAAATCTTGGTGCTTCACTATTATTATTTGAAGACTAAAATCGATATTTCTACGGTGCTGAGTAAAATACTACCCTTTTAAACATTGCCAAACCGTAATTAATCGTGCAAGGTGCAATAGACACTGCTAAATTTAAAAGTTGGTATTGAGGTTGTGCTTTCAGTTGCGATTTTCGTTTGTTTGTAATTATTCCACAAATCGTATCAGAAGTGCTAGGTGTGTATTAGACAGCCGATACAAATATACCGAGTATTAAAAATTAGCAACTTCCAGACCTCAACAGTCGCTGGAAAATTAGAGCTCGAAGTTCCCAATAGCAGATTGGCTGTGGATTCGAATAGGATCGAGTGAATCGGCCTATAAATTCGTTGCATTCCGACGCCGATTCCCAGTCGTCTGTCTTTTTCTGTGGGTGTTGCATCTCGCTCGTGTAAAATGGCAGACATCTCCAAAGACGATCTCCGCAAGGAAATTACCGGTAAGCTTGAAAATCTTGCTCACATTTGCACGCGTAGTGTCGAAACATAGAAAACAAGGCTAGTTATTTTTTTCCGCGCATTTTTTCTATGTGGCGTTTGCCCGCTTCTCGGTGAAAATCTGGCATTTTACTCTTGTCGAACGCGTATCTGTGGCTTGTACACAAACAATGGCTGTACGACGCTTAGGCAGCAGCCATGAATTTATTGGCACCTTCGTCGTGGAATATCTCTGTATTTACGCCGTAATATTCAAAATGCCACTAAGAAAAACTGCGTGGAAAAATTAAAGCGATTTACGTAGGTGTTTTTCTCCCTCGAATTCGACGTATTTAAAGTTTTTTCCGAAATTGAAGTGAGGCGGTGCGAGCATTACCCGACTTCGAACTTCATTCGCAAAGGAATTTCTCCGGCATTTGAGCTTGTCAGGGGGCGACGCCCGGGCCGAAGTTGTAGATTGGGGTCCGGGCTTGGCCCCCGCAGCGCGAGCGGGGCCGCAGCCGACTAATTTCCAGTCCTTTTTGAGGGGAAAAAAGTTGTTTGCACCCACTATGTGGCTTGTTTTCCGCGCTCTCGCGATGGCGCCAACTATTACGAATTCGAACCGTTACAGCTATTCTTAAGGACGCCGACTTAGCCTCCACCTCAGCCAAGAAGGTGCGCCAGCAGCTCGAGGAGAAGCTGGGCTCCAACCTGCTGTCCCGCAAGAAGGAAATCGACAACCTCGTGATGGAGTACGTCAACTCGAAGGACAACAACAAGAAGAAGAGCAAGAAGTCCGAGTCCGAAGAGGAGGAGGAGGAGAACGAGGAAGAGGAGGGCGAGGAGGAGGACGAGGGCTCCGAGGATGAGAAGAAGGGGGCTAAACGTAACTCCACCGGGAAGAAGCCACCCGCGAAGAAGACCAAGAAGGGAACCGACTCTGACGCCAGCGAGCCCTCAGAAGGCGACTCTGAAGAGGAGTACTCGCCAAAGAAGTCCAAGCCACCCAAGACGCGCAAGCTCCCCCCCAAGAAGAAGAAGGGCTCAGAGTCTGACTCCGATGAGGATTGGGCCAAAACTAAGAAAGGTTCCAAGAAGGTGAGCTTGCCTCGTTTTTAAGTTTGTTTTGTTGCGTTCATATTTTGTTTTGTGCATTAAATAGCTTTAAGGATTTACTTGTGGTTTGGAAAGATAATAAAATGTTTATTCGTCACATACAGTGTGTTCCACTTGCGAGTGTAACACCTTTATATCGTTTTTAGATTTGAACCAATTTTTGTTCAAAGGTAGAACAAATGATCTACTTATGGCCAAAAACTATTTTGCCTCCTTCAAATGCAAAGCCACCTGTGATAGCAAAATAAATGTAAAATATAAAAAATATTGTTTTAAATTTTATCGAAACATTTTACTAATAAAATTTTAGAATTGCCCAAAAAGCTTAAATCAAAATGTTGATCAAAATTTTAAAATATTGATATTTTTAAAAACACTTCAAGTACAAAACTATAATTTTAATGGGTTAACAATAGTTTTTTAATACCAAGGCACTGAAGTTTAGCTTTTCATAAAATATATATAAATAAACCACATGAGGGATAATAAGGAACTTCAGCGTAGGGGGTACTTTGTTTTTTTTTTTTTTTAATCGGGAAATTGCAAAATTATCTGTTGACGTTTACCTATCGTCTTACCATTTACAAATAATAGTAAAACAATTGATTGCTTCACTGCCGATTTGAAAAAATTATATTTCTGTGTTGCATTTCATTCCAATTTGTGGAAAAAGAAAATTAAAATTAAATTAGAAATGAATTAAAATCTTTAAAAAAAAATTTTTGCCAACTTAAAGAAAACAAAGTTTTCATCTTTTTTTAATTTTGATCAAACTTTGAATATAAGCTTTGTGGGAAATTCTGACCAACTTTTATTAGTAAACTGTTCTGATAAAAAATCCTAAAATGTTTTCCATTTATTTTGGTGTTGCAGCAGGTTTTGTATTTGAACGAGGCAAATGATTTTTCGGCCACAAGACCACAGTATGTTCTATCTTTGAGGATGTGGTTCAAATCAGATAAAAACTACAAAATATATATAAGGGTGTTGCACTCTAATACCGGAACTGTTACAAAATATTGTTTTTTACTGCTTTTTTCTTTCAAAGGTCAAAATGAAAGAGTTGATATACAGGGTGTCCAAACTCGCAACAATGTTAATTGAAATGTGCTTGATCAAAAATATACAAGATCTGTGTATGGGATGCTTGAATATTGTCAGATAATTATGTTAGAAATATTGTCATCAATACATATATACAACATTAACCTGTTTGGTATAGAAATTGAAGAAATATTAATGTTTTTATATGAGGGGTGACTAAAAAAATTTCTAGAATTTTAATCATAAAACCTTTAAGTATCCTCCCAAAGCAAGCTATCATTCTGTGAGCACCTAAGATCTTATTTTCAGCTTTAAAATAATGTCAGCTTTGTTGATACATTCTTTAATATCATATACTATGGTTTAAACACTTCAGCTCAGAATGCAGCCCACTTATGTTTTGTCTCTGCAGAACAGGCTAGATGTGTTTTGCAATTGCCGATTTCTTGGGCTGAGTTTATGTTACGAATTTCTTCATCCAGCACATTTTGCAATACTCAGCATTAATTGTACATTTTTGTACATCTTGAAAAACATAGACCACCCTTTTGGTAGAATATTTAAACAAAAAGAAAATGTTAAGCTGATTGCCGTATGTATGCTTTTCTAGATGTCCTTAGTTATTTTTTAATTTTCAAAATTATCAATGTTTGAACACCCTGTATTGGTAGAATGTTTAAAGATTTTTATTATTGTAAAAAATTTTATGGTAACATAATTTTTATTATACTATTTTCTGGGAAATTTTGAATTTTGAGTGTTTAGTGTAAGCCTTTCACTTTTATTAATTAAATAAATACTCAATTTTGAACTTTATGTTGATGTACAGTCTATTCAATATTGAGTAAATTGTGTGTAATTCGTAAAAATAAAAGGCTTACACTGAATATTCAAAGTTTTTAAATGTACAGCAACCGTAGGTATCCTGAACTCATAACATTTCATTAATAGTAATAGTCAATTAAATAGCAACATTCCGTCCAATAATTCTAATATTTTTTATCTCTTATTATTTCATGACCAAGTTTTAACCAAAATTGGTGAGTTTTTAGCAATACTAAACTTTAGTTTGTTTTGATTCATCCAAATTTATACATAACGAATCATGGCATACTTTTTGTATCTCATCATTTACTTATTGTCCGACGTCCAGGGGAGCACCCGCATTTAACCCGTGTGTGTTTTTGGCAGGGAGGTGGTGGCGGCGGCGGTGCCAAGCGAGCCGGCAGCGGCTACACCAAAACCATGAACCTGTCGCCTGAGCTGGCCGCGCTCGTCGGGCAGAACACCATGGCCCGCCACGAAGTAGTCAAGAAGGTATGGTCTATTATCAAGGAGCGTGATTTGTACGACCCCAAAAACAAACAGTTTGCTATTTGTGACGACGCGCTGTTTAAAGTCATTGGAGTTAAACGTTTCCGTACCTTTGGTATGATGAAATATTTGAAAGGCCACTTCATCAGTTAAATTATTCCACTTTAACTATACTATTTATGTAGTTACTGCAATACTTTTAAGTTCTTTCGTTTATAATGCGTTTCAAGAAAATGTTTCAACATATAGACAGTAGCGTTAAGTCCGTATATTGCTTTTAAAAGACTACTATTGAATGAAGCTTGAGTTTGTCATACTTGATTACTTAATGTAAGATCCTTTTAGACGTACGTGTAGAAGTAAGTTTCTGTTAGTTGTACAAGTGTGGCTCGAGTTTCGAGACTTCGGATTTGTGTTGACTGACGTTCTAAAGCAGCTTCTTTGCCGGCCACTACTTTCCACTGAAGTTGTTCAAGGAAAATTGTTTTGATAGTTGAAAATACGGCAACAAAACTTCCACTTAACTCTAACATGACATAGTAAAAAAATTTATTTAGATTAGATGTAACTTTAAAGACCCCTCACTTGTATGTAGTATTCTAAATGTATTTTTGTGCACTTACATTGTAGTAAAGTTTGTCGTTCACAAGAGTTTTTTAATGTATTGTACATTCTTAAGTACAAAGACTTAAGTGATGATTTGTAATCAATAAACTACTTCAAATTATTTGACTTTTCCTATAGAATACTTGTATGCATATCGTGTATGAATATCAGGAGGTGAAACCATACTGTCTAAGTAAGAACTTCAGTAGAAAATTTTGCAGAAAGAGCTGAACTACATATTGTTGTGTTACTACAAGAACAAGTAAGTCTTCTTTTGAATAATAAGGATTTAACCATACACTTATCTCCAGAATCGGCCATAAAATCTTCTGCACGAACATGATAAGTTTTAATTGCTATACTTCAACAAAACAAGAGACTTTTCTGTAAAAACAAGTTAAGCGCTTTTAAGCAGATTCATTAAAGTGTATCCAATATTACTCTGCAGAAATTTTGCAAAAACTATAGTTGCAAACGGCCAAGGCAAATAAATCACATGAGGTATAAAAAGGTTCTGCAGTGCCGAGGAGTACATTATGTTTTATTTTAAATCGAGAAATTACAACATTTTAACCAACTTTTGTAGGTTATGTTAACGTTTACCTGTTGCTCTGCCATCTACAAAAAGTCAAAACAATGGATTACTTCACTGCCGATTTCTAGTACAGGCAGACTTCGCCGTTCGCGGATGGAATTGCCAACTGTTTCAACTTTCACACACTAACGGCCGGTCTTATAAAGGCCACTAATCTGACATTAACTTTAATTCGCTGTTAAAATTAGGTGAAATTTATTTTAGAAAAACTTTGTAATTCCTATAATACAGACAGATCAATAAAAAAACCAATTAGGGCAGGCTGTGATATGTGTTATACGTTTGGCAGTACTGAAGTGTATTGTCAGTCTATGTCAAATTCGAGATTAGCAGGTTAAGTTTTACGTCAGTCTGTGTCAAACAACAAACAAAACCTAACCTTTTAGTCTCGAATTTGACATAGACTGACAATACACTTCAGTACTGCCAAACGTGTAACATATGACAGCCTGCCCTAATTGGTTTTTTTATTGATCTGTCTGTAGTTAGTAACATGTTAATTCAGTACTAAGTACTTGAATCACAATAGTGATTTTCATGACAAGCGTCGAAAATAGCAAATATCGTGCGAGTGTTGATTAGACAAACGAGGGCGTAGCGAAGCGAAGCCCGAGTGAATCTAAAACACGAGCACAGATATTTGCACTTTCGGGCGCGTTATGAACACTATTTTTTAGACGACCACTCAAAAGTAAATTCTATTTTTAAGAATTGTTTTTATTTCGTTTGCAAAATTGATCGTTATATTATTATTGGTGCAATTATAAAAAATCTGGTGTGATACACTCATACAACTTCCTTTTACAGTGATCTTATAATTAGTCAAAAATTTCATTTTTAATTTTTAAGCATTTGTCAAAAATTTCAAATTCTACAAAAACGGTACAAAACAGAGTGTTAGTTGAAGAGACAAATTTACTCTAGAATTTTAAGCTGAATTCAAAAATTGAATAATATACTGGGTGTTCTATTTAAAATAAGAGTTAATAAAAAAAAATTTAAAAAAACCAAAGGAACCCACTTTAGAAGTATTCAACTGGAAAATCACCTATTTCACATCAATGCACATTCAAAATGTAATAAAAATGTAAAGTTTTAAAAAGATCGTTAGAGCCGTTTTTGAAAAAATCGAAAAAAACTTAAAAATCACAAGAGTCAACACCCTACTTCCAGTTATGCGATTTTCTTCAAAAGTTTGCTGTCTCATCTGCATGGTACACAAAATTTACATATGAAGTTTCAACGCCATACCGGTTTTCGTTTTTGAGATATTATGTTCACAGACAAGACAGACCAATGAAAAAAAAAATACGTTTTTGGGGTTCAGGGGACTCTAAAACGTGAAGAACTGTTGAAAACTCAATTTCGAATTTTTGGGGTGAATCCAATGTTTCCTTTATCGTAAAAGGAAGTAAAAATTAGAGCTTGTTGGAAGCAGAGCAACGAATAAAGCAAAAGCGTCTGGATTATTTGGATCACGGTCTGCTGAATTGTGTGACAAACGTCAAAGTGACGTTTGTCACACAATTAAGCAGGCCGTGATTTGAATAACTTTGTGCCGTTACGATATGACTAGCACGATATAATATCATGCTAGTGTATGAAATTGTCAACTTTCTGTAGTAGGCTGCTGTCGCGATAATGTTACTTTCATATGTGGTCATCTAAAAAAAACATTGTGACATTACTTTTTAAATATATAATCAAGTAGGTAAGCAGCTATGATGAAAAACAATAACAAAGTTTGGGTAAAGTAACCTGTCGTGTTGTAAAATGGTGTCAACTACGCATAGCTAACAATGGACATAATTTTGATCATTTCATGTGATTATCAGGATTACGTTTTGATTTTTAAATAAATTTTCTTTGTTTTTGTTTTGATCCATGTAAGCCTAATTGATTAAAATAGAAAAACAATTACTTTTACTGGTATTTTTTATTCAATCATACGTTATCTTACATTGTTGAAAAGAGAATAAAAAATTCTATTCGGTAATCTAAAAATCCAATATGGCTCCAATTTAACTTAAAGAAGTTGATACGAGTACCTCAAAAGCAGCCGTCTTGAATATTTGTTTGATATCAATTTTTAATTGGTCTCATCGAAAACAGTGACTTTAATATAAAACTTTTTCGTATCTCTTATATTTACGAAGATATTTGACATACAAAAAAATGACAGTTTCTAGTTTTTTTTTAATAACTTGTGACTGGTTCGACATTTTGAACTTTTTCAAACAGATTTTAAATCAGCATATTAAACTGCAAAACATTGCCCATTTAACCAAATCTCCATCTTCAATGATGAGAAAGTTACCCATGCAATCCCACTCGATCTGGGACACACTGTATATATAAATTAGCAATATCCTAAGTCTACACAGGTTGAGTTTTAACTGAAAACTGGATCACATTAAAGTCTTTCCTAACTTTTATTTCATACTGTCTGGAAAATACGACTTTACATCATTAATTTGAGTCCGTAAGGTGGAACATTACATCACAAGGCTGGAAAGTGTTGCTAGGCAACTACTGAATAATATGTTGGTGGTACTGTAAGTCTACGTCAAATTCGAGGTTATCACTATCAGGTTAGGTTTTCCGTCAGTTTTCACGCAGACTGACTCGAAACCGAACCTGCTAACCTCGAATTTGACATAGACTTACAGTGCCACCAACATACTATTCATACGTTGGAATTTTTTTTAATGAACATTGTATAAAACAGTATGAAATAAAACATTGTACAGTGTGTCCCAAATTGGACACTTTTGATAGGAAACATTCATTTCTAGAGGAGATAGTAAAAAACTAACTTACATGTTACGGGCTCGTTTTTTGTATAAAAATGAATGGCGAAAACTGCACATCGATATCTTGATCTCTTTAAAAGATACAGGGTGATTTTCAATTTGGTGCATTTTCGACTCACCCCCGTAACTTGCTTATTTGTGAATATTTTGTGTTTCTGCAAAAACATTCTTAAGGCACTTTTTTAAAAGGAATCGAATGGTATGCTTAGTGTTTTTGTAAAACAAATGGCGGGGAAGCTGTGACATCAACTTTTATTTTTCCTTATGGTAAATTTTCGACTCACCCCTGTAACTTGCTTATTTGTGAATATTTTGTGTTTCTGAAAAAACATTCTTAAGGCACTTTTTTAAAAGGAATCGAATGGTATGCTTAATGTTTTTGTAAAACAAATGGCAGGGAAGCTATGACATAAACTTTTGTTTTTACTTATGGTAAATAAAAATAGAAGTTTATGTCACAGCTTCCCCGCCATTTGTTTTACAAAAACACTAAGCATACCATTCGATTCCTTTTAAAAAAGTGCCTTAAGAATGTTTTTTCAGAAACACAAAATATTCACAAATACGCATGTTACGGGGGTGAGTCAAAAATTTACCATAAGTAAAAATGAAAGTTTATGTCACAGCTTCCCCGCCATTTGTTTTACAAAAATACTAAGCATACCATTCGATTCCTTTTAAAAAAGTGCCTTAAGAATGTTTTTGCAGAAACACAAAATAATCACAAATAAGCAAGTTACGGGGGTAAGTCAAAAATGCACCAAATTGAAAATCACCCTGTATCTTTTAAAGCGATTAAGATATCGATGTGCGGTTTTCGCCATTCATTTTTACACAAAAAACGAGCCCGTAACATGTAAGTTAGTTTTTTACTATCTCCTCTAGAAATGAATGTTTCCTATCAAAAGTGTCCAATTTGGGACACACTGTACAATACACGACCATAAAATCTTATTAAATTATTTCTTTAGAAATTCCCGACTTGGCTCGTTCCTCGCCTCATCTGTAAACATCTAAACTCGTATTTTAATAAATCATTTTCCAGTCTTATAACGTAAATAACTATTTTACAAGCAGCCATTGATTACTTTATCAAAGTTAATTTGTTGAGCTCTATCATTTTCAATTGAAAGCAAAGCTAGATTGCTGAGCCTTTCATGTCTCATGGTGCTTCGTATGTAATTCTTGATCAGTTTTGAAAACGACTGTTCGACTTTAGCTACCATTACAGGAACTGTCAAGTACATAATACATGCTGTAGACACATCAGGATAAGTTGGCACAAGTGAGCTGTGATCAATTATTAACAGATGTGCAAATTCCTTGATGCTGTTCATTTTCTCAAGTTGGGTTCAATCATTTTTTAAAACAATTTCATAAAAAAACTTCCTCTTCTTTCGGGGGCTGCGGGGCGCTACCCCGGTGGTAGCTACGGCCCTGCTGTTTAGTTTCGTCCGGAATTTCATTATATAATATGAGTCATTATAGAATAAGTTCTTTTGAGAACATAATTTTGCTGTTAAAAGTAATTTAAAATCATTTACAAATCTAGTCTTATAATTATGAATATCGTTATTATATAGGTACTATAAATTCAGTCATAATTTTAAAAATTAAAACTAGCGTATTAAAATAAATCTTTTGCTTAAGGATATTGAACACGACTGAATTCCATATTTAAAGCCTCCACACTAGGGTGGAGTGATTTTAATCACTTTTTAATTTTTAATTCTAATAGTAGGGAAAAGTTGTTACAAGTGATCATTAATTACCAGTTTTTTTCGTTTTTAATTATATCGTTTTCTTCTGCCCTCTACCGCCCCTTAAAGGGGGTGAAACTTTCTTATTTCCATCGTAGGCGATCTTTTTGCTCAATTGACAATACCGAAAGGTCATGTAGCGATATTTTATGCTCGTGGAATTTCTTAAATAATGTTTTATTATTTTCAACTTGCTAAATAATCTTTCTATTGTGGCTAATGTTACAGGTAGAGTCAAGAATAAAACCA
The DNA here is from genome assembly GCA_940337035.1 of Agriotes lineatus. Lineage (NCBI taxonomy): Eukaryota > Metazoa > Arthropoda > Insecta > Coleoptera > Elateridae > Agriotes > Agriotes lineatus. The sequence continues at coordinate 125,173,780 of OW679195.1, forward strand.
ATGCAGTAATAATCTCGCCAAAAATCGCTTTCGAGAACATTATATTTCTGTAGGAATAAACATGTCAAATGTGGAACATTCATGCTATCGTATAAATCCTCTTTTAGTAAGGAAATAGCGTTCACAAACAGAATGGCGAGATTATTATTGAGGACATCAGAATACTTTTTCTGAAGCAAATCACATCGGACCTGTTCAGCTTCTTGCATTCTTAAAACGTTTTTCGGTTCTAAAACTTCAAAAATGTTTGTTAGTTTTTCAAAACCCTTAAATCGAGTCTGATCACTGATGACTGCTAACTGAGAGTGGGGACTGGGGTTGCAGTGCTATCAATCTATACCCAAATGAAGTAGAAGATATCGAGCTATTTAATAAGCGAATACAGAACTTTCCGGGCCCCCAAAGTGCCCGGGCCCCTAAGCAACGCTTATTCCCGCTTATGCATATCACCGCCACTGGTTATGTAATGTAAATATTTAGGAACCTCGCATGCCGCAGCTTAGCACAATGTGAAAGACAGCTAACAGTATGTCTTTTTAAATACGCTCGGCTGCATATTGTTAATTTGCGAGTTCGATACTTCAGCCAAACTGCATACTTTAGAGCTATGAATTCGTTCGATGCATTGTCTTGGCAATTCATATGTGAAGTGCATGTAATACCTAATGTTCGTTTACGAGGAATGTTAACACGGCAAAATATTATTATATTTCTGCAGAAACTGATGATGTTGGAATAAGTTTTTACAACCCAGTCAACGTTGTGTAATTATAAAATAAACATATATTTTTATTGTTATTGTACGTATTTTTATGACGTGACTAACATATATACCTAAGTCTCCCTAGTCGTAAAACGCATAACGTGCGACACTGATCGATTCAAGAATCATGAGATCGGTCGCCTCTAGTTTGTTTAATTTGGGACGGTAATCTTCGACAATGTTGGCTTCTGCTTTATCGACCTGGTCTGCAAAAAGCAAAACTGCGTTATTTTGACAGATTTAATTTATAAACACTTCAGGGCGTCGGTGCAATTTTTAGGCGTTCCAAAACAACCCCAGGGTAAAATATTGTTACGTTCGGGCTATTTAAAAATTATACGACACTTCTTGTATTAAACATTTATTTACAACTATTAATTATTATTATTTACAAACACACGAATTAACAAGGCAGAACATAAACTACTTAAACTAACGAACTACAGGCACTATTTCTAACAACGATACATTTATTTATTTATATGCGTTGGATTAAACATCAATTATTTATTTGGCTATTTACGACTTAAACACTAACGATTTATAAGGTTATTTATCTGTTATTTATTTCACACGGTTCATTTATATCACGCGCGCTTCGAGTCTGAATTCGAACGCCTAAGAACTCCGGCGGCCGTGTATTTATATTCGGGTAATTTCCTTCGAGATCTATCTAGACTTCGGACCTTTCTGGGAACCGCATGACGCATCTATCGCAGCCGAAGCCGAGGGCGCTGACGTCACGCGTCTGCACTTGGAATCCAAGGTTGCAAGGTCGTTTCTCGAGGTTCCAGTACGATCGGGGCACTGTGTCATAATTCCGGGAAAATGACCGGCAGCATGATTGTTACAATATACATTTCTAACGGGTTGCTGTTAGTGCCTGAAGGTGCAGGGAACTTTTTAACCGGGTAAGTAGCTTTCTGAAGCTCGATACGCAGGGAAAAGCTGCAGGACGCCATATTATTTTAGCGATGCAGTTCCAAGATCCGAGCATTACATTGGAGGAATATTGTT